>JBAKGM010000279.1:3153578-3194015 GCA_037177215.1 Asparagus racemosus
CCCCCCCCCCCCCCCCCCCCCCCCCCCCCCCCCTCCCCCCCCCCCCCCCCCCCCCCCCCCCCCCCCCCCCCCCCCCCTCACTAAGACTACTTTATCAATAGTAATCACACTTACCTTGAGGGCTAGAATTCAGCACACCTGACAGTTAAATGAGGCATACTATTGTACAATTTCCAGTTGCAGCTTCCAATAACACCGGTTGTTTTGTTCTACATTCACTGCAGATAAACATTTGGACCGAATCAATAGCGCCATATCGTAAAACGATAAGAACAACAAATTTATATAGACTGAGAAAGCATTATATACATATTAGCACGTATCTTCTTCACAGAGAAATTAGAACAAACAAACCTCCAGTGATTCATCCTTTATCTATACCCAAATGATAAACATTTACGACGCGAAATGTAATTATCTTTTCCATGTCCATATAATGCGACATGCATCTATATCGAAAGATATCTTAAATCTCTATAGGTTGAACCTGGTTCTGATAAGATCCAGTGCTTGCAAACGCAGGAAGGAATCAATGAGAGCGCTGAGATCTTCAACCAACTGAGGTACTGCAAACATTGAGCCCATCAAGCTCGTTTGTGACCTAATCATCATCACAATCACCAACTCAATTTTGTTCTCTGAACATCTTGGTGGCCTCATTATCATCATATCAGTTTAAGGTTTTGGACAATTCAGTTCTCGACATAGAAGCAAGGCATCAAGTTTTTTAAGAGGTCGTGCGAAATTAAAATACATCTGTTTGCTTTCATTTTCTTATCTATCTAAGCAAAATTCAAACATCGAGAGTATAAGAATTATGTGTTAATTTGTTCACATGATTACTTCACAATATGACAGTTTTAAGCTTTTTGAGCAAAATTTGAAGGGTTATGACAAATAACCATCTTCATTAGAACCCCGACGCAATTGAATAGTACCAACTTGATCAAACTTTATCAAAACACATTCTTTCTGTAATCTATTTTAACTCACTAAATCAATTTCTCAGTAACCTAAATAAAGACAGGATTTTTATCAGTGCTTCTTCGAAAAGTTGGGATTTTGATGAACACCCATTTCATTTTGGCCCTAATTCCCTCAAGAACGCATACATTCAAATAAAAAGTTACAGAACCATACCATAATCTATGGTGCCATTGAATTGAGGAGAATTACTATTTCTTTTTTGAGAATTGGGGATTTTCGGGGTTCAGGGTTTTTGGATAGAAATACTAGTGGGGGATCTCCCGCCAGAATTATGCGATTTGGGCTATTTTGAAGGAAGTGCTTTATAGATATGGGCCCTTTTTTGGGCTCAGGATAGTCCACGAAAAGCCTACTAAATTAGCCGACGACCCAAACGAAAACAAACAAAGGTACAAATATAAATTTTAGTGATTATTTTGGTATGTCGGCAAGAGTACGCAACAAATAAACAAAAGTAGAACAAACCGAAAACATAACTACAAACAAGCTGCAGCCAGGCTGTCAATTTTTCTGTGATATTCTAGAGTACTAGGTAATGAAATATGTCACGTCATTTCTCACAAGAAAATATGAAAACTTAAATCAATTTTTATATTCTAACGAATTTTAACATAAAGCATTTCTAATCACTTTTTCTTTTTTTATTTTTTATTGATATTTTTTTCATATTCTAGTCCAGAATCGAACCTGGAACGTGAGAGTCATATTGAAACTTTCCAACTAATCAGATCAATTGTGGTGAACTCGATTGACATTTCTAATCAGTTCTAAATCCTTTTTGAAGGTGATTATCGTTTTCTAGTTGGCATAAAATGGGCACCGAGGTCAATAAAATTTTACGGATTCCACAATGGTTAGGGACCCATGAAATTGTGTAATTTGACCAAAAGTTCTATCCGAAAGAGTTTTTTTATATTTGGCCCTAAAATTATAGCCATTTTCAGTTTAACATCATTGCAATTGCTAATTTACCCCTTAATTTATTTTCTATTGTGAATTTACCCTCCAATTTTACTATCTGATCTGACAAGCTAGATTGATTAACTCGTTTACGATTGATTTAATTATTTTTTTAAATTATTAACTTATTTCAAAAATCTTCATTAACTTAAAAAGTGATCACTCCGACATTTTGAATCCATGTCGATCACCTAACAGCTCTCCTCTCTCTTCTTTTCTCTCTGATTTTTATAAATACGCAATTTTTTATATATTAACAATTAAATTGCTAAGTAGCATTTAGTTTCAAAGAAAAAAAATTGAGAAATAAATAAAGCGAAAACAAATAAGGTATTACAACTTTTTAAGAGTTTTTACATCAAAGGCACATTTACTTTTATCCAAATTGATACTTACCGCCTTTAAAGTTTTATTTTATTATGTAAACCACCTTTACTTACATGCATCTTCACAATTAACATCTTTTTTTACTATTCACACACGAAAAATCAGATATTCTCATTTTACCCCCATCTTCTTTCTTGTAAATCCTAACCCTAACACTAGCCTCCTCCATCCTCCTCTTCTCCAAACTCTAAATCATGGTTGTCGCCTCCCTCAGAATTCTAACCATATCCCATGGCCGCTACCTCCCCAAAACTCTAACCCTAATTCTAGTTCCCACTTGGAAAGGAGTGAGAAAGTGGGACGTCGGGGAGGAAGAGGGAGGACGAGAGAGAGGGTGAGGGGGGTTGGGTGAGGAGGGAGAGGGAAGACAGCGGGGAAGAGGAGGATGAGGAGGCTAGGGTTAAGGTTATGGTTAGGATTTGTGAGGAAGAAGATGAAAAAAAACTGATAAGGGCAAAGTGGACATTTCGGAGGTAAACAGTAAAAAAATGTTAATTGTGAAAATGTATGCAAGTAAATGTGATTTACATTAAATTTTTTTTAATGATGATAAGTATCAATTTGGATAATGGTAAATGTGCTTTTATGTAAAAACCCAAATTTTAATGCTGAAACCAAAATGGCTATAAATTTAGGTTTTATATATATCAGCTGAAAAAAATCTTATTGATAATATGGTCACCACTCCATCTTTGCAAAAAGGACAAAAGGTCATGTCGTACAAACACAAACTCATGGGGCTTCCCCGCAAAAGATGCAGCTTTTAGGGGCACCGAAACAAACTCGCCTAATATGTAGGGCCCACTGATATTTTTGCAATTGAATGCAACTTTTTAATTGTTTTCTAAATTTAATTAGCCGTTGCGTCATCAGATTCGGTGCATGAACCTGCCTTTTTAACAGTGCACGCGCTTTTACCCTGTACCCTCCTAAGATTTTTTTTCCAAATACATTAGCCTCCATATTGACAATTATAACAAAAATGCCACTAGCTATGTTTAATCTCCATATTTTCTTGAGATTTTTAGCTTAAATGTGAAATGGTAATTATCATTTATAAACTAATATTAGTATGAGCAACAGTCAGTATCAAATTTACATGAATTCCACAAAGTTATGTTCACTTTTCTATTTTCAGATGGGTAAATAAAGTATTGTTCATCGTGATTAACATTCTTCTGTCTTACCTCTCTCTTTTGCTATTGCTACCTTGTATTATTCTCTTTTGCTATTACTACATTGTGTTATATCTAAGTTTGAATCTTCACGCGTCTTTCAATACATAAATATGAAAGGTAGAATCAGCATTTTATAATTCAAATGTAATAGAGGTGAAGATCTATATATACTTTATCTAGAAACATAAATATTTTCTTATTTTTGGAGCACTTTCTAATTGGAGAATCTCTCATTCGTGCATCAATCACTTTCTATATTATTTGGTAGGATCATTAATAAATATTTATATATAGCATAACGCAACTTGTGATGTACCATTCTCTTTAGAGATCTCACATTTGAGCGCTTGTTGTGCCAAGGAGGCTGTCACGTTAGTCTTCTTTTGTATCTAAAATCAGAGCACATTGCAGAACTTGCAATATCACCCACCAACTTTGTATCTTTTGCACCATAACAGCTGTCAATAATAAAAAAACTAAAAAGGAAAAAATCTCACCCTCATTTAGACCTCGTTATAAATAGGAAGTCCTTAAAGAAGCTTACAAATTATATCACTATCAACTATTTGAACTGTGGCTAATGACAAACCGCACTAAGCTTTGCATTTCAAATCCAAATATGAATTTTGATTTGGTTACATGGACCGTATCTTCTTTAAAGTAGGGAAGTTTAGAAGTCGAGCGCATAAAGCTGCACATGTTTTCAGTTGCTTAAATCATATATTTACTTCATATCTATAATAACCATCTGTAGTCCTATAACTACATTTTAGAACTAAAAATGCATTGAAATTCTAAAGTTGTGAAAACAATTAAGAGTTCTAATTTTATATTCTAACATGCTTCCGTTCTTTTCTAAATTTTGGTTTTGAATGCATGACCGATGAGATTGCTTAGATACCACATTAAGTTGACTATCTTCCGCTATGCTAAAACTTTGAAGTTATATTGAATGCGAAGATTATAATTTGTACTTTTACATAATGAAAGAGAGCTTTTAAAAGCCGTGTAAGAAAATTTAGAGCCAAAAAATTTGTTGTAAGAAAGTTGACTATCTTTTTAACCAAGCTTTTACTTTTGGGGTTCAGCACATGCTTAATTTTTGAGAAGAACAATTTTTCAAATTTTGTTCAACTATGCTTACTTTGACATGAATAAATTCAAACTTTCTTCAAATTCAATTCCTACTGATCAACAACTTTTTCTAGACTTAAAATTAGGTTGACACCCAAAAAACGTGTAACTATTCTGTTTTGTGGTTGACAATCATGACACATGCAATAAAACAGTATGGTCTGAAGTTCTAGAGATCATGTAGCAATAAAACATAATGGCTAAATGGCACTTAAATACCCTAATATTTTACTATCTTTACATTTAAATATCCTAAATTATAAAAAGTAGCATAAAAATACCCTACTGCTATCTTCTGTTAAATAGATAATAGAATATTTCTCAGAATATTTTCATGTGCATAGTACACATGAATTTTATTATTGTAGTGCCCCTAGTTATTACTTTAATTACCATTTTACACGCCTCTTTAATTTATTACTAATATTTTAATGGAGGGCATTTTCTTCAAAAACTAATGGTGTTAGCCTAATTCTAACTATGGACACTTGATGTAGTTTTGTGCTACTTTTTACAACTCAAGATATTTAAGTGTAATGACAGTAAAACATTAGGATATTTAAGTGTCATTTAGCCAAACATAATACAAGTAATTACGTACGCTAGAAAATCCATCATAAGAGTGATTATATAACACAAACTCGTCACGGAATCTATTATTGATGGTCTGTTTATTAATAGTACTAGGTTTAAAGGATGCCCTCATCACATGGAAAGGTACAAAATTTCCTTAATTTATTTAAGGAAAATAATAGTTGTTTAATTCTTAATCTTTAGGAAAGATTTGTAAATATAGATGTAGAAAAGGTTTAATCCATAAACTTCCTAGTAAACTCAAACAAAAATTTGATTTGTTGTCCACTACATTTGGTATATTTTGCACAAAGAGGCATCCGTGTAATTATGTTATTTATTGGCAAGGGTATACTTGTATATTCTCAACAAATACCCAGTAATTTGTTCTCTACTACATTTTATTTTTTGATTAAAATTTTGCAGCACTGCATTTGACATTGATATTTATACTTATCTTCTATCAACCAGCTGGCTCACTTAGGATCTAACAAAAATTTCATTTTAATATTATTATGTAGACCACCTGCCATCCTCCTACATTTTGCAACATTGATAAATTTCGTTGCAATGATGTACCACATAAATTGAGTTAAATATTCTGGCGTAGAAGACTTTAGATATTGTGAAAAGTTATAAATAATTGAAGTTTTTTCTTTATAATTTACATGTTATAAATCAACAATATTTGGGTGAGAAATTGCGATATGTGGCGTTGAAGTGAGAACCAACACATTGATGTATTTATTTTTGCATTGTTGCCAGTAAAAATCTAAACCACTACACAAATAACATTGTCACTGTAATTTTACCAATACTTGGTGGGAGAGAAATATTTTCGAATTGAAATATATAAAATTGCTTTGTGGTTTTTCTTGTCTTTTTTGTTTTTGTTCGACCAAATATGTAACCTATCAGAACAGTGCGCATGCAATCTGATTGTTCTCGCCTGAAGAGAACATGGTAATTCCCAATATTATCTCTTTGTTTTCCTCTAACTCGATCAAAACAACGCTCTCTCGTGCGCATGCAATCTGATTGTTCTCGCCCAAAGAGAACATGGTAATTCCCAATATTATCTCTCTGTTTTCCTCTAGCTCGATCAAAACAACACTCTCTCATGCTAACTATAATAAAAATGATATGTACTATTTTCTACCAATGATTAATTTATCAGAAAGAGGGGGGAAAATGAAATCACATAGGTAAGATAGATGATAATTCATAACTAAGTGAATATACAGTAATAAATTCTCTAGGATTTTTTCAATACTAATCCCTAAACCCTTTTATAGTTTGAAATTAGTCCCTCAAATAGATGAAACTGTTGGATGTTTTGAAATTGGTTCCTCAAACTATGTACATTGTTATTATGTCCCCCTAATTATTAAGTTATTTTGCAATTAGAGGAATTAATTTGAAACAACTCAAGAGAGTTGAGGGTCCTAATAGCAATTTGAATGGTTAAGTCTGTTAACGGCCTCATAGCAATTTTATTGATTTGAGGGATATTTAAAAAAAGGAAAGATTTAAGGGACTGGCATTAAAAAAAAACCCCCTTTTTCTCTAACACGAGCAGTTCAAAAAAATGTCTTTGCAAATGCTCTAGTTCAAAGGAATTAATTGCAAATTTTACATAATCCCTACCAAATTTACCCATCCCTCTCACTATATGAAGTCCCCACACTCTTGATGAAGAATCCAAAGCCTTCTACTTTCTTCTATAAATTTCTCTTCATTTCCTCTCAAAAATATCGAAGAAAAAGAAAAAAAAGTTGAGATCTTTGACTGCAAACTTTATCAAAGATGTGTGGAGGAGCAATAATCTCCGATTACATACCCCCATCGAGATCAAGAAAGCCGACTGCTGATTACCTGTGGCCCAATCTTAAGAAGAGCAAGAAGAGGAGCAGCAGATTTGAGACTGAGGATGATTTTGAAGCTGACTTCAATGAGTTCAAAGATGAGGAGTCTGAGGAGGAACAATCTGAGGTTGTTGATGTCAAGCCCTTTCAGTTTGGGGCTAAATCTCGCTTATCTCGAGGTACCCAGATCAAATTTTAGTTTTAATTTTGATGCTTAATATAGTTTCTGGTAGGTTTTTAAGGTGCTAAAATGAGGAAAGGTCTAATCTTTGTGCATATTTTGATTTGAGTGCTCTTATTTTGCATTTTTTGGACAAATTTTTGGTTAATGAGTAACAGTTGATTTCCTTTAACTAAGTAAATTTGGTTCTTGAGATTGGAGATCAAAATTATTATTGCAACTGGCTCCAATTTGTTTCGTGGGTTTTGTTATTAATTTGGGGGTCAAATCTGCCCTATCTCATGGTAAGCAGTTGTAATTTTTGTTAAAAATTAGACCTTTATGCTGTTTTATTATAGTTAGCTGGGGTTTGAGGTTAAAAATTGGACTTTTAATAGCATTTTAAGGTGCCAAAATGAGATAAGATCATTTTTTTTGTTGTGTCTATTTTGATTTGGGTGTTTTACTTTGTAAATCACAAAATTGTTAGGGTGCGTGATTCATGGGAAGTGGTTCTCTTGGGTTATTCTATAGTTTATCTTTGTGCTGTTTTATTATAGTTGTGATTTGAGATAGAAAATTGTGATTTGAGGTAGAAAATTGTTTTATTATTGTTGATCTTTGTGCTGTTTTATTATAGTTGTGATTTGAGGTAGAAAATTGTGTTTTTTATATGATCTTTAGGTAACCAAATGAAGAAAGAACTATTTTTCTTGTGATTGGAGATCAAATTGTTATGGGTTTTATCATTTAATTAAGAAACTTCCGAATATGATAAGAGTGATATATTTCTTTCTTGCAGAGGAATCAATTGCGAAGAAACCTATAGAACTGGACAATGATAGACCTTTGAAGTTCAAACTACTAGCACAACTGATTCCCATTTGATTTATAGGTTTTGTTAGTTAATTACTATTTTAATCTAATTTCACCATTACCTATATAGAGATAGAGAACCTTGAAAAAATTCTAAATATAATAGGCGGACGTCCTTCCTTCCTTCTTACATCCATTGCTAGAAAACCTATATAGCTTGATGAGCCTGTCAAATTATTATCACAACTGGTTGTTATTTGATGTGTGGATTTTATTCTTTAATTAAGATATAATCTAAATTCAACATTAACTCTGCCACTCTGAATCTAATACTCCAACATCCCTCTGTATTGCAGATGGATCAACTGCTAAGAAATCTATAAGTCTCGATGAACCAGTGAACCACTCTTCAAAGAGAAAGCGCAAGAACCAATACCGAGGAATTCGCCAGCGTCCGTGGGGAAAATGGGCAGCCGAGATCAGAGACCCGCGCAAAGGAGTCAGAGTCTGGCTTGGGACATTCAACACAGCCGAAGAAGCTGCAAGAGCCTATGATGCTGAAGCTCGCAGGATCCGTGGCAAGAAAGCCAAGGTCAACTTCCCCGAGGAAGCATCAAAGAAACCCACCAAACCGAGATCCTTAGAAGACTCCAACCCTAGCCCTAACATGGACTTTGGGTATCTGAATGCCCCTGAGCTCGACCTATACTCAGACTTCGATTTCGTTGAAGAGAAGGTTCCTGTTGTTTTGCCTTCTGAAGCCAATGAAGTTACTGTCGGGGATAATAATGCTACTGCAATGGACCTCTCTGAAGAGCTTAATGCCTTTGAATCATACATGAAGTTCCTGGAGATTCCTTATCTTGAGGGGAGTTCAGATGAGTCAGTCGACAATCTCCTCAACAGTGAAGTTGTCAATCTCCTCAACAATGAAGTGTCTCAGGATGAGATGGGTCTGTGGAGCTTTGAGGATTTGCCAATGGAGGGCAGCGTCTACTGAGACATCAAAGTCTCGGGTTTTATGTGTATATAGTCACAATGTAGGCAACTTAATGTTCGTATTATTTGTATTCGACAATCTAATTCTATGTTTCCTGTATTGAAGAAGACTTTGTTTTTCTTTCCGTGTTTTGTTTTCGCTTGTTTCAGGAGAACGGAGAGAACCAGAGGGGTGTCGGCCTGAACATGATATAATGTGAAATATATACGTATATATACCATATGTTATCTCGTGTGTTGTTTGATTCAGTTGTTTGTGTAATGTTGTAATTTTAACTTCTAAGTACCGAGTATGTGTACCCTCTAATGTTATGACTTGAACTGTATGATGTTGAGAGATGCTTTTATTTCTTTCAATGCTAGCACTATGGTGTTGTGAAGTACAGGATTATGAGCTTGGGTTTATGAAAGCCTCAACGTTGTTGGATCAAATGTTGGATTAAGTGGGGATGTGCCGTAGTTTTTTTGCATCAGTGCAAGTATAAAGAAGGACAAAAAACATATGTAACTACGAACAAGGATGATGAATATAACTATGAGCAAGGATAACAAATATAATTATGAAGATATAGCTATGAATGAGGCCAATGAATATATTTATGAAGAATTGTGTTGAACGATGAATACGACTATGAACAAGAACGATGAATATACCCATGAAGAATGGTGATGGACGATGAACATAACTATGAACACGGTCGATATGAACGTGGTTCGGTCAAATCTAGCCTGGTTCGTCGAATAGCATGAAATTGATAAATGTAAGTTTGAGAGGATTATACACATAGTTGGTTCGTTGAATTAACATGAAATGAAGAAATATAAGATTACAAGTGATTGTAGCACCTATCTTGTCTATTCTATCATCTCTCAGATCTTGCACGCCTCATTATTTTTTGTTTTTCCCTCAATCTCTGCTGGACTTCTAGCTCTTCCATAAGCAAACCAAAACTACACCTCATTGACACGGTATTGAAGAAGAGCATAGCGTTAACTTTCATTTATTGGAAATCCATAGAGTAGACAGTTATGAGTCAAATAGAACCAAAAATGATATTGCTTTGCGTCACTAACTTGAGGCTTGAATCTTTATAAGCATAATCAATTTGATGGTTCAACTTTGCACAATTATATTATCATTTCTTTATATAGTTATAAACTCTTGTAATTTTGCTTAATTGCACTTAACTACTAAAAAATCCAACAGTGGCATTTATATATATGTCTTGATCCTATTTATTTGCACTTTAGAATCACAAATTTTTCTGTTAAATGATGTTACCGACATTAATGTCTACAGTCAAAAGATGAGAGTATCTTTGTTATTGTCATTGATATTTCTTACACCTTAGGGATATTATTATTCAAAAATGATTGTTATGACTCATGGGAACGTTTCAAATACTTTGGCCACACGTTAGTAAAAGATATGTTAGTGCAGTGTCAATCTTCAGTACTTGTCATTTCAAGAGCAGGTAAAGTTGATGTTAAATAGTTAGGTTAGATGTTTTGGGCTTGAAGTCACCTGTTCCTTCCTAATATTCTTGGTATTCTTCTTGGATAAAACTATGGAAACCTTTGCTTCGACAACTTTGCATGCTAACATTGAATTGTATTTTGTTAGGGGAATGAATGAAAATATGAAATAGACAGCAACTTATGCTGTTTTCAAAGGTTCCAGTCTTAAGGGAGATAAAGTCAGGGGTCCCTATTTCTTTGGTTTGTTGTGAAGGGAAGATATAAGGTAATAATTTTCTTTAAGGTTCAGGTGTTAAGCTGGATATTTGATAGACAACTTGGTCTCACTTCAACTTTATCCCCTTCATGATTATTCTACAACGGGGTGATATATTTAGCTGTGTATTTTACCCTTAAGAGCAAATGGGTCTTCTCTTGATTTTATTTCCTTTTCTAAAACATTATTGCTTAGTTGATCATTGATTAAAGGTTGCCTTGTTAATGTAAGTTGAGTGATTAAATACTATCGAAGGTAGTTTTGGCTGAGCTGTAAGAAACTATCTATAGGTTGGTTTAAAGAAAATTATCACAAAATTACATAATTACAATAAATTCTTAAACAAGTCAGCTACATGAATAGTATTCTTTCATTTAGTTTCGTTTAAAAGTTATCTCCACTTCTAAGTTACATATTTTTCATAATTGTTTCCAGCCAAATTCCCTGAATCCTGACTCTGGTTCTCTTCTCTCTTATTGATTATAAACTCAATGACTAACTTGCTTTTTTTATAAGCTACCATGAACTTACAACTACAAAAAAAAATTACATTTTTAGCTGTGACCTTCCGAAAAGTATCAAGTGCACCCATTCATAGCACTAAATGTGCACCCGAATGATAGCAACCGTTGAATTATTAGATTTCTAAATTCGTGCCCAGATCCAATAGTTGATGTCATGTGTCGTCTTCACTGAATACTTTCTCATGACCTTCATGGAACATGAAATCTCATTCCTTTATCTTTTACAACAAAAGAAACTGATGATGCTATCTGAGCTAATCTCACTTCATAACTACAGATTTTTTATCATTACAATTTGTAACTTTCCATCATATAAGATAGTATTAGATATTTAGATATTTGTAGTCAATATCTCATTACTGGGGAAAAAAATGGTAACATGAAACATTTTAGAGCTGAATTAGTCGCATGATAGACAAAAGGAAATATGTCACTACACCAAGGGGCATGTAATAATTACTCTTTCTTCTTCTTTTTTTTTTATATTTCCAAATCCAAATTCAAATACAACAAGAAAATGTGGAGGAAGGAATCAAGAAACAAGGAGGTCCCCACTTCTTTGGCTTTTGCACATCCCTTTTTTGCTGTGATCTTTTAATAGTTGTTTAATTTCGTATGGTGTAATGATTTCGTATGGTGTAATGATTTCTTATCTCATCCTAAAGATTGCTGCAATTTTGTCTGGGCTGTATGCTACTTGTATTGCAAGTTGTGACTAATGATTTTTGGAGGGTTATGTATTTAAATGAGGTCTGCATATGGATCCATGTGTGTTTTTACCAGTGCCAATGTGAGGTCTTATCTTATGGAAGGGGACCCAAGGGGAGAAAAAAAAAACTATAGAGGTTTCTCCATAAAAGAAGCTAATTAATTAATATTTTCAAGTAATTATTTGATTTTGTTAAATATGCAAAAATCTAAATGATATATAGTTAATTCAAGTTGTATATTACTATTATATTACAAGACAAAAAAATTTGAGAATTTTAAGACATTATTTGTCATAGCAGTCTTCAGACATGAACTAATCTCTTCTCTCTCTCTCTCCATCTCTCTTGTATCTAGTTAAATATTTTTATCTTTTTGTTTAAACTATGGTAATTAAAGTGGCAAGATATTGGAAAAACATTACTTATCCACCAACATAAAATTTACGAGATGTTCCCATTCTTAGGGTCAAGACAATGTTCTCCCATGCAAAGGGATGAGGGAGAAATTTTGGGAGTTAAAATCTCTCACGTACGACTCAACTCTTCATTAAATGAATACCAATTGCTATCATACCAAGTTGATGAAATTTATTAGCGGGGACTTGCAAAACCACTAATGGGTTTGGTACCAAATTAATGGTTTTAGCCTAACTCAATAATTTTCATCAACTTGCATTTAAATATACCAGTCATCACTTGACTATGCCGTGCACGGGTAAGAAGTTCTTGTTTATAATATTGATATTCTTTATGTTAAACTTATAATTCACAGCTAAATATGAGTTAAACATAGGATGGTGATGGTGGGTGGGAGAATATTTTCATGCTTGATCCTTTGACTGATGTAATACAGGAAGATGGACAGCAGAGAGCGAATTAGATACAGAGGACTGTTGTGAATCTTTCCATGTTTGATTTGACTGATCACAGGAGAGCAAGAGAGAGAGAGAGATGACCAAAAAAAAAAAAAAAAAAAAAGAAAAGAAAAAAAAAGGGGAAAAAAAAAGGAGAGGAACGTATAGAGGATTTTATGCAAAAAAGAACATAACCCATGTTTGGCAGCTCCACGACCTCGTTTGGCAAAAACTGAATCAGAACTTTAAAACTGTTTTTTTAAGGGTAAGTTATGAAACTAGTTATTTATAAATTTATTTATAAACTGATTTAGACCAAAACTTCTCCATATTTAAAGTTAAACTGATCTAGACCAAATCAGATTTAGGGAAGGAGTTGTCAAACTGACCCTTAGGCTATAGATTTTATTTTTCGGAAGAAAAAGTATTTGCATCCTCTCTAGTTACCAAAAGTAGTTGAGAGGCCATTACATTTAATTCAAACAGCTGATTACTTAATAGATGATTGTGAGAGATTGTGGTTTACTTTACATATAACAATGACATATCCATGTAAATTGTATTCATTCTCATTTTCACATTCAAAAAGTTTAATCACAACCGCTCATAAAATAATTAATAGTTAGAATTGAAATTAGTGGCCACTCCACCATATTTTGGTAACGTAGACCAAATTTCAAACAAAAATAATCAGCACTAAAACACAAAAAGAAAGAAAGAAAGATGGTCAGAAAAGGACACGCCCGCCGGCTTAGATTAGGCCCATAGCTAAGTCCCCACCTCCCACAATGCCCAGAGGCCAGAGCTAAATAAATATCTCCAATATGTTTATGGGCCCATTTGCTTTCTCCCTCACTTCAACATGTCTGGGCTCCAATTAAAAAAAAAAAGCTCCTCAAGGAAATTATTAGTATTATTTGGACTCTCATCTACACCATCATTTTATGAAGTAAAATTTTGAAACCTTTTCTACATCTTTATTTATATTTTAAAGCATGAAGCTAGGATGAATAAAACTTGGGCTCTACTAGCTTTATTGGCATGTATATCAAACGCACCATTTGTTTTTTTTTAAAAAGGCCAAAAAAGGACAAGAAAAGGAAAACAAAACAAAAGAAATGTACATCTAATGCACAAGTGAGAAGACTTTTTTTTTTGTGTGTGTGATTATTTTGATTGAACACAATCTTTTTTGCTCAATCGAGAAATCACATTGACGCTGTAACTACAGTGACTGTATAGTGATTTGATAGCTATAAACAGGCTATAAATCAAATTATAAAGGCATTCAATAAAACAGTATGGGTTCTCATGGTTCATGATTAAAAAAAACAAACAAACTATCGACAGTAGAATTCATTTCAGTTCTAAGATTTTGAGCAACCATTGCATGGAAACACCCACTAGAAATCAGGCTTCATCTACTCACTTGCCATAAAAAATAAAAATAAATAAAATAAAAATAAATTCACTTATGCTTACCCATAAGATACCAAAAACTTATAAAGATACAGTATAATACACAAGCTAACAGGTGAATATTGAATTTTCTTTTGAACCAAGCAATCTACCACGCCAAGCCATCACAAATTAGAAAGATATTTCTAAAAGCATAATAGCAGAAACACTTCAGCATAATATAAATTTTAACATGTTATGTGCAATATTAATGAAACCATAGAACTTTTTTTGCAGCATTCACATTTCAAAATCTAACTAAATGATGTGAATCCATTCTTAAATGCCACAAATTGTTTACCTGCTGCATCAACTTTAGTATTAGATTCTTTGTGCCAACAAACAATTTTTATGCTGCATATAGAAAATAAATTAAAATTTATATGGGAAACAATAAAATGATAGCTTTACTTCGAAGAAATTAGCTGAGAAGATCATCTATATTTTTATACACATAAAGGAATCAAAGAAAAGAATATGGGTGCATATATAAATGAATACATCATGCAAATTCCAAATACAAAAGATACTAGAAGTGTTCTAGATGGTTGGGAGGTTTCAATATGGCTCTCACGATATTGGGTTCGATTCCTATTGGCTTCATTATCCTATAAAAAAAATCACTTGTTTTTTTTTACTTCAAACCAACACCTGCTAGTAAATTAGATAGGCAAAATGTTCCAAGGCATAACCAACTCATTCATCATAGAATATATTGGAAAAGGAATACCATTGCAGCTAAACTGAATGTGAAAGTATAATGGTACACAAGCTAAAAGGTGAATTTTGAATTTACTTTTGAACCAAGTCATCCATCACCTCAGGCCATTAACAAATTAGGAAGATACTTGCAAAAGCGCATGTAAGCCAACTTTAAGAAAGGAATAAAAGCTTTAGCATTTTCACAAGGCTTCTATTAATGTACTCACAAGTATATACAAAAACAAGCACCAAAAGAGCACTTCAAGAACTGTAGACATGGAAACACAAGACATACATCAATTTGATAAGGTAGAGTCTAATTACCCAATTGCAAAGAGACATTGCTGCTTCATCTTCTTCATCTTCCTCAGCTTAACATTATTATCTGCAGCCATTCTTCTAATACTCTTTGTTCTCAAACTGAAGAAACCCATCTTTCATCTCCATTCGATACATCTCAACGCCTTCAAACTGAATGTTACCTCTGCGAAAGAAATCTCTGTTTCCTGTTCAATGGCTTCCTTGATCTTCGTTACTCAAAACCCCAACAAGTTCGGTATCAAATACAGCCCCTCAGAGTTCGGGGTGTTATATGAAAAAATGCCAGTAGGAACAGTTGATATCCCAAAATTCTATCAGCCTGCTCATGGTACAAATGTGACAGTGATAATGTATGTATCGATTCAACAATTCAACCTCAGTGACCTTATCAATGGTACTCATGTAGAGGTGCAAATACTCGGATGTATGGGATTCCAGCCACATGTACTGAACTTTCCACTTGCTAGAATTAAGGTTTTTTCCTTTCTTAATCCAATGTCAAATTTTGATATTTTATGGTACAAATGGTGCATGTTTGTTCCCTGATTTCTTGTTGTGCAGGTTTCTCTTGATTGCAGGATAGGTTTCGATTATGGTATTGCGACACTCAGCAAAGGGGTAGAATCAATAAAGAGACACAAGGTAGATTCATTTATAAGTTGTCAATTTTTTTTATGTATGGTATGATTAACAAGTAACTGTAAACATGTATCAAATCTTGCAGGCTCTACTCCTTAATAACTTCCCTCATCTATCACAGAAGTGCTCATTATCGCTTCTATAAACCAGGACTACATATGTTTTACTATCTTTTTGGAGGCAACAAAATTGGCTGAAGCTGGCGCTTCCATGATGGACAAAGATTTAACTAATAACACTAGTTACCAAAAGCATTTTATTTATCAGTCTGTATACCTCTGTAAAGCAGAGGGTTTTGTATGTAGTGCTACTTATTGGTTTGTAACATTGTATTCAATCTTGTAAGCAATCAATTTGTTTTAATGTTTCATCTAAGGACAAAACCATCAAACAATCTCAAGTAAGAATTAAAATGAAGAAAACTGGTTACTGCCTCGATGATTTTGCATTCTTTCTCCCTTCTCAATTTAGGGACATTGGAATATTTTTGCATTTTTCGTACTCTAACGACTAATTGACTATAAATGCATTATGCATCAAATCTACGCAACTTCAAAATGTTTTAAAGTGTTTCATCCAAGGACAAAGCCACCAAAGAATCTCGAGTAAGAATTAAATTTGAAGGAAACTGGTTACTGTTTTGATGATTTTACATTCCTTTTCCCTTCTCAATTTAGGGACATCGGAAAAGTTTTGCATTTTTCATACAACGAGTAATTGACTATAAATGCATCGTGCGTCAAAGCCATGCAACTTCAAAATATTTTAAAGTGCAATAAATCAAATATGTTGACAGCAACATATATACACAAGTGTTGTTACTGTCTGATATAGAAATAATGTTATTCAACAAGAATATACAATTTCAGCTATCTTTGAGAGTATAGGATAGTATATGAAGATCACAAAATAGACCTACCAAGGGTTTCAAGCACGTATTCCGGACTAACGAGATATATACAAGAGAAATCCATATGTAAAAGCATCTAACATCTTATCTTTGAGAATAGATCGTCAAGAGAAGCGTACAGAGGAGCTGCAGCTTTGGGAGACTCCACTTTCCCCAGCAAAATATCGGTTGTAGACATATAAGGATCACCGTAAAACTTTAGATTGGTATCCGTCCGAGTTGCAACAATGTTTCCTTCCAGTGAGACTCCAACAAAAGCACCTGAATTTTTTTATTCCAAATGGAAAAAGATACATTATGTCCCGTGGAATAATATTGTTAAATTTTATAATATAAATTAATATACATGTTTATACAGTGGGAGGGAGTCGTGGCTTCATTCAGAAGCATTTGGAGTCAAATTCTTGTGTTTGGCAACGCATCTAATTCGTTCGGGTTACCTTTATCATCCATAAGTGTTTAAAAGCCAAAAAAACAAATCATATTATTTTAAACCTCCTTTCTCTATGCATCACCAAGATGTAAACTGAACAGTCTAAATAATGAACTAGTTAGTATAATGGTATAGAATGTGAGATCAAATAAATTTTAGTTCATAACAATTTCTAAAATTTTTAGAAGAAGATCAAATATCTGGACCGAAAGTTAATATTCCTTGTAGTGCAAGTCTAAGCAAGATATCATATTTGATTGTCTATTTGTGCTTAGCTATCATGCATGCACCTTAAATGATGCACCAAAAAAAAAAATGGTGGATAGTAAAAAATGCATGTTCCGACATCAAATTATAACACGAAGAATCTTTAAATATTCCTCAAACAACTCACATCCCTTCCCCTCCCTCTCTCGCACGCGCACGCACTGAAAGAGAAACACATACACTTGGATACTGTCAAAAGGATTTGGAGACAAATCATTCTCATTCAAATCCAATGTCTTATAGTCCTATGAAAGTTTTGCTCCGTGCTTGTCTGTATCATTGATTCATTTAAGTGTCTATCATGTGTATCTTTCATAATGTTAATAAGTTTCCAGACATCATTCCCCAATCAAAACTTTCAGCATATAAATGTTCGCATTTATAATTTTTCAAGAACTACATGTTATTTAAACTTACTAACATCATTCAAATGCATTATCTGATAATACGTATGAAAACACTCCATTAAACTTATATATTGTTTAAGCACCACAGTAAGATAGATAGGATATGAAGTACTTTGAACTGCTACCATCAAACATACTACAGAAAATTGCAGTTAAATAATTTTATTTAAAGGTTAATATCATGATCTCCAGTGAAATACATCATCAGTGGGACTTAACAGCCCCAATAGTTACTAGTCCATTTTAAATAGGGCACAGATCATCATAACTGATGATATTATTGCCCAATATATTAGTAGTAATGACTAGAATCCTACTTATTTGTTTGTGTCAGGCAAAGTTCCTCAGTGGCACCTTCCATAAGAGAGGAATAAGCAGTCCAGATTCAGAATAAATGTGTGAAATTCTCTCTTTTTCTTTCCCTTTAGGGGCATATTTAAGCTTGATCCTAGATAAATGAGCTTTACAGATATTGTAGGTCCCGCTAACTACCTGAGCCCCTGGGAAGAAACTTTCCCACCTAGAGCTGTGAAAATTATGCTCAAGTAATCTCAACTTGTGATTTTTTTATGGAGTCTACTTGACTCCGAGGTGCACTCTATAGACACCATACTTCAAACGGATGACGAGGATGATGTTTGGAGTCCTCAGACATGTTAAATTGGAATCAGTGATCCAGTAACTTCTAAGGTTATCCATCTATAACATATTAGAAATAATCGTATTATACGAAAATCATACAAGAGCTCAAGTAATATACCTTTGCTACAGCTGTAAGTATAGCACATGCCAGACCCCCTGTCTCCAGCCCGGATATCAGCTTCAACGACTCTCCCAACTGGTCCTGCTGCAACACTCAAGCCAGCCCCGAGGGAACAATGCATGCGGCTGGTAAATGCCTTGACTGCTTTAGAACCATGAAGCACAATGATGAAATCCATGATCTCACCCCCAATCTGTACAATGGAACAAAAAAGGGGGTGTAGAGTTTATCATATGAAGAACATGCCAAACCAAGTAGAAATATGGCCTCATATGCATAACTTTTTTGTCAAAAACTAGTTTGTTGCATGTGTTTTGCAAGTGTATGTGTAATGGCTCAAACCATTTCTTTTAAAAAATCAAGCTCAATATTGACAAACTAATACAAGATAGTAACAACCAAGTAGAAACTATATTGCACCATACAGAAAAGACCATTGGCAAATAAAACCCCATCTCATGTTTTGCAGAATTACTTGAGAACTGTCCACCATTGCTTTCTTTATAAAAAAAGTTCCGAACTAGCTGGCCAGGACATCCAACTGCATAAGTACATACACTAGAAGAAACATACCATCCCTCTGCATCTCCCCCAAGAATTTACATATATCCAACCTGCATCTTTTATAGTTTTTAGCTTTGCCAAAAGTAAATTTGCCTCCACTTAAACAGAAAAAACCACATAATAAAAGCCGGAACTTGCTTTCCAATTAGGTTTGCCCGAAGAATCAATCAGTGCCTCCAATTTCTAACCTTGAAATAATATTTTGCCTGTGCATCCTAATACAATCATAATTTAGCTTCTCACAATCTCTTCGTTATCTTCTTCTTTCTCTGTCCTAAACTTTTACAGTTAGATTGATACTGGTGCACTGTACATGAAAGCTATTAAACATGATAAAGGTTAACATTTATACACGAGTTAGAAGTAGTTTGTAGCCAAAACTCATAAGCTTTTTTTTCTTTCCTTTTTTGCAACTTTCAGGACTTCCTTATACTGCATCACAAAAAAATAATATAGTGCTTAAACTTACTATAAACCTTTCACTGAATAAGTGATGTTGAAAACTTGAAATAGGCATATACCAGATGATATATGATTAAGTAACGTTATGGCTAGTTGTACACCTGATAGAAAACCCAATAAAATAAAATAAAATAAAATAAAATAAAATAAAGAAATATAAAGATATATGCCTACCTGCGCTCCCCATCCTAACCCAACAGAAACTATAGCAGATGGAGCAGACCAGGACCGGTCTGATCTTCGAGATACAACCAGACCAGTACCGAGTTTGTAAGTAAGAAGCGCCCCAGCCTTAGCAACTGTCAGAATAGCAAGTCCTTTAGCATCCTTCAGGATCGCTAGAGGAATAGACTTCTCGGGGTTTAAGCGAGCAACCTGCATGTTCAAAATTATGTTACCTCTGAGAGCAGACAACAACAAAACAAAATAGTAAGAACATTAACCTGGCAGTAGCTCCTCAAAGTATTTGCTGCTTTGTATATCTCATGTTCCATTGATAAACCCAGAGGCAAATTTAACCATCCTCGAGTGCATGTCCAATCCATAACATCATGTTTTGCTGACTGCATGGCATTGCTGATAGAGTTAATTAAGATTCCCTGCAAAGGGTCAAGCCTGTCATAACAAATATCACAAACTCTTTGAGGTTCTCGGTCCCGGAACTTGACGGGTAACAAACATCTCCCTTTTGAGCATGCTCTGCAGAAAATCCCTCCACAAAATCTACAATGATGTCTTCCACGAGTTATCGCTGTGAAAGGAGAATCACACTTCATACAAGAATTAGCATGACTATCCGGAATCCACTCTGGCGGTTCTGCTTCAAGTACCTCCCTGTAAGCACTATAGTGGACAGCTTCTGCCGTAAGCAATGGTGGTGCACTTGGCACACAAACAGAGGGATGTAGAAAACTATCCCCATCGGTTCCAGATCCCAAAAAGGATGCATTGGAGCTTGGAGTTTGCTGACGTTGGATACCACTAAAATTTTTAACCTGGCCAGCTATAATTGAAACTAAGCCACCAAATAAATTCTTCAAGTTCACTTCAGGGTTTGCCCTGGCCTGAGTGCAAATAGACAGGTCAGTGTCATTTTCCCAATCATATTCACCAATCAAATTGGATGAATAAAGGTTACTGGGCTTCAACGATCCCATTGATATCGAGTTTGTAACCTTTTCTGCTGCACCCCATAAATCTGATATAAAATTTTCATCATCTCGCCTTTCCCTATTATGTTTGTAGGCTGAAGAAAATGGAATTGTCCCCTCTATCTTCACCATATCTCTCGCAATTCAAGATTTACCAAAGGAGGAAATTCCTTCTGCAAGTATAACACAAGTGCATACGATTCAACAATTTATATCACACAGGCAGTCACTAAAACAATCAACTTTATTCAACTTAGTGCACAGAAACCCAGAATGAAGATCTTTGCAAAACCTCAGCACAGTTGAAGAGCCTAGAGAAGCTTAGAGATCCATAAAATAAAGCAAAATGGCTCTACAACATTCATATTTTTCATTAATACATGAGGACATTATATTAAACAAACCCAATAGGTTAAAGGTCAAGTGATTCAATGTTAACAGTGCTTTCATAAATTACCTTCCACCAATATGATACAAGTTGCTTAGTTTAAAATGCAATTGTCAGCAAAGAACTCAGACTATCAAAGAAGTTGATAGACAATGATCAAAGAAAAACTCTACTTACAATATTCTAAACATAAAATTTAACAGCTATGAATTCGTTCTCCAGATAATAGTATCACATATGATCGCATAAAAGTTATAACTTTTTGCAAAATGATCATCAACCAATCATATTCCACACAAATTTACGGTTCTTGACGGATTATCAAATGAATACTAGCAAAAGACTCCAAATTTTTCCTCGACATGAATCTAAACTGCAAGAAATGCAATCCCTAGAAATAAAACATAAAAGAAAATTTTGCGGAAAAGCGAAAAAATCTAAATTGAAAGATTTGAGACGAGAGGGATACCAGAAATTTGATGTCGGTGATAAATTACGGAATTGATAAATTCCCAAATTTTGAGGAAATTGATTTGGGGACCGCAAAGCCAAAGAGGAGACGTATGGGTTTTTAGATAAAGCTCGAATTTTTATTCCAGAGAAGAGAGAGCTTTTGCACATAGACCCCCGTGTTTATGATATTTGATAGCAGAATCTTCTTGTGAAATTAATTATATTACTTTTTTCCGTAGAGAAACATCTTCCAATAAGTTTGACTCCTCTAATTACCTAGAAATATTAAATTAGATTTAGACAAATATTTAGCTAGCTCATTAATTTTCTTTTAGAAATTAATAGTATATACCTTTTCTATGGAGCTAGATACTTATCGTGGAACTCGTAATATCTCTAACAAACTTAAATGGGTCAAATTCACTCGATAAATTGAAAAAAAAAAAGCAATCAACTTTATGATGAGCAAATGAAAATATTAATAATTTAATATTCCTTTGGTTATATTCACATCTGAAACGATGAAAATATTTTTTATGGTAATGTAAACAGTGCTATTGGTGTATAGAAAACGGAAAATATTGATTATTTTGTGATCTGAAAATTTTGATTATTTTCAGATTTACCAAGGACCTGTCTGAATAAACCTGAAAGGACGAGCAAGGCCCCAAGCCCAGTTCAAAAGCCTTGAAATTGCTCCGTCTTATTCAAAATTATTTCTTTTTCCCGCTCTGAATCGCCCTCAGTCCTCATTTCTGGAAACCCTAGAACGCGAAATTGAGATCAAGAGGTAATCTTTTAAATTTCTAATTAGTTAATTCTTCAATCACGATTTGATGTTCTGTTCAAGGGTTTCGAAAACCCTAATTTTTATTTTTATTTTTGTTGCTTTTATGCGTTTCTAGATCTTCAGAAAGTTGCCCTAAAAATTAAAAAATTTCCCAATTACTTTCCAGTTGAGTGGTTTTTGGATGGGGGGTCTCAGTGTGAGAGTGGATATTCAAAAGCTTCTTTCTTTTGGCGATGACCTAATTGGAGTTCTCAACAATGAAAAGGATGTCGAGAGCTTGAAGCAATCCATGGAAGGGGGAAAGATGCTTCGTTTTGAAACTCAGGGGGATGCTCAACAAGTTCAGGCATCGTTAGAAGGTGAAATTTCTGTTCTTTAGTAAGAAGTTATGAAGAGTGGGAGAAATTATGATAAATGAAGGAAATTTATTAACCCGAATTGATTTTGATATGAAATTGGGCCCATTTGAGCAGTGTTTTAAATGTCGGCCGCCATGTCCGTCGGCCGCCATGTCGGACATGTCGGCTGACATGTCGGATTTAGGGGCCAACCGACACAATATGGAGCTTTTTAATGCGTATTGTGTTTTTAGGGTTCATGTTGGATATATCGGGGGACATGTCGGATATGTTGGGCGGATATATCGGTGGACATGTCGGCTATGTCGGCCGATTTTTTCAGTCTGAAAAATTGGCTACTTTTTTTTGTCTGATTTTTTTTGTTATGTTTATCTAGTCAGGTTTGGGTTTAAATTTCTGATTGTCATAATATTGCTTCCAAAGACAAAATCCGATCAGTTAGGGGAAATGAAAGAAAAGACCGAAGTCATTTTCGTCGCTCCTTTTCTCTCTCTCTCTCCTTCGACATCTCATCGGTCTCTTCTCTTAGTTGTTCCTTCGACATCAATATCGGGCGATCTTCTCTCTCCTTAACCGCCAACATCGGGCTCCTCTTTTCTCACCTCTTTCCTTCAACATCAACCCTAATCATCATAAGTTATTTATTTTTTATATGTTTAGACAATAGAATTTATTAAGTATGTTTATATTTCATTTATGATATTTATATTACACATATGCACACCATCCGATATGTCAATCTGATATTTTTTCATGTCCCCCGACATATCCCCGATTTCCGCTATCCGACATGAATTTTAGCCGTCCGACATGAACCCGACATTTGACATTTAAAACCTTGTTTATTGTGGTAATGGGACAAAGAGTTTAACGCATGGGGTTATTGATTGGGGTAATGGAATTAGGACATCACCGTTTGATGCTATTGGTTTGTTGGAACAACTGTGGGATAATATCCCCACTTAGGATAAAATTGTTCCATTCATGTACAAAAAATTTATCCCAATGCCAAAAATTAGCCCATTCTCCATAGTGGAACAATAATGTCCCACTTTGAAGGCAAATGGGATGTTTTTGAGACCTTCTTATATTAAGTAACTAATACATACTAATTATATTATAAATATATAAAATGACATATAATGACAAGAATATAATACTATATTCAACATATTATATTACATTAGTGTAATGTAATAAAATACTATTATAATTTATTTCAATATGTAATTTTTATCCTAATATATTTTTATATACAATATCACATACTATATTATATTATACTTATTATAATATATTATATCTATATTAAATGATATTATATTATACTAATCAATTGTATTAAATATATTGTTAACATATTGTGGTAGCTATAGTATTTTATTACAATTACGTGGTAACAATATAATATAATATGATATTATTTTATATATATATATATATATATATATTGAATTATATAGTTATAATATATTATATTCATCTTAATGAATAGTATTAAACATACTTATAATAAAAATATAATAATAATACAATATGATACAATGTTATAATATGATACTACAATATATTTTTTAAAATTAACCTATTATATTCTTATAGTATATTATATTATATTATAATATATTAATAAAAACATAGTGATTATAAATATTCTAGTAGACTAGTATATTGTGCTTTATAAATTAATATAATATTATTATAACATATTTAAATATTATATTAAAAAGTTACATATATTAATTAGACTTATATAATAATAATAATAATATATTATATTATATTACATTATATTAATTAGTGATATTAAATATATTAATATATTATAGTGTCTTTAATATTATATTATATTGTATTTTAAAAATATAATATAATTTAATATATAATATAATATGATGTTATAATATATTATAACAAATTAATTTATTATATTATATTATATTATTACAATATATTAGACTACATTAACTAATATTATTAAACGTACTTATCATAAAAAATATAGTAATTATAAATATTTTATTATATTGTGCTTTATAAATAAAATTATATCTTATAACATATTAAATTATATTATTATTTATTTTGATGAAATTATATTATTAGTATAACATATTATATTATATTAAAAAAATACATAAATTTTTTTAGACTTATTTGATAACTAAGTATTATATTTCAATAAGGCGCAACGTCATTAGTTATCTTATTCAAATTGTCCCAATACAATAAAATTATTCCGTTATCAAAATTTACGGCCACTTTATCCCTCTCCAATTGTCCCAATGGGTTAAAATTGTCCAAATGGAGCAATACTCCCACTTGGCCCCAAATTATCCCAACCAATAACACCCCCCCTTCCCCCCCCCCCCCCCCGGCGAAGTGTTAATCCAACTGGATTTGGCTAATTTAGTCTGTTTATAGAATTCATTGTGCATGATTCTGACCTAAGCCACATGAGTAATCCTTTCCGACAAATATTTGCGCATGAAAAGACAAACAGCGGTATTTTGGGTTTTAACCATGTGAAAGGACCTAATTTTGAACAGACTTCACTACTGCTTTTATTTATATATCATTACTGATGCTGCATTTATGGGCCCTTAACAATGAAACAGAAAAACAAAAAAAAAAAAAAAAACAAAGGGAGATTTAAAATTAGGTGCTTGGATCACTTTGGTGTTTAGCTTTAGTAATATTTTTGTTCCATTTAGGTGCATCGAGTCCACTATCTATGAGTTAGCATAACTGGATGGAATCTTCGACCTAGCACACATGCATGCACATATAGCCATATGCTCGCACACATGCATGACAATGCAACTGCAATCTGCTTTTCTCTCCCTCTCAAACATACAACCCCAAACATTGTATAACCTATCTTATCCTCCATTTTTTCTTCAACACCTATGGAGACCGTTGACCCTGCAATTGTTCCTATATTCTTCATGTTGATTAATATTGCCCTGCCTATATAAAGATTTTGAGTGAAAAGCAGTGGGAATGATTGTAAAAAATATGTAAAAAAAAAACTTGATTAATTTGAATCAGAGACGGAGACATAAACTTTATGTTGAGGGGGCCAAGATAAATAAGTGCCCTATTATGCATGTCATTATAAAAAGACGAAAACTAACTTCAAACCAAACTGTATACTTTTTCATTCAAAGATATGTATTAAGTGTATCCAAATATAAAAAATTCATACAAAAGGAGAAAATCTTATCAATTGTTTTATAAACTTATTAGAAAACTTTAAACAACAAAATTCTCAAAAGCTAAAAAATTAGTCCAAAAATTCAAATACAGTTTCGTAAGACTAGGTTAGGGGCAAAAATAAGAGAGAGAGAGAGAGAGAGAGAGAGAGAGTGTGTGTGTGTGTGTGTGTATACAGGAAATAATGGGTATGAGGTGCTGGCTCATTTTGCTACATGAGCTACCAAGAGATAACCATGTGATGAGGCCCACCTTGCTAGTCACATAAAAAGGTGTGGACCTCACCTCTTTATCTCTGGGTAGCTCATTTTGGTAGCTCATTTTGCTAAATGAGCCGCCACTTCATAGCCATCATTCCCATGTGTGTGTGTGTGTATCAAGAAGATTCCAACTTTTTCTAATTAGAATATCAATTAGACGAACCAAACTTGAGGCTTGCCGGTATTATAGCTTGAGATATTGGAGATGATATCAGATTGCCGTTTAGATTCCTTTCTGACTGAATGATCGGGAAAAGAAAACACAGAAGTCTAGATTTTTTTTTTCTTTTTAAATGTCAACTACAAAATTTGCTTATTATTTGAACCCATCAGAGGCCCAAAGGTTAATTTAATTCGTTAGCTTGGGCCTATTATTTTGGACCCATCACAACTCAAAAGATTAATCTAACTGGTCACTTCTGTTTTCGGGGGTCAGCTCATCCAACCTATATTGAAATTGCAAAAAAAGCCCACAGCAGAATACACAGCTCTGCCCCCAATTTGAATCTGAATCTTATTCTTCAATTTCGTTCGTGTAGTTTAGCATGTTAAGCGGGTTATTTATCCCAAAGATCACAATATGTACACCAGGTAAATATTGGAACAAATTTAGGTTAAAATTCAACTGTTGCAAGTGACTGTCATTTAATTGTTATGTTAAAATCAAGGTCTAATAGTCTAGAATAGGGGGGGGGGGGGGGTCTAAACTTAGTCCAGATAAACATATGCAGTTCCGTCAGTTAACTGTTCAATGATACAATAGAAAACCAACTTCAAAACATTAAATACTAGCAAATAAAAGGGAAAACTGAAACTTTTCATTGTACATAAACAATTGAATTTAGAAAAAACAAAGTTAGCTTAAGAGCTACTGACCTAGATTATTTACAACAAATTCATCCTAACAATAAATGATGAAGAGTTATCATTGTCATGCTACTAAGATCTGCAGAATAATACAATACACACTGCAGAAATAGAACAAAGCATAGCATCATAGGAACAGTATTCAAGTACCTGCACCAACAGCTATCTGAGGCTTACCTAGAGGACCACCTTCTTGAAATTCATCTTGTGCTCCACAAGTTGGAACCCTTTGAGGTTTTGAAGGAACAGTACCTCCATAATTTTCACTTGTAAAATCAATCCTTCCTTGAGCTGTTTGCTATTTGAATTTTAAAAAGCAAGTTATAACAAACCATTACATCATCAGGGGTATGAGAAAATTAAGAAATGTTTTGATCATACACTGACAGGAGATAACTCGGTCTCTGCAAGTTGACTTTGTACTTGCGCATCCATTGCTGCTCTAATCTTCTTTGCCTTTTCTATCTTTGGTAGCATCTTCGAAGCACCCAAGTTGCTTTTCTCAAGAAACTTGTGCTGTTGTCCAAATTCATAGTTCATAATTCAAATTCATGAGTTAAAACATTTACTAATTTGGTATAAGACAGTCTTGGTTTTGAAAAATAAAATTCCTATCTCTACTCTGATTATTCTCACTTTTTTTAAAGAAAAGATTGCTCATGAGCTTTTACAAGAACCGACTCCTCATTGAATCAAGCTCTCATTTGTAAACCACTTCCATATCTGTTTGGTCCCAGTTATTCATTCACAAGAAATCTTCCAATTGCAATCAGCGATTGCAGGAGTAATATCGTATGATTCTTCAATAGTCAATCTTCAATGGATCGTCTCTCTAATCTTCTAGATAGATGTTCTTGTGAAATAGTCATTGCGTCATATTAAGTATTGTTATTAAAACTAAGTGGCTTCATAATTTTACTACTTAACAATGTTGGTCATACATTAGATAATCATCAAGCAAATAAAAACTTCAATTGGTCAAAGTTAACATATCAATCATGCAGCTAGGAGAATATTCCAACACAATCTGATGCCAACAAAATATAACCTACAAAACTTGGACTTCATAGTCAAAGAACCAATGCAATCATAGTATAGAGGAGAAAGGGAGGGATGCAGAACTGGTTTCACGATATAATACCTTAAAATGAGGCACATACCTTTAACATCTCTGGCGCAGAAGGACGTGTGCGTGGATCTTTAGTCAAGCATTTGGCAACAAAATCATGGAAAAGAAGAGACCTAAAGAAGGTGAAAAAGAATAAAGAACTAATTCTTTCCCGTTAACATTTTTCAGTAAACTTGATAGGAAAGCAGAAATGTAAGTTAAATAAGTCATAAACCCTAATTTTGGTGTTAACTTCAGGAAATCCTATTCTAGCCTTAACTGAAAATATAATATCATAGAACCGGATTCTCTCTTAAAATAAGAGTTTTCTACTGATATTAGAATCTATGGCCAAATTCATAAATTGATAAGATTACCATTTTTCTTTGTCCTCAAGCATTGGAGCGGGCTCACTTGATATCATAAATAGCACCTACCATGAAAGAAAAACAAGTCAATAGACTGAACCACTGAACCACTAATCAAATACATAAGCTTGCATTATGCTTTACATGCAAAACTTTTTTAGTTCAAAGATGGAAGGGAAGGCACAAAAACACATCAGAAAAGATTGCATTAACGACTATATCCTGGGTCAGAAAACCTCCTAAGGAACAAAAACAGTCGGAACTTTATCCAAAACATAAGCAGCAGATAATAGTGTCAAGGAACCTTGAGTAGGACAAACTGGGTTTCTTTAACTAGAACTTCTAGTAAAGACCTAACAGAATCTCACCGATAAATCCTATTAGGATCCACCTAGAACTTCAACATAAAACTAGTCGAATCTATTTGATATTTGCACGTACCTAGTTGAGACATTTAGAAGGTCTATTATTATAATAAGGATAAAAGTCATGCTGAACTGAGTTATAAGGCAAGTAGGTCAAGCATCCATGAGCTGGATTGTTCAAGAATCAAGATTAAAACCTGAACTTGGTTCCCTTGATATTTTCCAGATGCAAGTAAGTTAAGGTAAGAAGGATGGCATATGCTTGCATGACATTCTTGGGTCTATACTCCCTAGTTTTAGGCATCAACAATACAATTGCAATATTGTAATGGTAAGACAGTGCAAATACATGTTTGACATCGTTCTGCAGTATGAAGATCAAACATGACCCATTTTGAATTTTTAAATGAATTTAGTAATTTGTAATGATAAATTTTATCCCTATTTTTCTATATACCGGATTTGGTAGTTATTTTGCTAATTGTGTAATTAGTTTGTTAATTGTGTTACAATAATTCTTAATTTAATTAACAGTTTGAAGTAAATTTAAGGTGCTTCCAATTGGCATATTATGGTATGCCTTCGAATTCGACTTATTTTGTTCCATCCAGTATTATATATTGTTGTTTTATATCATACAAGTAAGATTCAATAAGTAAACTGAAAATTTTTGATGTATCTGCATGTGCTATCAATTATCTCGCTCTCAGTGTATATCAAGACATGCTTCCACACAAATCAAACAAGTAGAAATGTTGGAAAATATTTTATGACAGGAGCCGGGGCTGCCTTTATATGTTCTAAATAGTATCTTAAATACGTCTATTCATCACTCTGGAGAAAATAATAAGTAAAAAGGCTCAACAGCAATGACGAAGTACTGTAAGTAGTCAGGTCAAACCCCATATTTCTCAGCTAGGGCATGTAAAGGCTGGTAAGACTTTATTGTCAATAATCAGCGTGAGCATGATTATGCCAAATTAAAACATATAAACTAAGCTTAGGGTAAACAAAAAAAGATTTAACTTAAACTTATCACATACATTTTTAAGCACACAGATGCAAAGATTTGTGCATGCAAGAGCAAGCAAGCTCCAAGAGACAAATGAACAAATGACTACATTCTCTAAAAGGTAAGTCAAACGAGTATACATCCTGCAACTAGAACGTATGGTGGAGAATCCAAATGGATTGTCCAAATATCATCAACATGAACAAAGAATGTATGCTGAGTGGAAATTTCATATGCATGCAAAGCGGCTAAGATGAAAAAAATTTTGCAAAAACATGCTCAGTTCATATTAAGTAATAATTACTTTGGCATTACAAGATATATATATACGTCATGATAAAATGCTGCGTCACAAAGGACTGAAGAAGTACAGAATAACCACCCAGTTGAAACTATCAAATCGCTCTAAAAAGAAGGTAAACTAACAAACTGACATTTAGCACCGGTTCACTGGAAAATAATTAGCTGATAGCGCGCGCACCTCCCCTCCCCCCCCCCAAAAAAAAAAAAAAAACTGAACTTCCTCCACAAGTATCCTAGTAAAGTTAGATCCATATATTAAACTTATACAATTGCTGGCATACCCAATATATAACCAACAAATAGCTTTAGTAAGATATGTATTTTGAGCACCTCTTCTTTGCAACTCATTCTACTTATTGACCTGCCCATACGACACAATCACACTAGTTTAATACGCCCACTTATCAACAGCTCCACTATAGCACCTGATAAATACAGCCCAACGCGCAAGCTTTTATGACGAACAATGTTCCGTGAAAAAAATCAGCCAAACTAATCAGAATCGATATATTCTATATTAGATTAAATGCACTCCATTTTCTCAGAATAATCTTGCTTCCAAATATGCATGTGCTCAAATTTTGATTATTGGCTGGCAATCAGCAATGGACGAGTATCAGAAGCACGAAGAAAGAGCATTCCAAAAACAGTATAAGATACAGCATGCAATAAAATATAGCAAAAGCCTATGCGAATCCAGGAACGCATGTAAAACAAGAATAACAAAAGTTTATGTGACACAGAAGTAGGGATCTTTAATAATAAAAAAATTTAAAGGTAAGAACTAACTCTCATTGGATGCACGGTGGACCTTGGAGGAAACCCCTGAAACTCATAGGAGAATTCATAGAAAGAAAAAAAGAAGAGAATTAGTGCTTGTGAATAATTATGATTAATGAATTGTCATATTTTGAAAGCTAATGATCGACTGATTACCATATAACAAGAAATTTGAAGAATAAGAAAATGGGATCATGAAAAATGTCCAACAAGCTCAACATTTAACATTATTCTGCAATGACGTCTAAACATATTAAGCATGCAGCATACACACCTCTGCCATTTCAATAGCAGAAACGCCTAGAGCCCACACATCAACCTGAAAAAATTTTGAAGGTTAAGTTAATACTTCTCTGCAGAAGAATTTATCCATTTAGGCAGTGCGAAAAATCAGGACGACTCTACTAGGTTTCTTTTTCTATTTTTCTGTGTGTGCATGTGTGTAAGTACGTGAATGCGTGCATAATTACATGTATGTGTGCTGTTTTTCCCACTGTGTTTGTGAGTGTGAGTGTGCGCTTGCACATGAGCTGCGGAATGGGTGTAGGAAGCAGAAACAGTGGTAATATGGACAACATCTGAAAGGTATATGACTGAATTATCAGATTTAAAAGCACAAAAAAAAAAGAAAGAACATCTTCATGAAAGACAGAATTCAAACTAAACTGTCATTAAAGTTCCTGAATGTTAGAGCAGAACTTTTAATTATCTTTCAAAGAACTTACACTAAACTCACAGACTTTTGTACAAACTTTTCTCTCCAACTTCTCCAATCTGATTAACTAGCTCTATCTCAGTTGATTAGGTGTTCCTTACCCTAGAACCAAGTAAATGGTCTTGAATGGCATTGTAACCCACGGCATGTGTCCTCAGAAAGCTTTAATTCAAAATATTGTTTTGCACAGTCTCCTCGTATTGTTGAGGCAAAAAAATTTAAACTCAAGCTTACAGAACGTATATGTGCCATAGAATTCATTTCATAATCTTAAAATAAAGGGTAAATATCAGAAAACCCCCTTAACTTTAGACGATTATTGGAAAACCCCCCTTAGGTATAACCTCCATCAAATTAGTCACCCTTTTTTACCACATCAATCCATACCAAGTTGCCAGCGTGGTCTCATTAATCCTAGCTACTTCTGTGAACCTAGACCTAATTTTCTGTTGGCACATGTTTCAAACCATCTCAACAATTGACCTCCATCTTATCCTTATAGAAGTAACCTTTAATTTACAACACATGCACTTACCACTCACTTCTTGTTCCATCTTATATTTTACTTTCTTCTTATACATCTGAGATTTATCATTTCATCTGCATTCAATCCTGGATATGTTGTTTCTTGCACAATACTATGATCCATAAACATGGTTTCAATGTTTTTACAATCACTAATGCCTTTATTCATTATTGAGTGATTGAACTTACAAATTATGCAAACTATATATCTTCCCCAATGAAAAACATATTTCATTATTTTCAATAAAGTAAAGCTATCTAAGAAAAGGTAACTGCTCTTAAGTTTAGTTGATTATGCAAAACAGACTTTTGATGGTTGATAATCTACGTAAGGAAAGTATTAGTATGTATCAGCCTTATTTCTCTTGTGACATACAAATCTGCTCCCTATTTATTTGAGAAGTGCTATTCTAGCTTTGCTTTGGGATTTTCATAGGGATTGTTTGCATATGAAAGGTATGTCATGTCTTTGCATTCTTGGAGGGGACTATTTCACGTCAGAAGAGAATTAAAACAAGCCTAGAGTTGGGATTAATCTTAATATTATCTTTCACTGAAGTAACCTCTGATTTAATACAATACACTCATTGCTTGTTCCACTTTTTTCCTGCTTACACTTCTCATCATTCTCATTTCATCTACACTCAGTTCCTCACATGCTTCTTGTACAATTTTCATCATAATGATTTCATCTATTGTTTGATAGCCACTACTCACTTTATACATATCAAGACAGTGAAAATAATAAATGTCAATTTCTATTCTAAACGAGTGAGAAACATATTTCATTGTTTAAACAAACAAATATTCTAAAGTTATCTGGAAAAAATGTGGGCCATCTTAAGGTCAGAATTTTAATGATTGCAGAACAAACTTGTGATGCTTGATAATTTAGAAAAGTGAAGAATTATTACTTTTCAGCCTCACTGTCATCCTTGGATGAATTCTCCATTATTTGCTAACTACCCTGTTCTAGCTTAGCATCATCCTGAATATGATTCAACTCTAACTTATGTTAGGAGAAAGTTTAAGGTTTTAAGCCCTGGAGTTCCAGCCTCTGATATCAGAGCTCCTGATGCTGTTTACAGCCCTAAAACAGCAGCATGGTGGCTCATGCTTTGGCCATTTTTCATTTGGCGATATTTGAAATCTGGTGTCTTGTAAATGGTGTTGTTGTAGTACTTTAGTAGTTAGATTGTTGGTGAACAGCAGCATTGTGGCTCATGGTTTGGCTGTTTTCTGTTAGGTGATGTTCAAAATATGGTGTCTTTTTTATGGTGCTGTTGCAGTGCTTTAGTAGTTAGATTGTTGGTGAACCAATAGATTGTTATGACTTTCTATTGCTAGATTGTGACAGGCGATCTAAATTGTTGGCTGACTTTTGTTAACCATACATGTACATAGGTACTAAACTACTAATATAATGTGTGTGTAAGAAAAAAAATATTCTCTAATGCCCACTGAAAGCAGTGGAAAATGATGTAGCTAGAAATTAACATGCTATTACATATCAAATACTCTCCATCACAATATGAAAAATGCTGATGAGGATAATTAACATCCACTTAGCTTTTATACAATATAAAATTCAACAAATACAAAAGGCAATGCACAAATGATGTTACCTTCCCATCATAGCGACTTTCTTGTATAACTTCTGGTGCCATCCAATGTGGTGTGCCAATAAACTGAATGATAAAACATGTAGAGAATAAGAAAATAACACAAACCTTGAAGATAAACGAGATAAAGACGATAATACCCATCAGAAAATTTGCATCATATTAATTATAGAAAAGGTAGGGCAGAAGGAGAAACCAACAAATACTTTTCAATAACCTGTGCATGAATGAAATTACAGCATAAAAAAGTCATGCATTAGGACTAATCCAGTTATCCATGGAAAGCAAAATATACGGATGCATTCCTAAGTCACAAGTCAAATGGTTTCTAATTAAGATCTTTCTCAAAATTTCGATTAGGTCATTCACTTGTGATAATTTCAGTTCAGTGTATCTGATGGCTTTGACTAACGTCATAGTTAAGCCAATTGGGCATTGAATGAGATCTCACTTCTCATCTTGTGAAGCCTACTTTATACAGCACAGAAGCAGACTCTCAAATAAGCAAGGAATCTGAAGGACAGAAGCTCATAAACAATAATATTAATAATCAAAACTTCTATTAGGTCATTCACTTGTGTAATTTCAATTCAATGTATCTGATGGCTTTGACTAAAATCAAAGTTAAGCCAGTTGCGGATTGAATGGGATCTCACTTTTGATCTTGTGAAGCCTACTCTAGACAGTACAGAAGCAGACTCCCAAATAAGCAAGGAATATGGAGGACAGAAGCTCATAAACAATAATAATAATAATCTATCACTTGCTAATCCATAATTAATTTCTACATACAATTATTTTTACACCAGATTGTGTAATTGTCTTAGTTCGCATGTACGTACTCATTTTGTTGAAGTAGATGCATATCGAGTAGACAGAGATCACAGTCTAACAACAATTTAACACCACAGTTAGTGGACTCTCGAGTTGGATAATCAACTAGAAACCATGTTCCTGGGCTCTCTACCCAGAAGCAGTCAATTATATTGGCCTGATAGCTACCATGCTTACATTTGCAAATTCAATCCACCTCAGTTTAATGTGATGAGGCAGGAGACTATTACTTTCAACTAGATTAGAATGCACTGGCATGATTTAGTTTCTTCTAATCATTTTGCTGACTTAGCATTAGATATCTAGTTTCACTTCCTTCAAAACTCATAGTTTTATCTTTGAGTTCAGCTATCTACATATCCATAAATTAAAGACCTGGATATGATTGCCCAGTACTGAAGCTAACACTTATTTCAGCAAAATGTGCAATTTCAAGACAGAAAGCTATATGATCTGCCATTGATGTCACTTAACCTAAAGGGTTTAGCGCTACTTGTGATGCAATCTAGTATACAAGTTGCTTGCAATGAAGTCCAAAATTTGAATTCCCCAAAGTTATTTATATAACAGGCTGAATGCCTGTTCAAAGCAGTTTCAGTATGAATCATCTTGTTCATTGTAATAGACATACCGTCAACAATAATTTTTGTAGTTTCCTGCCTGACTCAAGGATACAATTTGTTTAGTGGTCAATTTTATTCTTGCTAGTTGCTGCTTTCATAAAGCATAACTGTTTTGTAGATTTAGGTAATATGTTTTATGATATTTGCAGGCCATGGTCTAATCTCCTTGATTGTGAACCGTTTCATTATTTTGATAGAGTTCGAGCTCAATCTTTAGAGTAAATTAACATGATCCAACATTTATGCCAGTTCAACTAAATTTTGATATTTCAGTGAAATTAGTATTTCTCCAAAGTTTTATTCAACGCCAGAAAATTAGAAATCAACACAGGTATAATTGCAGCTTGACCTTCAAATGTTTGGTATTACAAAACATAAATGTTATATAATAAAGTTATAGTAATTAACAGCTAGGATTTTATCAATTGAAAGAGGAAACTATTCAAATCATCAAATGCATGTAAATAAGGCAACTAAATTTTCTTCTACAGTGTGTGGTAAAGTGAACACGCCAGGTTTTTATACTTCATGGTTCCAATTTAAGATGGTAGTGGCCAAAGAGTAATGAGGTAGCGTCATAATAGTTATATTTAAATAGGATGATCAAAAAGCAAAGATTGTTTTTCTGCAGTCACATCTTGAATGTTAGAGGCGTGAGCTGGAGTAAGCCAGAGAATAATACCGTATTGCGCTTTGACATAGTCCTTGTGAGCTGGGCAGCAACACCAAAATCACCTGTCCATGTACCGTGACAGATCGCAAATTACTTGTGAGAAAGCAGAAATCAATTTGCCCTTCAGATATGGAAGTCAAATTTACTTGCCAATCAATGAAAAAGAAGTCATATATGATGGGGGGATATTAACAATATTTATACATTAAGAAATGTGTTTTAAGTAGTGCTCACCCAACTTCACTTCTCCTTGCTCAGTGAGCAATATATTGCCACCCTTAATGTCTCTATGGACTTTAAATATTGAATGCAAATAAGAAAGACCCTACATCAAGAAAAATTAAATGTATAATATTGAGAATAGAACCTAGCACATAAAACTCGCATTTGTCAAATAACAATAAGAAGGCTCAATAACGACGTGGCTTTATACCAAGCGAAATCAAATGAAAGAGAGCTAGATGATTAAGGTAAATATTATATAACATTGATGCAAATCTAAATACAAAAAAGAGTAAATGTTGAGATTCCAGTTTACTTATCCAACAAGGGATTGATTTTTTATTGAGAATATATTTGCTAACATACCTTGCAAATCTCAAATGGAAGACTCAATGATCTACTTTGGCCAGAGAGTTGAGGTTTAGGGGTCGTGCATTCTCTTAAAAGTGCAGTAATAGGGTATCCTATGTCGCATCAAGACTTGGGTCAAGACCAAATATTGTAACTAAAGGACTTTTCCAGAAGTAGACCAGAAGTAGAATACTACTTGCATAAATATTTTTTAAAATATGAACAGTACCTTTAACTTTTATGCACTGGACTTTTGTCTGTCCAAACTTAGCCTTAATTATAGGCTAATCTTGTTATCAAACAGTGCCAACTTGTTGTGTTATTCTAATGAATTAATTCTAAGTGGAGGGCTAGTCCCTTCTCATCTGAAACAATAAGGAAAGATCTTAAATCTTGTATGATCTAATATGTATCATCTCAGTTAGCATTATAATACGAGTGGTCGTCCGGAGGATGTGAGAGACGATAATTTTAAATAAAGCCCCATAACTCTATTCACCCTTGGTCTATAATTATAAATTCATGAAAAGATAAAAATGCATAACCCGATTTACCAAAAAATAAATAAAAGGAAATGCACATCTCTGACCATCGCGTTACAGCTAGGAGTATTTATGAAGTGCCAGCTCTTTTCTTTCATTGCATTCAATTCTAAATGCTAAGGTTAATCATATGATACCTTCAAAGCTTCCCTACAAATATATGCAATCTGGGATTCTCCTAATGGCTCCTCTGTAACATTCATCAGGTCAGCAACGCTACCCCCACCACAATATTCCATCACTATCTGTCACCAAATGAAGATACACATGAGTTTCAAGACAAAGATATGCATACGTAAACAGATGAAATGTGCTTGACAATTGAGGAATACACCATTTTGTCCAAACAAACAACATAAGAGATCAGATGCAATAACGCAAAAATGTAATAATGATTTAATTCAGTTCCGAAGTCCGTTCAACATTCAGTTTTCGTGTACAGAAAATAGCAACCACATTCTTCTAATAGAACCGAGTACTTCTATGAATATAATGATCCAAATAATTCTTTGCTCCCAATATTGCAAGATGAAAAAGCATCAAAAGGAGATTTGCTTCATTTAAAAAGAGAAAATAGAAGGTCTAGACTACAAGCATCCTTTTTTGCAATCCCCTAGATTGCATGCAAGAATTCAGGTGGAAAACAGTCATTATGCCTAAGAAACAGCCGAACAGGTTCTGTAAGAAATATAAGCATGCATCAAGTATCAACTCTGGAAAAGAAAAAAGAAGCATGAGCACATTGATTAGCAGAAATGCAGCATGTGGTGAATGTTATATCCTTTTGCATAACCTGAGAGAAATAAGTAGTTAAAACCCACAATTGATAAACAAGTGAACAACTGATAGTCATAGTCTACAATCTGAAAATAATTTGTGGGGTTCCACGACATCTTAAAAGAGGTTATAAGAAAGCTAGTTTGTAAAGAAGTTTGCAAACACTTTAGTGTCTTTCCAGCATTAATCAAACAAACAAAAAAAATGAGGAAGGTATCACTAATATGTTTCCTTTTTCAAGGTCAGGTATCTAGCAGAAGCTAATTTCCAAGGAAGCAACAATTATATCATGCCGCCCTAAACAGACAAAAAGGATGATATGTAATATTAGAAGATAAATTTTATCATTTAGATCATCATATAGATTTGCTTGTTATGGTTAACATACTACTGGAGGCAGACAATTTCCTGCAACAGCTAATTTTCTCTATAGAGTTAAAGTTAGTCATAGTGTCATACTGTGTGTTCAATTGGTCAAAACTTCCAGGAAGCTACACTAAACTTCCTGCATGCTGAGAGTATAGGCCTTGCTATAAAGCCGAATAAGCATTGCATTATTAGTAAATTATTACAAGTTCTGACAAGAGAACCAGAAAATGTGGTAGCATAGGAGCACAGGAGAACTTATACCTACTGGGAAAGGGAAAATGGAAGTGTACTTCTGTGCGAGAGCTAAAAATTTCTACCTCAATTTAAAATCATTGCTCAATAATGTTCTACCTTTACTGTATTGCTCCCAGACCGATGGCTGGACCTAGTGGACAAAGGTAACACAACTCTTCAAACTGGTTATCTCAGACTGTTTGCCTTTGATGATGCACTTAACCTCAATTGTATGCATGAGAACTGCAATTGACCTTGTCATTTAGTTTTCTACTGTGCTTACTCTGGTCGTCTTGCTTCCTGAGACAGATTCTATTTTAAGGTAATCTGGTAAGAACTAAGAAACACAGGACTATTTATTGCACCAGAACAAGGGATGCAACTCTACTTGCTAAGGGAAAGGGTGTACATGAAGCACATAGATTCAGATGGTAACTGCAAATAGAAAAGGAGTTCAACGATGACAATAAGAAGAATAAAGGTGAAGAAAGATAGTCCAACTAAGAACCAATGAAAGTCCTTTCGTTCTTGCCAATAAGTGAGAGATCCCAACTATTTTCGATCAATGACTATGTTACCTGGGTATTTCCATTAGGAAGCCGTACCTGTATCCGTACCCAAACCTCTTGAGCACTTCTTGAATATGTGCATATGTTTATTCAGGCCTATACTCAATTATATAATACATGTTTTAATTTAAAACACTCCTCATACACTTCTTGGATGTATATTCTACACTTCACATCTATTTTTTATATATTGATCTTATGTAAATGTAAAAACAATATTGATCTTATGTAAATTATTAATTTTAATACTTATACATAACATGCATATATATAGCCATGTCCTCATACCCCACCTTTTACAAATTTGCTGTGTCCTGTACCTGTACGAGTACCCGTACGACTGTAGGTCTCACTGTCTCAGTAATGTAGGGTTTGATACACAAGATAACACAGTTAATATGATTTTTCAGATATCACAATCCACAAATTAATACAGTTCATCTCCCCGGAAAAATACCCAGAATTACTCAACTATAACCCCTGTGAAACTTTTCCTAAATCTATTTGCATTGCAAGTTCCACTCAACCAACTTGCTTCCTCAGTAGATTAGCACTAAATTAACTAGGATTGGAGCAATTGCAGAACAAGTATACATGAGAATAGTCAGAACATGATGGAAACATCTCCCCGGCCTGTTAGTTATTCAGGTTTCATGCCAGCGCTGCGCTTAAGTAAAATTAAGCTGGGTCTGACTACATCTTCTATGGTTTGTATGGGTTCAAAACTAACATGCATGAGGCAAGCCAAATTCATCGCTTGGCATGTTATTTACTGGTCCATTAATTGTCACGATGCCTGCATTCACACATTTTGGAGGTACAGGCAATTACACTTCAGCATACTGCATATATTAACAGCCAACAGAATTAGTAAGTGTTTGATTTGTTGAGATTAATTATGATGCACTATGTTCTGTCACCTTCAATCGATTTGAAATATTTGAAAGGTCAAGGAAAGAGAGAACTGCCTAACAAAGGAGTTCTTGCATGTTTAATTACATCGCCACAGATCTTGTGATCACCGCAAACTGGAGTCAAAATGTCTCTCTCTCTCTCTCTCTCTCTCTCTCTTTGATCACAAACTGGAGTCAAAATGTCTCTCTCTCTCTCTCTCTCTCTCTCTGTCTCTCTCTCTCTCTCTCTCTCTCTTTCT
>JBAKGM010000279.1:3194025-3232041 GCA_037177215.1 Asparagus racemosus
CTCCCCCCCCTCTCCCCCTCCCCCTCCCCCTCCCTCCCCGTGTGTGTTAGTTCTAAAGGTTATGATATCTAGAAACAATAAGTCTTACGTGATAGGTTTTAGAATTACAAATATCTTTATATCCTTTATCTATAAATTGCAAATATCTACATATCCTTCATCTATAAACACAAATCAGCATTTGATTATGAACTCGTACAAAGGGCCTCTTATTAGAAAATTTGACAGTTTCTCTCTACACTTGACAGCCAGTTCGCACGAGATGTGAGTTTGAAAGTCTAGTAAAGTATATAAAGAAAAAAATTCAGAGAAAAAATTGGGATTCTCTAATTCCTGCTTTTAATCATGTTCTTTCATATGAACAAAATTAGATTTATATAACATTATCAATAGCAGCTAAACTGATTTATCTTTATATTTCCGTGCATAAAGTTTTGATAATAATTAACTGAAACAGATTGGTTTCACCTGTATTAAAAATTATAGATACATAGGCTACATAGAATATTCAGAAACTTAAACCGAATAAACACAGAATATTCAGAAACTTAAACTCAATAACATGGGTGAAATATGTGAGGAAAACCTAAGGCTCTCTAGGAATTCTACAACATGCATCCTCTTAATAGAAATATGACAGTTCTACAGCATGGATTAATGGAGTATATAGCTCGTGAATTATTACAAAAATTGAAAAATATTGGTATCTATTAGCTTGAGTATTATCTGTGAAATCTGGTACCTTCTTTATATCATATAAATTAAGTTATTGTGTGCATCAAAAGATTGACACTGGAAAAGGTTATCATCAATTAATTCCACTTTTTCTTCCTTTATTAATCATTTTACACATGTTTTCCTTTTTGGCATAAGCTCTTGCACATATAAAGTTCCACTATGTACCCATACACTGCAGATTAATAATTGCTTAATGTGACATTAATGTTGTGCTATGAACCTTCTCCTAGTGAGAATGCGAGCATTCCTTTCAGTAACTCTGTTAATTATAGATATTGCTTTGTGTTATCACAATATCTTGCATAAGTTACGATTTTAGAAGTGACTGTAAGTATTGGAGTTCAATGAAAATTAGCTGTATTTTTTCTAAGCAAATGCGTGAATAAACTACACAAAACATGGATTCAGGAAGAAGTGAGCTTATGAGTATTTGGAATTGAACAACCTAATATCGATCATCCGAAGGAATATAAAATAGTATATTATTCATTTTTAACTAAAAGACTGCAATACAGTTGGGCAGTTTTATCATACCCAAAGATACTCCTCTCCTTGGTAGCTTGCATAGTAGCGCACCACATTTGGATGACTACATTGCTGCAACATCTCAATTTCACCTCGGATTTCATCATATCCCTCCTCCTGACATTGACCATATAATGAATAGTGAGAAGACAAAAGAAAGCTGCTATTGCAACTTCGACCCTGACCTACTAAATAAAATGATTTTTAAACCGATATAAAAAGTCATTTGAGATGGTCAAAGATTTACATATTCAATGAATAATCAAAGAACATAAAAATATGAGCAACAGTCAATCAAACAGTACAATTAATAACTGATGTTAAACAAAACTGTGGACACCTGCAATCTCCAGCAGGCCGATATATGCGCGGGAAAAGAATGTTAACAGAATAGATTTAAAATGGTCAAAGCTCAAGTATTTCAAAATAAGTCGTCTATCCAATTTGTTCATGCAAACTGTCCTAGATAAAAACCAACTTTAGTTATCCAGAACATTCTTCAACTGTCACTCCTACCAGTAACCAAAACACAACTAGCTCCTTGTCGTTCGTGTTTCACTAGCTTAGTCATGAATCAAATATATAGAAAGCATAAAATTACAGAGACCTATCAGGAAAAAGAAAAGGAAGCAGCTAACGTGGTTGAGGACACTACTTTACCTTCTGTGTTAAAAAATCTAAACTGCGGTAAGAACTCTGAAGTGAGATGATGAGATGATATAGTTTAAGACCTAGCAGTGTTGAGGCCATGCCAAGTGAAACAACGTGATACTATAAATTAAACACCAGAAACTAGGAGATGTATCAGCCTATCCCTCAGCTCCATTCATATGTTCCTTGGCAAAAAAAACAAAGTTTATAAACCTTGATTCCAATGAGTCCTCTATCCAAGTTATTTAATCCAAGCTGATAGCCTGTAGAGTGATTCTAGAGCAACCAAATTACAAATAGGGAGGAGATGGGGCTATTTAAAGAAAGGAAGTACATGTTCAGTGCATTGGTTACTGTCCAAATCTAAAGCAGAGAATGAAGATAACAAAAAGAAAGAAGAAAAGAAAAGGTACATTAGCCAAAAGGTCATCGTCTTCCAGCAAGAAATGTTCACTCACGGTTTAAGATTCTATCCAAAAGGTAATCAAGCACCCATTTCAGTAAATCAGACGTATTTATAGTCTAAAGCAAACATAATTGTTGCAGATTGATCCAATCTGAACAGACTGAGAAAGGGAACAAACTCAATTCAAAAGCAAGCCAGCTTAAGTTTCCACAGTGAATTTCATATATTTATTTTGTGATGATCCCACAAACTAAGAAACCTGCTATTCATAAAAGTGGCCTTGTTTTCCTGATATACCTCCATATTCGTCTCCATCTAAAAGCTCTAGAGGTTACTGCTAATATAAATCCAATTGATGTCTAATCTTTCGCAGCCTTCCTAATTTGTATTCTACTGTTTTGCAAAAAAGAGCCACTAAAGTATTTATCGAAAAATATACCTACTTTTTATAAAGAACCCCAACTAATAACTGACAATATCTAGAACAGCATCAACTACTCCAACTGCTGCTGGACTCATCCACAAATCTCTACAGTTGCACCTAAAGTCGCTCACTAAGTCAGTGGTGTTTCGTAAGGAGAACATGTGAAAGTCATATGCTGGCAAAAACAAGAAAGATGGTTTCAAGTTGATCTCCTGATTGAGATGATATGAAAGAGAAAATAAAAGGCTAAACAGTCAGAACTTGAACTGAATTGACAAAGAAATAGCTTTGGCATTAATATTGTGCCAGACCATGCGGAATTTCTCCAGCTCACTATAACTTTTGGATCAAGATCAAGTTCCTAATCCTAGTCAGCACAGATACTCAAACATGAGGTTCTTCATGTCAGAGACATGCCTCATCCTGTACTGGAGACAATATTTGTGTTTTGTTACTGTGTAGACTCGAAAATTGATGGTGTATCATTTTCTGGTGATGTATTGTATCCTTAGTCACCATGTTAGCATTCATTCAACATAGTTTTTATCAAGGCGGCTTACATCAAGCTCATTGTCAATTATAATGGTAGCTACGCTGGAAAATGCCAAAGGAAAAGGGTAATCCGGAAAGAGTGTTGGAATGGAACCTTTATTCAATGACTTCTATAAGCTAACACACGCTTTTATTTGGGATAGAAAGCGCTCTTGAGGCAGCATGCTAGGAAGTTGGTGGTGGCCATGCATTGAAGGAGATATGCTTTTCAAGGATAGGTAGTCAGTCATAAGAGGGGAAAGTGGTAAACAAAGACATTAGAACAAACGAGTCAATAAAGAAGTCGACAGAATGCCTATTACTACAGTTTTAGTATGATTTAAGGATTATTAGATCACAAACAGGAGAGACTTGGGCATATAGAGGAAGGAAACATGGGTTCATTGTAGAGATTGTCAAAACTGAAACCGAAAGAAGATGAAGAGAGGAAAACAAAGAGAAAAACAACCAAAAGACCAGAGTCTCTAGCAAAACAAAATTTTTTTTAGTGATCATTTCATCTAGAGACTTGGCATGACCTTCTAGCATGTTTGTAGGCTAATAAAAATTAAACTGTTATCCAGTGCAAATCGACCAAAAATGGAACCAAAAGAATATTTAAAATAAACAGGAGTTATGCTCCAAAGCTTTATGGATGTTCTTTTATTACTTCCACGGGGAAATCATAAAAGTCAGTCCCTATGGACACCAAAAATAGCAACCAGTTAGATAAACCAGCCTGCTGATTTCTTAGACTTTGCTGCACGCTTATCTCAACTCAAAGCTTACAAGTTAACTATTAATTAAAAATCAAACATACTCTTCATCGAACTGAACTTCTAATTCTAAGTTAAACTACACTCATGCAACACATTGAAATGATTGCATTAGCTAGATTAATCTCTATGACCAATATAATGGAAATTAAACTTCTTATACAGAATTTGCATTGAGAACAAAGTACATAGAAACAGGAATAGGCAACACCTGCATAATTTGTAATGCAGGTTCCAACTCCGACGTCAGTTGTTCTTCGACTAATAAAAGAATTACGCGCTAGATCCTATTTCTGCTAACTACAAAATGAGGATGATGAAGCCCCTAAAAACCAGTATAACCTGGTTTTAAGGATATGGTTATGCATGTTGAGGAAGAGAGCAAAATGCTTGCTAAGAAACTATGAGACAGGTAACATACCCCCTCGGATAACGAAATCACTTTTATGGCGACAAGCTCTGAAGTCTTCAAATCCCTAGCTTTGTAAACCGCACCATATGAACCTTTCCCTATCATTATGAAAAGGAAATGATTATTACAAATGGTAGGCAAATCAGTACTTGAATGAAGCCTGGGTTCTGAGTAAAATGAATGCAGATAAGTGCACTCCTCGCTTGTCATAGAAAGAAAAAGGTAGAATATGTACAAGAATAAAAGCAAAACAAGTTTATCAGTTGATAACATTATTATCAGGCGATCAGGCATCATCATCTGACTAAGTAAACACTTAACACACAAAAAGCCCATACTTTTTATGGACTGAGAATCTTCCCATGTTTCCCCTTTACTCTCAGGATGGGTCCAGAACATTGAAACTCCTTTACCCATTACTTTCAATTCTTTATGCTTGCAGCAAGACTTTCTCGTTTATGTAACTCTTTAGAAATTTTGCCCCAAAATAAAATAAAAAAAAGAGCGGGTTGACGAAAAATCACAGAATTCATTGTACAGTAGGTGTTGATGGATAAGAAATGAATGCATTCACAGGAAGCTAGGGTGTGTTTGGCAAATAGTGCAAAATTGGGCTAGGAATAGTCCTAGCCTAGTTTTGTTCAAAACATGTTTTATTTTGGACCATACCCCCCTTGGTCCAAAACAAAACCAGTTTAAGGACACTATTTATGTACAAAAAGTTAGGCCTAGTGTAGCCTTAGAAATTGACAAACAAAAACTAACACAAAATTGGGCCAAGTTTAGTCCTGGCCCAATTTTAACAACTTGCCAAACACACCCTAAGATTTAGGATCCAGAAGTATTAACCGCATACGCATACATTTATCCAAAATCTGTAGATCATTCTCAACCTATCGTTGTTTTCTCAATAACAATTTTCTCACTATGCACGATGCTTGGTTGAATGTTGCCGAGTAAGAATTCTATTAGAACACTCCTATAGAAAAGGGTGATCTTCACCATTCATGGGTGATAAGAGGATTAGATAGAAATGGTTCTGATAAGATTCCAACTGATTATCATTCCCCTAAGCAGAGCAGCTAGTTTATATGCGAACTCTCTATTTTTTTTCGTAAACACAAATTGCTAGAGGAAAAGCTTACGCACATGTATTTCCTCGGTTGATAGCGAAATTTTCTTCCCCTTGCATGTGTGGTATGAACATGCACTACAATGCAAATAATTCTCCCATAGATTAGAGCGTATTTCCATTTGTACAAACATTGATCAATGAATCACGACACATAGCCCATTAAGTCTGTTGCCGTCACTCAAACATCACGTCTAAGTGGAGCATACAGACATCTTACTTTGGATATTTTCCTAATATATTCAGGGCATTCATTTGATCATATCATCAAAGATGCAAATGTCATTTGATCTCATAGGTCCCCATCTAAGAGACGAAAAGTATTATTTGGATGTTTAAAATTGAGGATAACTACAAGGACTGAGGGGTAAATTTTAAAATAGCAATTATTTTTAAGCTATACGCATTTATATTTTCTCTTTTATTTATTTATTTATTTGATATGAGGATCGAATCACCCGCGGTTTCCAAATATTGTTTCTCTTTTAAGAATCTTCTTATAAATTTAATTTAGCTACAAAATAAAATGAAAAATGAAAAAAAAAACCTGAAGGAGAAAAGGAGAAGAAGAAGGAAAAGACCAAAAATTCACGCAAACGCGTACCTGGGGTGACTCAGTGGGGTCCTCTCTTCTTTTCTTGTGCAGTCCGCGACAAACTGCACACTGCGGCAAAAAAGCCATCTTCCATTAATTATATTCCTACCCCCACCAAACCACAACGTGACCTGCCACGTCGGAGACTAGTTGGAAAAATCGCCCGTGAATCGTGAAGAATAAAGAACCTGTTTGGTTCTTGTATGAAATTCACGTAAAAGTTATTGTAGATAGAAAGACTGGTCAGAGAAGTAGACCTGTCAGTTACAGTAATTTCCGCTCAAAATAATTCATTTTTGGGGGAATTGGTTAGATGCTGTCAAGTATGATTTTTTACTGCCACATCAACACTCTATTTGCACAACCAAACAATATAAACGCGTGAAGGTTTTACTGTCACATCAGCATTCTATTTCGACAACCGAACAACATAAACACGTAAAAGTTATTGTATCCTTACGTTTACAGTACTTTCAAGCAAAAATAACCCAACCAAACAGGTCCTAACGTGGACCACCGTAGTCACTTCCTTGTCCTACATGGTTTGCTAAAACAAAATTTTTTTACATACCAATAAATTTCGAATATGTTTCATAGTAGACGCTAACGCTTGTAGTATTTATACTCCAAGCGTTTATTTTCATGATTTTTTTTACACTGTGTTTTTTTATTAATTTAAATTACACCGTCAACTAACTTTTCATCCAAATCTACTCGTATAATAAGGTTAAAGCTTTGTCCGTGATAATAATTTACTTTAATACGCTTGATAATAGTATACTACATTGTTTTTAGGTGTAATTTTAGAAATTTTAGCAAACCCCCTCAACTATGGGGGTCGTCTTAGAAAACCCACTCAACTATTTTAACTCTAGAAAACTCCTCTAAACTATAGAGTTGTTATAGATAACCCTCCACAACTTTCAAAATGTTATTTATCACCCCTCAACCTTTCTCACTTAACCCCCTAAACTAATATAATTTAAATTTAAAGGAACAAATGATTTAAAATGATCATACTATCCCCAAGACATTAAAATTTTTTAACATAATGTTTCTTTTAAACTTTTTTTGGTTAAAAATACCTTTCATTTTATTTCCCCCTCTTCTTAATTCTCCATTTTCATTGTTAGGTTTACGTGCAAATCTAATTTTTTTCTTTATTTTTTAAAACACTAAACTTCTTTTATTTTAAACTTTTAATTTTTTAACAGATTAGTTTCCTTATCAAAACTCATCGAACTGAAGTCTAATATTTTAATTAGGTAGAGTTTTTAAACTCACATGAATTTTTTTCAATGAAGAGTATTTTAGTCATTTCATATTTCAAATTAATAATACTAGGGAGATTACTTTAAAAAATTAGAAAGATAAAGGGGGTTTGGTGAGACAACCCATAGTTAAGGGGGGTTTGCTCATATTTTGAAAGTTGATGGGAATTATTTACAACACCCTCAAATTCAAGGAGTGTTTTCTAAAGATAAAATAGCTAGAGGGTGTTTTCTGAGACAATCCCTACAGTTGAGGGGGATTTTCTAAAATTAACCCTTGTTTTTAACCCCTTCACTCTTTTTTTCTCCTCTCTCCACGATCTCTTCACAATCTCTTGTTCTCAAATTCATTGATCGATAGAAATACGCTCCAAAAAAGAAGAGATGGTCGAGAAAATTTGTTTAGGAAAGAACTAATGAGTATAAGAGAATAAAAGTTACATTATCTAACATTCCGTAATCAACTTATATGCCACTGGAATTTTGAGTTTGAGGCCCCATTCTTTTTCTCAGCGAAAACCATGATCAAGAATATATATAAAGGTAAATTGAAGTTCACTTGTAATGTAATTTTAAACAATTTAAAGGATTTTAGAGTCCAAGCTAAAGTGTGAATATTTGAGGGTCTAAAGTGTAAATACGAAAGAATTTTTTGTTGAGTAAAAACCCTTTAATTTTACTCCTCTTCTTTTTCACCTAATCCCTCACTACTCCTCCATCGCTCTCTCGTCGGTGTCTTTCAAAAGAAGCCAAGCTGTGCTACTGTCTTTTTCTCAACTCTCTCTCTCTCTCCCCTGCCCCTTTTGTTTCCAAACCCTAGCCTAACCTCCCCACGCACAAAAATTTCCCAAATGGACCGCGCATTTTAACTGTAGATCAAACCTAACTACTCTTTGATCAGTTTCGGTCGAATCTGGAGGTCTCGATTTGGTGATCGGGCGTTGATCTGATGCTCGGACATGTCGTCTGCTCCGGCTGCGGCTCCGGCGTTTGAGCACCGGCGGCCGGCGGCCTCCAACACGGTGAGCGCCTCACTTCCTTTACTTAAAATCCTTAGAAAGACTTGTGTTTTGATGCTTTTCACTTTGCATTATATCATACTGGGTTAGATCTCGGCTGAAAAGAATTGTTTGAGATGAAAGATGTTTCTTTTACTTTGTTTTGTGTGAACTGCATTGGTAGATTGATCACGGCGAAGATGTAAATAAGTGAATCTAGTTTGATACTGTCTGATATGGTCGGGTTAGGGGGTGTCCGGAGGAGGGATGGAAGTACATTGTATATTGAAACAGAGAATAGCAATAAATGAGAATTTCCAAAAAAAAAAAAAAAGAAGCATAAATGAGAATATTGTTAGTGAATAAAAGATTATCAATTTACTGAATTAGCTGGTGTAGAGTGAGAATGTTGCTTCGGTGAGATTACGAGGGTGAGATTATTTTTAGAAGCTTTTAAGCCATGTTAGCTTTTGGCGGTTGTTGGTTTTTTAAACTTTGTTTGGCTTTCGGGTAGAATGATAATTTGCTTGGTTGAACCTATTTTATTTAGGTAAGATGATAAGCTAGATTTTCAAAATTGTGGAATCCTTGCTTTTTTAAATCTAGCTTATCGGGATGTTAGTGAACAGGTAGCTAGAGAAAAGTCAGCTTAAAAGCCCCTTTGACCAAGCAGTTAAGCCTTCCTAAACACCCTCAAGAGTTGCGGAAAATCCGGTCTTGAGATTGATGAGTGCATTGAGTGGATATTGGTAAGAATATTTCTTTGGACGAATTGGAGATGAATGTTTTTATAGTTTCTTTTGTTTGGCTAGTTTGAATCACATTGGAAGCTCGAGTATAGAGAGGATGTTAACATGTGGACTAGTATGATACAGCCATGTTAGGTTTTTTTGGAGAAGTCATAGAAGTACATTGTATACGCAACTAGAAAGCAACAATAAATGGAAAATATGTACCTGAATGAAAGGTTATAGATCTATTGAATTAGCTGGTGCAAAGTTGGCAAGAATAGTGCTTGAGTTTCTAGTTGCTAACTATCTGGCATTCCGATGGGTGAGGGGATGTAGAAATAATAATATTGTGATATATTTCGTAGTTAGTGCACATCACATTGAAAAGACTAAGTTAAGATGATACATTTCCTCTTGCAAATTGCATAGCCTTTCAGATTTGGTTAAATGCATCTGTGGGAACAATAAAAATATGTTGTATATGGACGTAGAAGACCGAAATTAGTGATGCACTATATTTGTAACATGGAGTTCCTACTAGAGTTTGTCTATGGAATGATTGTATCAGATGTATGTCTTTTTCTAATTTGTGTTGTATAGCTGGTTGGAATTGAATCAAGAGATTGAGTATAGTGAGGTTAAATTAGTGAGTCTAGTTCGATACGTCTGATATGATCATGTTAGGGTTTTCCTGAGAAGTGATAGCAGTGCATTGCTTATTGAACTAGAGAGCAGTAATGAACGAGAATTTGGTGAATGAAAGATTACATACTACTGAATTAGCTGGTGTAGAGTTGTGGCAAGTATGTTGCTTCGGTGAGGTTATAGTGAAAAAAGTCTGTCCTTAAGATGGATGCAGGAATATCAGAAGTAAGGATGTTGCCTTAATTTTGTTAACTATATTTTCCATTGCATTGAAAGGTTAAGTTAAGAGGACATTTGTCTTCCCATATCCAGCAGATTGATCAGTCTTCCAAATTTGTTAAGTGGAAGGCAGAAATAAGTGATGCACTACATTTTTAACAAGATGACCCAAGAACAGTTTGTCTACGAAACAAGGCGTAAGGAGTAATTTATTTCCTTAATTGGTCATTCTGGATATTTTGCAAGTTTAGGTTTAAATATGTTTATATTTGCTGAAAGTATGAAAGAGTATATCAAGTTGAGGGTCATATATAATCTTCTTAAACGGTTTATTTAACGTAAGCTTTCCAATTTGCTCTGCAGGTGTTCAAGAGCGGACCACTTTTCATTTCATCCAAAGGTTAGTTTATAACTTTTAGGTAGCTATTGCCTGTTATTCCACCTCCTGTATCTTGTAATCTTGTTTGGATTTGTGAAAACGGACTTCTATGCTTTCGTAATTTCATCTTTATACTGCTGCTGGCTTAACTCACTAAGCAAGAGGAGAATGAATGCATGCTTTTCTCCTTTTCCTTTTGGTGCTATATTAATGCTAATTCTGTTCCTCATGTTGATCTTTAGGAATTGGTTGGAAGTCGTGGAAGAAGCGCTGGTTCATCCTCACTCGCACCTCTTTGGTTTTCTTCAAAAATGATCCAGTCAGTATTGTCCATTATGAACGAGTAGTTCCAGTGGATTAATTAAGTTATTTTAGCACTATTTTTCGTCTCCATAATTTTCCATGTATTACTTATGTAATTATTGGCTAATTCTGGTGAGTGTTTAATTTTGGAAGTTATTCATTATTGGGAGGTGGGGATGGGAAACTTTAATTAGAAAGATAGGATATGAAATGCTGGAGTTTCAATCAAGTATATATATTATGGAAATATTTTTGTCTCATCGATATCTGGTTGATACCCAACTTACCTTCACCAATGAGCGCTTATGTTTAATAGGAAGTGTTTGAAATAGTGTGATGCATTAATCCTACTACATCGAGCATTCGTACTGTTGTAGACTGTGAAATCTTTTCTGTTAAAGTTGTATTAGTAGCTTAAATCAAGTTAAATAATTGCATGTGATTTGTTGTTAAATCCACTATTAAACCTATTACATCCTTTTTTAAACCTACCCTAATTCTATCTTAAAATAGGATTTTGATAGGTTTAACAGTAAATTTAACAAATAGTATTAAGAGTTAAAATGTTTTAAAATTAGCATGTGAGTGTCGCTAGAGAATTTTCGGGGGAAATTCTGTAGTTTGCATAACCGAGGGTATTAAAACAACTTTTAGAAACTTTAGGGTATTTAAGTGCAACCAAATACAACTAGGAGTATATATGTGCAAAGTAGGTTAAACTATAGGGTATTGAAGTGCAATTAAGCCTTAAAAAATCAAAAGAGTGTCATAGTTTAAAAGTCTTTCTTACTGGTCTTATATAAACAGCTGGTTAGCAACATATTAAAGTATTAGTGCTCTTTCAAGCTGTTGAGGGATACTGTCCAATTAGTTGAGGAGGTTGCTCACATTTTAGTTTGATTTAAAAAAAGGTTAGGCCAGAAAAGCTCAGGAAAGCTGCCTTCAACACTGAACATATTCTAGGTTGATTCTCTAAATCAATTTTACCTACTGGTTTGCTTCCTTGTGTTTAGTGTCAGTTTCTTCTCTGTCAAGCATCCAACTATTTTTGTTGCCCTTTACTATTTTTTATTATCATATTTTCAGTACGTCCAATAAAATGTTCCAGATAAGCCTAGGAGAAGGTACTGATCTTTAATTGATTTTCTTGTAGGGTGCATTGCCACAAAGAGGTGGTGAAGTTAATCTGACTCTGGGGGGGATTGACTTAAATAATTCTGGGAGGTGCATACTCTGTTCTGACACTAGAGCTGTGTAACTTTATTTCATTTGGGGCCATTTGGTATGCATTAAATTGCAACTGCAGCTGCATTTGCGAATTGCAGAAGTTAGTTGCATTTGTAATTTCCAAAGCAGGCAGTTTTCAGCAAAAGGAACAACTGTAAACTTCATTTTGCAAATTGTAACTACAGTTGCAGTTGTAATTTTATGCAAACCAATCCCTTTATGTTAATAGAATATACTTCATATGATTCTACAATTGTTATTTGCAGCGTGGTGGTTAGAGAAGATAAGAAGTTGTTGACTGTTCTATTTCCTGATGGCCGTGATGGGCGTGCATTCACCCTAAAGGTGTTTTATTATTCTTCTGACTCGTACACATTCAGCTTTACTATAGGAGGAGAGCAAACACTTTCATGTTTTCGCCTTTTTTCTTGTTATATAACACTTTGTTGTTGTTTAAGTATTTTCTATGTATGTATCAGGCAGAGACATCAGAGGATCTATTTGAATGGAAATCAGCACTAGAACTTGCCCTTGCACAAGCTCCAAATGCCGCACTTGTGATGGGACATAGTGGAGTATTTCGGAATGACAATGCTGATACTTTTGAAGGATCAACACAGGCTTGTATGTACCTCATGGTTTCCAATTATTTTATCTATGGCTGCATGAGACATGAAATGTTATGTAACATATTGTTTTTTATAGTGTCTAATTTTGTTGATTTCATTCATTATATGTGCATTTATATAGGGAGAAACAAGCGCCCCATCAAGTCCTTAGTTGTTGGTAGACCAATATTGCTTGCACTTGAAGATATTGATGGGGGCCCTTCCTTCCTAGAAAAAGCATTACGCTTTTTGGAGAAATATGGTAAGCTCTTGGTGTAATGTCTGAATGTCCATGCTCCTGATATTTTGTCCCCCTTTTTTTTTTCCCCCTAAATCATGTCTCTTCCAGATGGAATTTACTGAGTAGAACTTCCTTTGGTTCTCATTGGATGCTTGGATATTACATTTCCATGTTGTAGACTGACAGGTCACTTTTACCGCAAATTAACTTAGTAAATAAATGTGAGTATATATGTATGTACAAATAGGTAATTATATAATCATATGATAGTTAACTGCCTCTAGTAGGGAGCTTTAATTTTCCTTTTTCCTGGGTAAACAATATTTTAACACTGCATAATATTCATACATGTCATCTAACTTGAAGAAATTCTTTTAAATATTCTCAAGGCCTTATATTTCATATTGATCGAGTTAAATCAGTTTGTCGCTTTGACTTTCTACTTGCAACACATTAAATTATCTTCAAAAGCCCCTGACACTTGTTTCCATTGATTTAATTTATTTTTGACTATGCAAATCTTGAGCAAAGTTCTAGATACCATATATTGATTATCTAACTTACATTCCAGCATTTGTGGAACCACCATATTTATTTTTCCATGGCATAAAATATTTGTACTATCATACTTCTGTATATGGTCGCATTTCCAGCAAAGAAAACTTGCTGTAAAGCCCATCAGTCAGCTAGTGAAAATGTTTTACACGGAAGAGTGTTTGAAACTCTCAGAGAAAATTCTAGGGAGAGGTGACCTTTTGTTTTTCCTTTTTCTTTAGAAATTAACGTTTCTCTTGCTCATATCTGAGAGAAAATGTTCATTACTCCTAGTCAGTTCTTTTAGTGTGATTGAGGAAAGTCAAAAGGTAACTTCTTTCACACCTTTGTAGTCCAGATGATATTTTGGAGTCAGTTTGATTCTATAGCATGCAACGGTATTGTGAGCGTGAAGGTGTTAAAGTGTCCCAAGAGGATATAATTGATTAATGCATCTTCTTATATCTTATGCATTAAGTTGCTGACTAGTACTTCAACTTCATTGAGTATAAGACAATACTGGAATAGTGAAATCCTTAATTTATATTTTGTGGCATGTTTGACCTTGGTTCACTGTCCTCTTCCAAGTGGTTATAGTTTCTAGTTTAAAGTTATGTTTGTTACGGTTGGAAAGATCCATTATGGAGAAGGACTAGGGTGATTAAAAAAGGATTAATCCTATTTGGGTCATGAGTTCAAGCATGTTTAAGCATCTTACTCTCTATCCGATGTGGGAAAATTCTACCCTCATGCCTTTCCCAAACCAAACACCACACTTAACCGAATGAATGGGAGACACACTCCACAATGTTCAGCATTATGATTCCTACTTTTCTTGTATATCTTTTTGAGTCACTCAGTTTATAATTGTTGCACTTTATAAAGTATGCCTAGCTGCATGATTAAGAAACTTTTGACTTTTGTATGTGTGCTCTTAAAAGTGAACTAACGAGCACCATGACCAATCTACAACAGGAATAAAAGTAGAAGGAATCTTGCGACAATCAGCTGATGTTGAGGAGGTTGACAGGAGAGTACGAGAATACGAGCAAGGTTACAAAAAACTCTTCAGTTTTTTCTTCTCCTGTATCAATTCTTTGGAAGAAAGTTAAAGTATTTTTAAACTCTTGAATTCTTCAAACATCTTGATGTTCATTTGTCTAAACATTCGTCGAGGTTCTTTAACTTCAGTACTGCTGTGACCAAAGATTGTTTTCCCAATTTTACCAGGAATGACTGAATTCACGTCAGATGAGGATGCCCATATTATTGGTGACTGTGTTAAGGTCTTTATTTTTTAAATAATTCCTGACAAGTTGCAAACCTCCATCTTTTGCTTGAAATTATCTTTGCGTAAATGCTGACATGTGGAACTTGTTCCTTCAGCATGTTCTTCGAGAGCTTCCATCATCTCCAGTTCCTGCATCCTGCTGTACAGCATTACTGGAAGCATATAGTAGGCCATCTTACTTCTCTTGGTTTTTATTGTGCTTCTTACTGAAATGATGTCATATTTTCCATGGCACGTTTTTTACTCTGGGTATCAACTACATTAACAGTTAGCAACTGTTTTGGTAACTTACTGCAACCTATAACAGCTTTTACGTTATCCTTGCTAGTTCTGTTATAACTTGTATCTTTTCATTGTTGTTGAAAAATAAAAGACCAGAAATTTTGTCAGCATTACCTTTTTGCCTTAATCTCTGCCAGCTAATTATTATTGCCCTTTGTTGAAGCTGTCAGAGATACTGATCATCTATTTCAGCATTTTCTGTACATTGTTGACGATGAACTTGAGAACTTCTATGGGCATGTTACTGTGATTTTTACGGAAACAACGAGCACAACAAGCAAATAAATAATCCTTCTCAGCAGTGAGCAACTTTTTTGCTAACTAACTGCAACCTGTAGCTATTTTGTGTTATCCTTACTAGTTCTTCTGTTATAGCTATTTTATGTTATCCTTACTAGTTCTTCTGTTATGGCTTACATAAAGTCTGCAACCTGTACGTTTTATTGTTACTAAAAAAAGTATTAATCTAACTTTACCTGCATTACCATTTCCTCCTGGTTTTTGCCTGTCATCTGTGACAACATTTTAACTTTCTTGAAATTATCAGAGGTAACTAATCATCCTTTTTAAGTACTTTATTTCACTGCCTTTCTTGTATATAAATTTGAAGTTAGATTTGTTTGTTAGAGGTAATAATCATTCTTTTTAGTAACTTATCACCCTTCTAAATACTCCATTTCACTTTTTTTCTTGTATAAAAATTTGAAGTTAGATTTGTTTGTCAGAGGTAACTAATCATCCTTTTAAAGTAACTTTTCATCCTTTTAAGTACTTCCTTTCGCTATCTTTCTTGTGTAAAAATTTGAAGCTAGATTTGTTTATTTGCTTTTGTGTTGTTGTTGTTGTTTATGATAAGGATTGGAACACAAGGAAGCTCGAGTGAATGCTATGCGCTCTGCAGTATTGGAGACATTCCCAGAACCAAATCGTCGTTTGCTTCAGAGGTTATATTTCTAATTTAGTAATATTTCTACATAATCCTTTTTTCTTCTATGTGATATCATTTTATCGTTCTAGTTTATGTATGTGAGTCTAGGTATGCTTTCCTTATGCTTTTATAATTTAAATCTTTGTTTATAGCTATCATTTTAAGCGTATCTTTTTGCTGTCGTTTTTTATGTCTTCAAAGAGTATATAAGTGTCTCTAGTCTTTTAGAGTTGTTTTCTCCTCAACCTGTGAACATCTTAAGTCTTGAGTTACTACTGACTTTTGGAAACAAGAGACCCATGTTTTGGACTGCTTGTTTTCAAATAGAAAAAGACATTTTTCTGATTCTTTTATAAGCTTATCTTCAGATAGCCTTCAGATTGTCTTGTTTTTATTCGACCTTTTGAGTATGCATGGTTTCAAGTTGGTCAACTCCCCTTTATTGGTTATTTTATTTTTGTTAGTATGTTCGGTTTCTTTCATAAGTTTATAATGTTCTTTACGTCCTTTATTTCATTCTTTCAACCTCAGGATATTGAAAATGATGCACACGATTGCTGCACATACTGCTGAAAATCGGATGACAGCATCAGCTGTTGCTGCATGTATGGCACCTTTGTTACTGCGACCACTATTGGCAGGTGAATGTGAGCTCGAGGATAATTTTGATTTGAATGATGATAGCTCTGCGCAGCTTCTGGCTGCTGCAAATGCTGCCAATAATGCTCAGGCGATCATCACAACTCTCTTAGAGGAATACGAGAATATATTTGATGTAAGGTTCTCGCCACTGGTACTTTAATTGTTTATTTTTACTGAACAAAATAGTTTGAACTATGCAGATTCTTTTATACCTTGGTCGGTTGAATTTCACACAGATTATGTGAGACATATTCTCTTGTTGGACATGGGACATGTTGGACTTCATATAAATAATTGAGACAGCTTCTTGTATTAGGGTGTTGGACCTGTTACTCAAAATTTCACACAGTATTTAGTTTTAGTCTGGATTACATTTGAATTCAGACGGTTAAGGTTCAATTAGGCTTATAAATTGCCTAGACAAAGATGAACTTGATATGAGAATAACGATTTTCCAAAAGTTTTAACTATACTTCAATTGTTATGTTGTCTACTCAAGTCAGAGATTCTTTTTCATCCTAGATTATTAATGTTATTAACTTAGAAGATTTGCTGGCCATCATTTTATAGGCGATGTATCTGCTATTACAATACAAATGGTTAAATCTTCTTTTGATGCTATATTTAAACTTGTTCAAAGTATACGGCTTCAGTTTAATGCTTGGCTAAGATTTGCATCTTTTAGTTCCCAGAGTTCAATCCCTTCTAAGAAGCACCATAGTTTAGAATCCACTGCAGAATCCTGTAAGTATTTCACATTTTTATATGACAAAAAAGTGTTGTTAAGCAATAGGGAAGTGAAGTGTGATAAAAAGCGACATTGTGACAAGTATAATGATTACAAGTAGCAGATAATTATCTCACTTTTTTAGCCGAAAAGAAGGGTGATAACAAGTAATGGGGACATGGTTGTGAAAATTTTGCATTGATGAGAGAAGTATGCATAAATGTAAGAAAACTTTAGGAGTAGAAGTATCTGTTTACATGGATAAAAGAACCTATATCAGAAAACGGTGATAGTGTAGTAAATAGAAGTATCTCTATCTTCAATAACCTGTAGATTAACCACTGCCATTGGTATTGGATGGAAGCTTGTGCCATTACATATTTCATAGTGTAGAATTGAGAATTTGGTGGAAATCAACTAGAGAAAATGTGCTAATGGTGTCGTAGAGCGACGACAATCACATGAAATCTAAGAAACAAGGCTTTTAGCTCTCATCCATTATGAAAGATGGTTCCATCGCTGCCTGGTTGCATTATTTACATGAAAATGTTCATTTATCCATATAGTCTTTGATGTCACTACTTTATTCCCAGTACTGTTCTATGGAAATTGTTGATTAAGTGTTATAAATTCCTTGATCTTTTCCTACGCAGGACGATACTCTACATAGATGCTCTTTTTCACCTGATTCTCAATCCGACGGGACTGGTAGTGAGGAATCAACAGATGATGACAAATCAGAAGCCGATGATAACGGATATCATGACATAGAGAATGACATAGACATGGACATGGAAACAGGTGACGATCCAGAACATGTACTTAGTGCAGAAATGAGCGAAAGCAGTGGATCTGCTGGCAGTGACCTTTATGACTACAAGGTTTCTATTTCTTCATCTCCCATGAATTTAAAACTCTTTTTGATCTATTCCATTCATATTTTTAAATTAAATATGAATCTAAGCCTTCTATTTTCTCAAGTAGGTTTCATCATCTCTCATATGGCTCTATGAAAGTATTTTCTTTTAATTTTCAGCTGCTATTTGTTTTTTCTCTTGACTGTGACTGTAGAAACCATAACCCGCAGTTTATGGAAATTATATTTACATTTTAAAAAAACATTTGCACCTAGCGAAATTTTTTGGAGCTTATTTACTTCCTTTGTGTATTAACCAAAGGTGATCTAATATTTGTATACCATTTTGAGACCTATTTAGGCTAACTGACCATAATCAAGTACTTTGTGCATTAAACCAAGTTAACAAACTTTACAGAAATTGGTTGGTTCATCTTATGTCCAACATGTTCTTGTAATAAGAATAAAAGCCCATCCTTCACAATTGTTACCGGCACTTGGAATTTTTAATAGTTGGAATGACACAGTACCTCAGAGATAACTTCCCTTCATTAGGCGTATATTCATTATTCACCAATACAGTGCTAGTACAACTGGTTTATATCTGCCTTACATGTGTCTTCCTGCACTTACTAATTTCACTCTTGCAACTTTCATCCCATATTCTGCTAATTCTAACAACTTAACTATATCAATCTTCTCCTTAGATGTATGAATGGAAGTGTGTGCTCTATTTTCCTTCTCACTGACTAGGTAACATTTGTACTCTATTTTCCTTCTCACAGACTAGGTAACATTTTTATACAAATTGATATTTCTCCTTACTTCCGCTTGATATTTTCTGTTATAGTAAGGTAATCTTGATGGTAGTTATTGGGTTTAATTATAGATCTCATTTGATTTCAATCATTAGGTTTTTTTTGTATTCTGTTCCTTTTGAAATTTAGGGGTTTAGTTATAACAATGTTGAAAATAACGATAACACATAACATAACGCTCCACCTCCTATTAAGAGTTAACGAAAAAAAACCCAAAAAAACGTGACACATAACTTAGGTTTTTTTAATAAATTATTTACATGTTTTACAAATACAAACTATTCATAATGACTTTAATAATTAGAATCATCAAAATTTTCAAACTTAACATCGCAATTAGGGACAAACTATTTTCTTACTGTTTAATTTAAAAAAATGTAAAAGATGTCCATAATAAATTTAAGAATTAGGAACAAAATATCATAGAATTATAATACAAAAATATTTTTAATAATTATTTTTTAATTTAATATAGGCTATATGGATTCACTAGGAAGTATCACAATCGAATACTCAAATATATAATCATAAATTTATAGCTCTTTCAGAAATATATTCGTTTTATTAGTCATATTCATAATTTCACGATCACATAATGATGTCACCAAAACAAGACAGGAGGGCTTAACAAACAATTCAAAAGTAATTACTTAGCTACTTCAAGTTTTGAGAAGTCTCTAGAACTTATATTGAAATAGCATAAGTTATATTGAAATAATGCATGTATCTTGAAATAATGCATGTTATATTGAGATTTGAGATAATGTAAGTTATATTGAAATAACACATTTTATTATAATAACGTAGAGATATGATGTCTCTAAGTTATTTCATAAGGTTAAGTAACATTTAAGGTCTGTTAGGTTGCGTAATGCAACATGACGAGTTACTTAACGGGGTTTTTCCAACTATGGTTATAAGAACAAGGGCATTTTATGATTAAGATGTTCATTTGACTAGAACATGACCTATTTTCTCTTCTCATAGACTAGGTAACGTTTTTATACAAATTGGTGTTTCTCCTTTTCCTCTTGATATTTTCTATTATAATCAGGTAACCTTGACGTTAGTTACAGGGTTTACTAATAGATCTCATTTGATTTCAATCATTATTATTATTTTAGTAATTTGTTCCTTTTAAAATTTAAGGGTATAGTTATAAGAACATGGGCATTTTGTGATTAAAATGTTAAATTTGATTGGTACATGACTACTTTGGATGGTAGTGGGTAGACATGTTAATGAAGTAAGCATTTTTTTTGGGGTGGTTGGGTAATAGTGGGGAAAGTGTTAAAGAGGAAAGAAAAAAAAAAGAGATGATTATGTGTTATCACGGTACTTTTGTTTTGGTTCTGATTTTCTTATTTAAAAATGTAAGTGAAAATAGTGGAACCAAAAGTTTCTCAGACTAAAGCCCGATGAACTTGCCAAAATTTCATTTTTTATATGCTACTGAGAACATATTGTATGTGCATTGTAATTGTTATCAAATTTTAAATGCCCTTCTGGTAATATTTCATGCTTTTACAGTTTACACATATGAAGCATTAGTATTAAATCTATTATATTTATAAAGACAAATTAAAATGTTCCCCCTCTTCAGGTAGGCTAAGATATCAAACTACTTTGTCAGATGACCTTTATTTCACAGTGCCTTGTTCAATGAGCATGCTAGTTCTACCATTCTGTACATGTAGTGCTTCAAAATTTGTGGGGCAACTCATTATATCAATGTATTAATTATCTTTAACAAATGCTTGTCAAGTTTTTGATACCTGAACGCGTGGTATTTCAGTTAACCAGACATAAAGCTGTATGCATTTCTTTGAGCTAATTTTGGAAAGGTCACATGTAGTGCAGCTGATCATGTTCCTATATTTATTATTACATCTCTCCAGAACATTCTGTTGTCTTTTTCATGTAGTGAACCAGGTAGCTGAATCTTTTCGGTTTGCTTGTTTGTTCTTGTTTTCTTAATATGTACTGATGTTATTCTTAAAATACAGGTTTTTGCTCGGAATGATTCAGGTGCTGAATCTCCTAAAGATATACATGCTTTGGAGAAAAATATTGAACCCAATATAAGTTTACAACTCCAATATAGTGGAAATGGTTTGACGAACACAAATCATGAGAATTCATTGGGGGAGAAGGACACTCCTAGTGCTTTACCTGTGCGGGAGTCTACACTATCAATGGGAGAGATCCTGTCCTCCTTGGATAGTGTCTCTTTTACATCTAATGTAAATGAATACCATGCTGAGAAAAACCAAATAAGAGTTAATGGATCAAATAGCCATGTAAAGCGCAACAATTTTTGGGGGCGCAACAGTGTGAGTTTCAGTTTCTTTTGATGCGTTCCTTGTGCAGCTCTTAAATTTAATCTTAATAACATATGATATTGTTATTATAAACTCTTGCTTTCTTTTTGTGTGTGGTTCTGTTCAAAATCTATTTGTTCTTTTTTTTATTCTGTTTCAAGTAACATCCATGTGTTTTCACTTGTTCATATTTTCTGACTTACATCAATTTCAAAATCTTTTCAATACTACTAATAAACATGATTTCAAATCTTTAAATACTTTTAGGTTGTAGCTGATTTGTAATATTTTATGGACTCCTCTCCATTTGACTCTTTGTCAAAATAAAATGTTCTTATTCAAAATAAAATGTTCTTAATTTAGTTGTAATAAGAAATGACATTTGTTTGCTTTATGTAGTTGAGTACTGCCTTCCTGATACATGTTTACTTTGTAGGTTAAAAAGAATCAGTCAATAGAGTCAGTTAACTCATCTGGTGATGAAGAGTAAGTTCTTTATTGCTTGCCTTAGATATTTTGGTTACTGAAGCATGTTTCAATTGCTTAATTCTCGGCCATGCAGTTCTATCTTTGCATCTTCTTCGCTCATTTCTTTTCTGTGGTTTCTATGGATTACATCCTGTAGCTTAAGATAGCATGGTGAAAGAAGTAACAAACGTATACATATCAACATTTATTTTAAATTTTATCTGAATGAAATAGCTTTGTATAATATAATTCAATGCATTTTCATATGGATGACTGTGCAATTGCTTATGATGAAAAAAACATCTCCTTGTTACTCCTGAACTGTCCACACATATCTAACTTAACATGTTACCAATGTAAATGGGTTTTAAAGTGTTCAAGTCTTGGTTAATATCTGGAATTTTAAAATCTATGCTCCAAGACATTGGTCTAATTAACATGGTACTTTTGTTTGCTAATTAATACATGGGAAAGAAAATTTAAGATATTTGTTCTTGATGTTTAGGATGTAAATTGACTTGAACCAAGTGTATTTTGAATTTCGTTGTTCTATCATTAAATTTGAATGGAAAGAACTTTCTCGGAATCCTTCTCAAAGTAGCAAAGACTGTGTGCTTCATTTGTTGATTGATGTCTTGATAAACTACTTAGTACCTATGCTTGACACAGTTCATACTTAAGCATTGCTTCGTATAATTGTTGGTTTCTGATCGGAATTTCTGCTGGACAATCAGAAGTGTTCTCAACTCTCTGTTTCTACTTGTGTCTGCAAGGAAGTAAAACCTAAAATGTGAGAGATCGGGAAGGCTATTGTCAACTAGTGGACAAACTAGTTGCCTTCAACTAGGGGTCTGGGTTATATATGTATATTTCTTTTGACAGTAGTCGTAAAAGTTTGTTTCATTCTTAATTTAATAGTGATATCTGAAAGTAAAAGAAACTTGCTTGATTGTTGTTATCAATGGTAGATGAATTATAGATCTTCATTTTTAATGGGAGCTTTCAGACAAACAAAGTTTTACTAAGATTGCAGGAACTTGCTCCAGAATTTCTTGTAAATATTTTGGACAGAACCAAGAAGTTAATCACCCGAAGAAGTTAGAAAATATAATATACAACCACAAATTCATATGAAATATAAAGTGTTCCTTTATCTTTTTTTCCCATTTTATATAAAGGAGTATGCAAGCTTGGGTGGATTTGACCATTTAACTAGACTCTTCTGTCCTTTTTTAAGAAAATAGAGATACTTGCACACTGTAAACTCATGTCAATTGTCTTCAGCATTACCCATTTTACATTCAGTTGTATCTTTCACAGCGTGTGAGTGTATGACTGTTACAGCTAAGACCAATACAATGGATTCATTATGGTCATTCACTTTGTCGTATTGTTTTTTTAAAATGTCTTTTTTTAATTTACTCCAGGAGTTTCTACATTTTGCTGCTTAGTTTTTGGAAACTTAGCCATAATTGAGTCACTGATTCTTGATTTTCTGATTAATTTTGCCACTTGTATAAATTTATATTTTATCGATCTATCTCAAATGTTTTTGACTTGTTTCTTTATTGAGGAAAAATCATTCAAGTACTCGTAAAAATCTGTATAGATGTACATCATGGATAATTGTCCAAATTACTATAATTGTTATCTTTAGGCTTGCTATTCAAAGGCTTGAGATCACAAAGAATGACCTCCGGATGCGAATTGCAAAAGAGGTACGAAGATGAAATTATCTTAGAGCTTATATAATTTGGTACCGCAGAATTGGTTGAAAGTTTTACTTACACAGATGCATATACTCAGGCAAAAGGAAATGCCATTCTGCAAGCAAGTTTGGAGAGAAGAAAGCAGGCTTTGCATGAGCGTCGCTTAGCATTGGAACAAGATGTAAATATTTTCCTGGACTACTATGGAAGCCTCTATTGTTTAATGCATTTTGTTTTACTTGTTTGAACACCATGCATGCACATAGAAACAAATAGATAATCAACAGTAAAAGATATATTAACAGCCTACATAGTGATTGTTAAAAATAAGGTTCAGTTCCTGCTATTCATAAAATGTAATCTAATATTTTCTGAAGAAAAATATAATATATCATTGCTGTGCTTTCTTTTATGCAAAGTTTGAAATTCTGTTGCTGAGTATGAAGTGACACTTTATAGACTTGCATTGTAGACGGATCCTAACTTTTTGAGATATATTAAAATATATTTATATTGGTTTAATTCCTTATATCATGTTAGATACTGAGACCCACGGCTTTGATTTCAAGAACCTGATTGATTTTTGTTTGAACCGAGATTTAGAACCTTCCCTTCTACTATTGCCTTTCCACAATCTCTTTCTTTAAAGACAAGGTCAAAATGGATACAGAAAAGATTCATCTGCTTTTGTGCTTCACTAGCTACATGGATTTCATTATAGTACATCTGATTTGTATCTTTTTTTTATGCAAACTGGTGGATTTTCTTTCTTTGTTGCTCTCCTATTTTTATAATTTATGACCTTTCTGGTTACGATACTGGTATTCAATTTATAGTGTACATACTGTGTTGTGCTTATTCAGTATTAATATTCAGACACATGGGTCCTTGTCTACTCCATCTCGCCTAGTTGCGTTCTTGTTTGCACAGGATAGTACTTGAATCACAGGTCATATTTGCTCACAACTTGCACGATTGCCTTTAAAGCCCATGATTAGAATGTCACCAACTTTAATTGAGTTTTTTATCTTTGTTTTTATAAGTTATGGCTTGTTGGAATGTGCTTTATAAGCCGCCAAATCTGAAAGTGCATGTGGCATGAATTTAATATGTAGTTCCATCTTAAGTTGAGGTTATTAATTGAACTTTTATGGCTAGGCAACATGCTTTTTCCATATCACTTTTTTGATCAGTTAGCTGGACTTCCTAGGTCTCAAGACTACAAGAACAATTGCAAGCTGAGAGAGATCTTAGGGCTGCTCTGGAGGTTGGCTTAAGCATATCATCTGGACAGCTCTCAAGCTCTCGGAGTATGGATTCTAAGGTCTAAGAATTTTCTCTTCACATATGCAAATGTAGAATATATTTGATAACATTACTCAAGCTTACTCGGTATGTATTCTGAAGACAAGGGCAGAGCTAGAGGAGATTGCCCTTGCTGAAGCAGATGTAGCGAGACTGAAGCAGAAGGTTGCGGAGCTCCACGTGCAACTGAATCAACAGCGCCAAAATCAATATGGATCATCTGCTGATGATTGCAATCGCTATCAGAATCTTGGAGCTAATCTACCTCTGCAGTAAGTAACCTGATTGTTGCTTCATTTACTCGTTGATAAAATTTTGTTTGAAGATTGTGTGTTCTTTACAAATTGTAGTCTTCAGAGGTTTCTTACATCCAGTATTCGACCGTTGCAAAAGATTTTAAAGGTTTACCTATCATATTTCTTTTAGGCTCCAAGCTATGTATAATTGTTTAATTAAGTTTATGATCATATTATATGTACTGTTCCACTGGATACAGCTATTATTTTAATTATCAGGTGAGTGTTGTTTATGCTTTTTAAGTATATAATTGTAAAGAGTATAAATGTTAGTGGGGTCTTTAATATTCTATCTGAGCAACTCAAGTTCCAATCTTACTAGCCACAAATTTAAAGGGATTAAAAAAATAATGTTGCATGAGTCTAAGTTAGCCCTTGACCTGCGGAGGTATGTTAGTGTATAGAAGTGTATCCCTGAGCCCTCATTACAACTTTAGGGTTTTGGTGCAGTGGCAGGGTCTTTACCACAACCAAGTTGTTTTTGATAAAATTTTCTTTTGGTAGCTAAAATCGACTTCCTTATAGAAATAAGAAGTTGACAACAGTGCTGAAAAGAACTAGAAATCTGGCTTCATTTTCTTGAAGAACCTGACGAGATGGAGTAATACTAGTCAAAAGCCTCAAAAGGAAATTTATTTCATTTTGGAGATATCTGGATCTGCACGATCTTGTTGGAATCAATTTATGTTCATTTTCATTTATCTCGACCTCATGCCAATTAAGTATGGGTACTTCAAAATTCACGATTTTCATGGGCTCTAGTTCACGATTTTTATCCCTTTTTTTTCCATTTTGATCCAATAACAATTAAGTGTATGGCGCCTACGTCAAAATTCATGATTTTCATGGATTATATAACCTATTATTTTTGAATTAAATTATGCATACTTCGAACTTCACAATTTTCATTGGATAGCGCACGATGTTGCCCATTTTCGTTCCTTTTAACCCAATGGCAATTAAGTGTGCGTACTTTAAATTGTCTGATTTTCTCAATTAGCATTTGGTTTTTCTTCATTTTTAGTTCTTTTCAACCCAATAACAATTAAGTTTGCGTGCTTCAAAATTTGCTATTGTCATGGGCTATGACCTACATCTTTTGTCCATTTTCATTCGTTTTGTTCTAATTGAAATTAAATATGCTTGCTTAGAAATTTGTGATTTTCATGGGCTAATAACTCACGATTTTGTCAATTTTGATTTGTTCCGACCCAATGACAATTAAGTTTGCCTAATTCAAAATTTGTTAGTTTCATGGGCTATATTGTCCATTTTTGTTGTGACCGAATGACAATTAAGTATACGTACTTCAAAATTTACCATTTTCTTGGACTCTAACCCATAATTTTTTTTTCATTTTTGTTCCTTTCGACCGAATGACAAATTAGTAGACATACTTCAAAATTCGCGATCTTCATGTCATGGGCTACAACCCACAAATTTTGTCATTTTCATTCCTTTTGACCTAATGACAATTATGTGAGTACTTTAAAATTTCGCAATTTTAATAGCGTATAACCCACGTTTTTTTCCTATTCATGCATTTCGAGCCAATAGCATTTTATTACGCATACTTCAAAATTCGCAATTTTCATGAGTATAATCCATGAATTTTTTCTTTTTCGTTAATTTCTACCTATTTGTTGTTAACCATGCATATTTCATAATTTACAATTTTGGTGGGTTACAACTTACAACCTATGTTCTTGTCCATTTTGTTTGTTTGGTTCTAAAGACAATTAAGTATGTGTACTTCAAAATTTACGATTTTTGTGCACTATAACTCTCCTTTATCCACTTTTGTTGGTTTTAACCCATTTATATTGAGTACGTGTAATTCAAAATTTGCGATTTCATAAGCTATGGTTCACAATTTTTGCCCATTTTCGTTCATTTCGTCCTAATAACAGTTTAGTATGTATATAAAATTCACAATTTTCATAGGCTGTAAGCGATGTTTTTGTCCATTTCATTTTTTTTACCAAATTACATTTACGTATGTGTACTTTGAAATTTACAATTTTTATGGGCTATAATCTATAATTTCTGTCCATTTTCGTTTATTTTGACTTAATGACAATTAACTACATATTTCAAAAACTGGGACTCTCGTAGACTCTAACCCATGATTTTTTGTCCATTTTCATTGTTTCGATCTAGTGTAGTTAAGTATGCGTATTAAGGGCTATAACCCATGTTTTTTTTGTTTTCAATAATTTCAACAAAATGACATCAAATATGCTTACTTCGAAATTCCTGATTGTCATGGGCTTAAACCTAGTTTTTTTAATGTTTCGAACCCATGGCAATGAAGTATGCTTACTTTAAAATTTGCAATTTTCATGGGCGTATATAACCCATGATTTTTGCCTATTTATTTCAACTCAATCGCAATTAACTATGCATATTTCAAAATTCGCCATTTTCATGGGCTTTTAACCTACAATTTTTTTTCCATTTTCATTCATTTTAACCTAATGTCAATTACATAAACGTACCTCAATCCATTTTTCATGGGCTATAACCCACATGTTTTGATCATATTTAATTGTTTCAACCAAATGACGAATTAAGTGCTCATACTTCAAAATTCACGATGTTATAGGCTATAACCTTTGATTTTTGCCTAATTTTTTTTGTTTCGACCCAATGACAATTAGGTATGCCTACTTCAAAGCTCGCAATTTTAATGGGCTATAACCCTTGGTTTTTGTTCATTTTCAGTCATTTCGAGCCAATGCATGCCCACTTCAACATTCGTGATTTAATTGTCTCTAAACCACATTTTTTGTTTATTTTAATTTGTTTATGCCTAATGACAATTAAGAATACATACTTCAAACTTGCGATTATCAAGGGCTATAACCCATGGTTATTTTTTATTTCCCTTTGTTTGGACCAAATGACAAATTATGTATGTGTAAAGTTCTAAATTCACGATTTTCATTGGCTACAATCACAAATTTTCCATTTTTTTTCCATTTTGACTTAATGATATTTAGGTATTGTACTTCCAAATTTGCGAGTTTCATAGGCTAGCCCCCACTTTATGTCCTTTCGTTCATTGCGACCGAATGACAATTAAGTATGGGTACTTCAAAGTTCAAAATTTTTTATGGTCTCAAATATCCGATTTTATCCATTTTTATTTGTTTTGACCCAACACTAATTGAGTATGCGATCGTCAAAATTCACGTTTTTCTTGGTTTATAACCCACATTGTTTTTTTATTGTCGTTCATTTCGATCCATTGATAGATGAGTATGCGTGTTTCAAAATCACGATTTTTGTAGGCCACAAACCATATATATATATATATATATATATATATATATATCTATATATATCTATATATACACTTATACTTTTTCCTTTTGCATTTTCATTCTTTTTATTCCATTGGGAATTAAGTATGCGTACTTCAAAATTCATGATTTTTTGTGGGCAATAACCCTGTCTTGTCCGTTTTCGTTTGTTTTGATCCAATGACAAATCATGTACATGTTTCAAAGTATGGATATTTCAAAATTCATCATTTTTATGGGCTCTACCACATTTTTGTCCATTTTTGTTCATTTCAAACCTATCAAAATTAAGTATGTGTACTTAAAAATTCACGATTTCATAACCATGAATCTATTATTTTTATCCATTTTCGTTCATCTCCACCGAATTCCAATTAGGTGTACCTACTGAACAGATCGCGATTATCATATGTTATAACCCATGTTTTTGTCAATTTTTGTTCGTCTCGACCAAATGGCAAATTTTGTGTGCGTACTTCAAAATTCATAATTATCATTGGCCATAACTCATGGGATTTGTCCATTTTCATTTGTTTTGACCCAATGTCAATTAAGTATTAGTACTTCAAAGTTTGCGATTTTTATTGGCTATATCCTACGATTTTCGTCCATTTTTGTTTGTTTCAACCCAATGAACATTAAGTATGAGTACTTCAAAATTTGCGATTTCATGAGTTGTAATTCATGATTTTTCTCCCTATTCGTTCCTTTCGATCTAATGACAATTGATTTTTCATAATTCAAAAATCGCGATTATCATGTGCTATAGCGTATGTTTTTATTTTGTTCGTTTTTATCAAATGGGAAATTAAGGATGCATACTTCAAAATCGTCGATCGTCAGCCTACTATTTTTGTTCATTTTTATTCATTTTGATCCAATGGCAATTATGTATGCCTATTGAAAAATTTCTGATTTTCATTGGCGAACTCACGATTTTTGTCCATTCTCATTCTTTTTGACCTAATCACGATTAGATATATGTACTTCAACATTCACAATTTTAATGGGTTCTAATACATGATGTTTGTCCAATTTCATTTGTTTTGACTTAATGACAATTAAGTATTCATACTTCAAAACTCGCGATTATCATGCACTACAACCATGTTTTTTTTGTCTATTTTTGTCTCTTTCGATTAAATGGCAAATTAAATGTGTATGTAAATTTTCATGATTTCTATGAGCTATTAGCACGACTTTTGTCCATTTTTATTTGCTTCAACCCAATGACAATTAAGTGTGCCTGTTGAAAAATTCGTGATTTTCATATGCTATAAGTCATGATTTTGTCCATTCTCGTTCTTTCGACCTAATTGTCATTAATTATGCGTACTCTAAAATTCGCAATATTAATGGGCTCTAACCCATGATGTTTGTCCATTTTCATTTGTTTCGAATTAGTAACAATGAAGTATGTATACTTCAAACATCATGATTATCATGCGCTATAACCACATTTTTTGTTCATTTTTGTCAATCTTGATCAAATGGAAATTAAATATATATTCAAAATTCACAATGACCATGTGCTATTGGTGTGATTTTTATCCATCTTCATTTGTTGTGACCAGATGGCAATAATGCTTGTGTTTTTCTAAGTTAATAATTTTCATGGCTATATAACCCACAACTTTTTTCATTTTCGTTTCTTTTGATCCACTGATAGTTGAGTATGTGTTTGAAAATTTGGATTTTTTGGGGATGTGCCCACTTTTTTGTGCAAGTTTGATTTTCTTGTCTTAATGAAAATTAAGCACGTTCACTTCAAAATTTCATGTTTTTTTTGGGTAATAGCCCACTTTTTTGTTATTTTCGGTGGTTTTGACCCAATTTCATACGACTATGCGTATTTCAAAATTAGCGATTTCATGAGCTAGGGCGCATAATTTTTGTCCGTTTTCGTTCGTTATGCGTTTTTATGAGCTGTAGTGCACATTGTTTTCTTCCTTTTCATTCATTTTGACCTTAAATATGCGAGCTTAAAAAATCATGATCATCACCGGCTATAACTCACATTTTGTGTTCATTTTTTTATTCTAACCAAATTGTAATTTAAGTATGTGTACTTCAAGATTTGCAATTATCATTGGCTTAAAACATGATTTGTCTTTTTTTTTTCACGTCTCACCAATGACAATTAATTATGCTTACTTCGAAATTCTCAATTTTCATGGTCTATAACACAATTTTTGTCTATTTTTGTTCATTTCAACCTAACGAAAATTAAATATGGGTATTTAAAAATTTGCGATGTTTATGGGTTACATCCACAATTGTTGTTGATTTTTCATTTTGTACCATTGGAAATTAAGTATCGGTACTTCAAATTCACGATTTCATGAGCTATAATCTTTTCCCCCACTTTTAATTAATAGGTATGCGAACTTTAAAAATCACAATTATCATTGGCTATGACCCAAGTTTGGTCTATGTTCGTTCCTTTCTAGCAAATGACAAATTAAGTTTGCGTGCTTCAAAATTTGTAATTTTGATTGTAACCTACATTTTGTCCATTTTTTGTGTTTCGACCCAACGACAATTGAGTTTGCCTTCTTTAAAATTCGTGATTTTATGGGTATAATCCATGATTTTTTTCATCTTTGTTTATTTTGAGCTAATGGTAATTAAGCGTCACTTTAAAAATGGTGATTACCATGGATATAACCTACGTTTTTGTTCATTTTCATTCGTTCTGGTCAATCGGCAAAATAATTATGCGTACTTCAAAATTCGTGATTATCATGAGCTATAACCGGCTCATTTTGTCCTTTTCTCTTCGTTTCGCGCCAATAGCAATTAGTTAGGCCTACTTTGAAATTCAAGATTTTTATGGGCTACGCACAATTTTGTCCATTTTCATTTGTTTCGCCTCAATGACGATTAAGAATAGGTTGCTTCATAATTTACAATTCTTATTTGTTCTAGCCCACGATTCTTTATCTAGTTCATTCGTTTTGACCTAAGTATCCGTATATCAAAAATATTGATTATTATATTTTACTTTTTGTCTATGTTTGTTTGTTTCGACCAAATAGCAAATTAAGTTTGCATACCTTAAAATTAGCGATTGTTATGGGCTGTTAGAAATAATTTTTGCATAGTTTTATTCATTTTGACCTAATGGTAATAAAGTTTGCCTGCTTCAAAATTCGTTATATTCATAGGTTAATAACCGATGCTGTTTGTTCATTTTTGTTCTTTTCGAATAATGGCATTTAAGTAAGTGCACTTTAAAATCACGACTATCTTTGGCTATGACCCACCTTTTATCCATTTTTGTTCGTTTCGACTAAATGACATATTAAGTATGTGTATTTCAAATCTCACAATTATCATGGACTATAATCCACGATTGTTGTCCATTTTTCATTTGTCTCGACCCTATGGATATTTTCAAATTTTGGGATTTCGTGAGTTATAGTCCATGATTTTTATTTTTTTGTTCGTTCTTTGAATAACAATTAAGTACGCATACTTTAGCAATCATTATTATCATGGGCTATAACCTATATTTATTCTCCATTTTTCATTCGTGTCAACCAAATAACAAGTATACATACTTCAAAATTCATGATTACCTCGGGCTAACCTATGATTTTTGTCCATTTTTCGTTATTTTGCACCAATGAAAGTTTATTATGCCGACTTTAAAATTGCGATTTCATGGGCTATAACCCATGATTTTTGACCAGTTTTGTTCATTTTGACCGCATGACAATTAAGTATGGTACTTCTTTCATAGGTTCTAACCCACGCTGATTGTACATTTCTTTCGTTTTGACCTAATAACAATTAAGTTTGCATATTAAAATAATCTCTATTATCATGGGTTAACCTACATTTTTTGTTCATTTTCTTTCATTTCGACCAAATGACAATTTAAGTTTGCATAATTCAAAATTAGCGATTGTCATTGGCTATTAGCCACGATTTTTGTCCATTTTATTCGTTTCATCCCAATGGCAATTAAGTTTAGTTGCTTCAAAATTCACAATTTTCATGGTTATAATCCATAATTTTTATTTATTTTTGTTGGTTTCGTTCTAATAACAATTAAGTATGCGCACTTAAAAAATCACGATTATCATTGGATGTGCCCCATATTTTTGTCCATTTTGTTTGTTTTGCACCAATCAAGATCTGCGATTTCATGAGCTATAATCTACGATTTTTGTACATTTTTGTTCCTTTCGACCCAATGACAATTAATTATGCGTTTTTCAAAATTCACTATTTTAATGAGCTCTAATTCAAATTATTTAACCATTTCATTCTTTTTGACATAATGACAACTAAGTATGCATATTTCAAAATCACAATTTTTGTGAGCTATAACTTACTTTTTTTGTCATTTTTTGTTGGGTTCGACCAATGACAATTGAGTATGATTATTTCAAAGTTTGTGATTTCACGAAATATAACCCACAATTCTGTCCATTTTCGCTCGTTTTGACCCATTGAAAATTAAATATGAGAACTTCAAAAGTTACAATGTTATGAGTTGTAATCCTTGACTTTTTTCCATTTTCGTTCCTTCTACCTAATGGCGATTAAGTACGTGTTGTTCAAAAATCCCAATTATCATGGGCTATAACCCGGGGTTTTGACAAATTTTGATCTTTTTGATGAAATGGGAAATTATGATTACTTCGAAAATCGTGACTGTCATAGGCTTGCCCCTTTGTCATTTTTCTTTATTTCACACCAATGTCAATTAATTATGCCTACTACAAAATTGCAATTTTATAGGCTATAACCCACAATTTTTCGCTATTTTTGTTCTTTTCAACCCAATGACATGAAATATGTATATTTCAAAAATTCGCAATTTTCATGGCCTCTAATCCATAATTTTTGTCCATTTGATTTTCGCTCGCTTCGATCCAATAGCAATTAAGTACTTCACACTTAAAAAATTGTGATTGTTAATGGCTGTAGTACATTTTTGTCCATTTTCATTCATTTGGACTACATGACAAATTAAGTATGAGTACTACAATATTCGGATTATCATGGGTTATAACCCGCTTTTTTTGTCCAATTTTCTTTGACTATGACCTTTTTTTGTCATTTTTCGTTGGTTTGAGCCTTTGACCTAATGGAAATTGAGTATACATATTTCAAATTTGCGATTTCATTAGCTATAACACTTAATTTCCGTCCATTTTTGTGCTTTTTGATCTAATGGAAATTAAGTATTTTTCAAAATTCGTGATTTCATGAGATATAATCTGTGATTTTTTTCCATTTTCGTTCAATCTACCTAATGACAAGTATGCATACATGAAAAATTGAGATTATCATTAGCTCCATTTTCGTTTGTTCTGACCAAATGGCAAATTAAGTATCACACTTCAAAATTTGCGATTATTATGGGCTAGCCCAATACTTTTGTCCATTTTTCTTTGTTCCATACCCATGACAATTAATTACACCTAGTTCAAAATTTGCAACTTTCATGAGTTATAATCATGATTTTTGTCCATTTTTGTTCATTTCAACCCAATGACAATGAACTATGCCCACTTCACATACACGGTTTTAATAGGTTCTAACCCTTGATTTTTGTCCATTTCAGTCGCTTCGACCTGATGGCAAACTAAGTATGCATACTTAAAAATTGCAGTTATTATGGGCTATAACCCATGATTTTTATCCATTTTTGTCTGTTTGTCCAAATGGCAAATTAAGTATGCGTACTTCAAAATTTGCAGTTGTCATAGACTATCCTACACTGTTTTTAGCCATTTTTGTTCTTCTGGACCCAATGACAATTAAGTGTGCGTATTTCAAAATTCACACTTTCATGGGCTCTACTCCACAGTTTTTGTCCATTTCATTCAGTTCGACCTAATGGCAATCTAGTATGTGTACTTCAAAAGTCGCGATTATCATGGGTTATATATACATTTTTAAAAATATTTTCATTTGTTTTGACCAAATGACAAATTAAGTAGGCGTACTTCAAAATTCGTAATTGTCATGTGCTATACTCCATGACATTTGTCCATTTTGATTCATTTCGACCCAATAACAATTAAATTTGTCTACTTCAAAATTGAGTTTTTTGTAGGTTATAATCCATGATTTTTGTTCATTTTCGTTCGTTTCAATCTAGTGGCAATAAATATATGTACATCAAAGTTCACAATTTTCATGGGCTATATCGTGATTTTTGTCTATTTGCATTCGTTTTGACTGAATGACAACTAAGTATGCATACTTTTAAATTAGTGATTTTCATGGGTGATCTTGTCAATATTTGTTCGTTGCTGCTAAATGACAATTTTGTATGCAAACTTCAAAATGTATGATGTTTATAGGGTAACCCATGATTTTTGTCCATTTCGTTTATTTCGCCTCAAGGGCAATCAAATGTGTATACTTCAAGATTCACGACTAGGTTAGCCTATAAGCATGATTTTTGTTCGTTTCAACCCACTAACAATTAAGTATGCGCATTTCCAAATTCACGATTTTCGTGAGTTGTAATCCATGGTTTTTGATCATAGTCATCCACTTTTTTGTCCATTTTTGATGGTTTCAGCCCAATACCAATTAAAGAAGTGCAGTTTAAAATTCGCGATTTCGTGAACTATAACTCATGATTTATTCATTTTCGTTCTTTTCAACTAGATGACAATTAAATATGGTCACTTAACAATTTGCGATTTTCGTGAGCTCTAGTTTATGAACTTTGTCCATTTTCGTTTATTTTGAACTAATAGCAATTAAGTCTGCGTAATGTAAAATTCGTATAACCTACGATTTTTGTTCATTTTCATTTGATTTGAGTCAACGACAATTAAGTATGGATACTTCAAAATTCACGATTTTCATAGGCTAAAATTAGTTTATTTTCGTATGTTTCGACCCAGTTGCAATTAATTATATGTATTTCAAAACTTTTGATTTTTAGGGGTTATAGGCCTTGATTTTTGTCCAATTTTCATTTATTTTGACCTAATGATGATTAAGTTGCGTTCTTCAAAACTCGCGATTGTCATGGCTAATAACTCATATTTTTTTGTCTATTTTGGTTTGTTCGGGTCCATTGTCAAATAAATGTGTACTTCAAAATTTGTGATTTTTTGGGCTATACTGTCCATTTTCATTCGTTTCCATCTAACGACATGAGTATGCTTTCTTCATTATTTGCCATTTTTTGGGCTATAACCAACAATTATTTTTCCATTTTTGTTTGTTTTGATTGAACAACAATTTAGTATGCACACTTCCAAATTCGCGATTTTTAATGAGCTGTAACCTATGATTTATGTTCATTTTCGTCTACTTTGTCCTTAAGGAAATTATGTAGTCTATAACTCATTTACTTGGCTCCATTTTTGGTGGTTTCGACCCCAATGCCAATTAAGTACGTGTAATTCAAAATTCACGATTTGTTGAACTATAGCCCACTATTTATTCATTTTCGTTCTTTTCAATCCGATGACAATTAAATATGGGTACTTTTCAATTCGCTATTAGCTCTATTTTATTAACTTTGTCCTCATTTCAATCTAATGGCAGTTAGGCATGCATACTTTCAAATTCGAGATTTTTATGGGCTATAACCAACAAATTTTGACCATTTTAATTTGCTTTGAGTCAATGATGATTAAGTGGGTACTTCAATTCACTATTATCATGGGCTAAATTTTATCCATTTTCATTTATTTTGACCCACATGCAATTAAATGTGTATGTCAAAGCTTCCGATTTTCATGGGTTGTAGGCCACGATTTGACCTAACTTCAACTAAGTTACTTCAAAATTTGTGATTGTCAAGGCTAATAATGCATATTTGTGTCCATTTTGGTTCGTTCCGGTCCAATGGCATGTTTGTCTACTTCAAAGTTCGCGATTTTAACGGACTATACTGTCCATTTGTGTTGGTTACTTCCCATTGACATAGGTACACATTATTCAGCTTTCACTATATTTTGGGCTATAGCCTAGGATTTTCGTCAAATTTTGTTTCTTTCGACCAAATGGAAATTTAGTACGCGTACTAAAAAACCATAAATTTTGTTTTTTTTTTCATTCGTTTCTACATGTTTGTTTTTCATCCATCTCCTTTCAAAATTGGTCATCATTTTAGAAACTTTATTGATATTCCGGACAAATACCGTAATCCAATTGTCAAGGAACATTTGACTTCAAGAGAGAAGCATCATTGAATGCAAACCCCTTAAGTCTTATAATTTTCAATAGTTAGATATTGGAATCCATTAATACCTTTTGAAATTTAAACTAGCCCTCTCTCTCTTATATATACTTATCGAGCCATGCAAATCCTAAAGTTCTCTCCCTTGAAAGCTATTTGATCTTTAATGAAACCTCAACTGAAATCCACCTAAAGCTTACTGTTAGTATGAATTAGAATAATGGAGGAGAATGGCTGAGTCGATGATTGCTTTATTGAGAAGAAGTTCAAATCTTACTACCGCAATGAAGTTACATAAAACTTATAGAAACCAAATTGCAATATTGATTTCAATCATAGACGTGCGTCAACTTTGAGAGGGATGAAGACGTGTAAGGATAAATGACATTTTTTTATTTATAAAATTTGGGTACTTACAAATAGCAAAATTTGAACATAACATTGCTATTTTGAATATAACACTGCTTGAGTATGGGATTGACCTTTCCTTTCCAGCAGGTGGATAAACTTTGCTCGGACAAAACTTATTTGATAGCCTAAGATATGCCTAATTAAGTCAATAGAATCAGCCCCAACAGGCTTTAATTGTAGAAAATCCCTTGTGCCTAAACAGGGTGTTTTCTTGTAATCCTGGCAAGAAACGTCGTCAACATGCCTGATCCTTCTGCAAATAACATAAAATATGTATTATTGTTTTATTCTCCTTTTCTCTACTGTTTCCTCACACTTCAAATATGGCAATTTTCGTGTTATAGAGATTCTATATCCACAAACATTTTAAACGTAAATGAGAATGTCTTATAGAGATTCTATATGCATAAACATTTTAAACTTAAATGAGATACGGAACATTTGCTTTTCTGGAATTGATCTTTTGTCCTGCATGTTTGTATATGATGCAGAAAGGTTCTTCAACAAGATTTTGATTTGAGCCTTGCTTTCTGCAATCACGAGAAGAAACAAAGAAGTGAGGTATGTCTAATAAAAACTCTTTACTTTTGCTGAGATATTCACATGTAGAGATGTGGGCATATTCATCCATTCATGCATATACTATGAGGTTCCAAATCCTTCACAGTATCTTTTGGCCTTCTTTTCACTTTCTTATTTCCTTCCTCAGTATCATATACCTATGTACTGGTTTTGAATATGTATCTCCTTAGAGGACAATCAGCCTTCATATAGTTTAACAGAATGAGACATATGGTCACACATCAACTTGGTTCCTCCCATAGAAAGTTTACAGATCTTAATTCAGCCTATACGTTATAAGTCTATGAAGCAAAATCTGCTAGGATATAAAACCTAGGAGAATAATTCCCTAGTATCAAGTGGCTAATAGTTAATTTTTCATCAATAACGAAGATATCCTAAGCACTAATCTTGATCCTCATCCAAACTTGCAATACCCATGTCTTAAACACAGCGGCACACATTGTTACTTCTTGGACATAGAAGCTCCTCATTTATAATATTTAAGTTGCATATAATATAAATATGCATATGTACATGTGTATAGATTAATCATGACTCTTCTAAGCATAGGAATCGT
>JBAKGM010000279.1:3243962-3258608 GCA_037177215.1 Asparagus racemosus
TTTATGGTACACAACCTGCAGAAGATGCTTGTAATTTCTAAATTTGTAGTGTCTTTTTATGCATTTTTTGGATTTGTCTAGTGTTTTATGCAATTTTTGAAATTTTAAGGGTGTTGTTTGCAAATTTTGAAACGTTAAGGGTGTTTTTAGAAATTTCAAATTTAAAGGGGCTGCTGCAAATTTTTAGATTTCATAGGTCATTTTTAAGTTTAAAAAATTCTTGGTCATTTTTTTGATAATTTTAAACTCTTGAAGGTGCTTTTTGCAATTTTTAAATTTTGAGGGCATTTTTATAAATTCTAAATTTACAGTAGGCTACTGTTAATTTTTAGATTTTATGTGTCATTTGTAGGTTTTGAAATTTCAGGGTGGATTTTGTAATTCTAAACTCTTGAGGGTGTTTTTAACATTTTTTAAAGCTTTGAGGGTGTTTTTTGCAAATTTAAAATTTATAGGAGGCTGCTGAAAATTTTCAGATTTCATGTCTTTTTTGTAAGTTTAGAAATTTCTGGGAGTTTTTTGAACTCTTGAGGGTGTTTTTGCAATTTTTAAACTTTAAGAGTATTTTTTGCAATTTTTAAATTAACAGTGGACTGCTGGTAGTTTTCAAATTTCGCATGTCATGTGTGAGTTTTGAAGTTTTAGGGTTATTTTTTGCAAATTTGAAATTTATGGGAGGCTGCTGAAAATTTTTAGATTTCATGTTTTTTGTAAGTTTAGACATTTCTGGGAGTTTTTTTATAATTTTGAACTCTTGAGGGCATTTTTTATAAATTTTTAAACTTGGAGGGTGTTTTCTGTAAATTCTAAATTTACAGGGGGCAGCTGGCAATTTCTTGATTTCATATGTCCTTTGTAGGTTGTAAAATGTCAGGGTGGTTTTACTAATTTTAGACCATTTAGAGTGTTTTTTTGCATTTTCTAAAACTTTAAGGGTGTTATTTGTAAATTTTAAATTTTTAGGGGCCCACTATAAATTTCATGATTTCATGTGTCATACGTGAAGTTAGAAATTTTTGTGAGTTTTTTAAAATTTTAAAATTTTGAGGGTATTTTTGTAATTTTTTAACTATGGGGTGTTTTTTATAAACTTCAAATTTCTAAGTGGTTGCTGATAATTTTAAAATTTTATGTGTGTTGGTTGTTAGTTTACCTTTAGGGTGTTTTTTGTGATTTTAAATTTTTTAAAATATGTTGTGCACTTGTTAAAAGTTTGAGGGTGTTTTTGAAAGAAAACTCATCTAAATGGGCAAATGGGCGGGTAATAGCCCGCCCATTTATGACCCATTTATCTTTTATAGAAATAATACACACCCATTTGTGACCCATTTAACTAAATGGGTGGGTTTAAATGAGCATTTAGTGGGTGGGTGTGGGTGGGCAAATGGGTTTGGGTCAATTTTGCCATCCCTTCGTGGAATGGGGACACTAAACATCAACTTTTTCACCAAATGTAATAATAGAATTAACTGAAGAATTCCCTAGAAAATACAAAAAACATGACTATAATAATAGAATGTATGGTCTGCTGAGCTTAGGATAGATTTTCATGGTCATTTCTTCGCTCTTGTATTGCTACAAACACATTAAATTTACATCTATTACAGTGTAAAATACAAATAACTACTTTCATCTATACCTTTGGTAGCACCGATCATCCTTCGCCTATTTCATTAGCACTAAGTATCTCTGGATTGATATCTTAAAAAGAATACATTGCATGCAACACCTCCGTCTCATGATTCTGCGGGTGTTAAAGTATCAATAAAATAGTTTTTGCATGGAGTTAATAAAATAGTTGAGGGGTTATCCAAACAAGAGTACTACCTGTGGTATGGGCTTTAGTCCAGCCCATGGCCCAACAACAGACTACAAGTTACGAGGCTAGTCTTGGGATTTGGAGGGAAAGCGTTATCTTCAATTTACCGTTAATCTCTCATCGAGGACAAAATTGTCATTTCACCCACAATCCCACGTTTCGTCGTCTACGACCACCGCCCCTCACTATCTCTCCCGCGTACTTCCTCCACCTCTCGTCTCCCCTCCCCTCCTCTCTTTCACTCTCTAGAAACCCTAACTTTCTCTCTCCTAGGGTTTCCTCATGAACCTAACCCTATCAATCTCCTCTCCTCTAAATCTCAGAATCGCCAGAACTCGCACCCAAATCCGCTATCGCCGTCGGTCTCAGCTCCGAATTCGATCCTCTCTCGACGAGCTCTTCAAAACCCTAATTTCTTCAAACCCCCTTGAGCTAATCCCCACCGCCCTAACCCTAGCCTCAGGCGCCGCCCTCTATCTTACTAAAGGTCGGGTCCCGGATCGAAGACCCGAACCCGTTGTCGCTGACTGGATTCTCTTCACAAGCCCCACCCCGTTCAATCGTTGTGTGCTCCTTCGATGCCCTTCGATCTCGTTCGAGGACGGGGAGGAGAGCGAGAGGCTTTTGAGAGAGGAGAGGCATTTTGTGAATTTGAGCAGAGGGAGGATTTTGGCGAGGAAAGATGAGATTTTGGAGGAAGAGGAGGAAATTGGGTATCAGAGGGTTTGTGTGGGGACTGAGGATGGTGGGGTTATCTCGTTGGATTGGCCGGAGGATCTTGATTTGGGGAGGGAGTATGGGAGAGATGCGACGGTGTTGATTGTGCCTGGGACGGCGGAGGGGAGCATGGATAGAGATGTGAGGAGGTTCGTCGTCGATGCTTTGAGGAGCGGGTGTTTTCCGGTGGTTATGAACCCTAGAGGGTGTGCTGGATCTCCGTTGACCACTGCGAGGTGAAATTGTTTGTTTAGCAGTGTTAGAATTCTTCGGTCTAAGTACATCGTTTGTTGAAATTGTTTGTTCAGTAGCCCGCAACCCCCGATCTTATTAGTGAGAAATTAATGAAGCATCTCTAAAGAGTGGAAACACACATGTCTGATAATTCTTATGTGCATAACCTGAACTCTCGAGAAACTCTAAAAATCTGGAAACGAAGAAAGTCCCCCCTTGCAATTGATACTTTTAGAATGTCAATCATGTGGAATGTTAAATGCGATTAAATTGATAAACCAGCTTTTTGAGGGAAAAAAAACCCTAAACCACTGCAATATCCAAAACCATATGTTATGCTATATAATTTAGCATGTACCATCTTTCTAAAGAATCTACACAGATGATACATATTTAGGATGGAGACTTCGTTGCTGCTGCTGCTGTTATATTATTCAAGATAGAAGCAATTTAATGATTAATATTTTGGCGTAACTTCCAAAAAGTGTTGCTGGACTTGAAGTCTCTAGAACGAAGTAGCAGACCTGAGTATTTGGACTTCTCAACCACTTTCTTGTGTAATAATGGTGTCTTATAGTTTTTGGTGTCAGCTTCATGAATAAGCATATAGCTGAAGCAGCCAAACAGCACATTTGCTTTGGCAGGCAAAAGAAAGAAAGCTGATACTGTTTCGAATTTGAATTCTCAGGTGCTCCTTTCAGCTCAACATGGAGTCAAATATGTGTTATTTCTCTTTAGCATCCAAATATCATATGTTCTTGAGATTTCCCTACTGATTTGTGTTGGACTTAGTTGTTAAGTGGTGTTTAACTCAATATTCTGGGATGAGGTTTTATCTTTTCTGATAGCAGAACGTCTCAATTACCTGCTTTATGTAGGTTATTTACTGCTGCTGACAGCGATGATATCTGCACAGCTATCAAATATGTCAATAAGTCCAGGCCATGGACAACATTGATGGGAGTTGGCTTCGGATATGGTGCAAACATGCTCACCAAATATCTCGCTGATGTGGGAGAATCAACTCCTCTTACGGCTGCCGTATGCATTGACAGTCCTTTCGACTTGGATGAAGCGACGAGGTCGTTGCCTCACCACATTGCTATGGACCAAAAGCTCACAGGTGGTTTGACAGAGATTCTACGAGCTAATAAGGTCCCTCATTGCCGACTTTCTGAAAATTTAAATGCACTCACTTTATGTTTGTTACCAATGTGTTAGCAAAATGACTGTTCTGTAATTAAGGTGTTTGGAAAATTTAAATTGATAAGTGGTTACACAAATATACTTACATATAGTCGTGTTATTGGATAGTCAGATATTCTAGGGAGATTTTCGAATAAAAATGTATGAAGAGTGAGAGCTTCTGAGCTTGCATAAGCAGAAATGGGAGAGTTAAAGTGGTTTATTATTTTCGTTGGATATTGTAACATGGGCATAGGGCAGGTGTCAATGTCCATCTGTTCTGGAAGTATTCGACTCAGAAACCCTTCAAAAAAATTTTACGTACGACATTATAATACTTTATATGTATGTACAAAATATTTATACTCAAATGTCAGAGAAAGTTGATTAGTCCATACTTTGATGGAACTTATTTTTACCTATCCTTTATAAACTTTTTCTAATGTGATCTTTTGGAGACAATCTTTCATTTATGTTGTTGTGATTTAAGATCTTTCACTTGAAGTGATGATACTGTAGTGGAGTGCTGATATTAGCTTGATAATTGTTGTTTGAACCCTTAAATTGTTCAAGTATCTGGTAACCACAGCTGGTGCTAGAAAGAGCTAATTCTAGGAATATTCTCATTTTGAAAGAGATTATAATTTTGTTTGGTAATTTGAGTAATGGTTTTGATTTTTTTTGTTACTTCCTAAATAAGCTGCTATAAAATGATAACACAAAACTTTTCTTTTTGGAGAATAACATTCTTCCAAAAAGCTATGAGTAATTTATTTAAGGAATGTAATCATGTCCTAATCGAATAAAACACATGTAATTATCCTTGAAGGAAATGTCCGATCCACAGTTGAACAAGTTATCTTGCACAAATTACGTGTATGGTATATCTGAGCCCTTCTATATTGGTAACGACCCAGAACCAATGGTTATTGTTGCAGGAACTATTCCAAGGCAAGGCCAAGGGTTTTGATCTGGCAAAAGCGTTATCAGCTACATCAGTTCGTGATTTTGATGAAGCAGTATCAATGATTTCTTATGGCTTTGATACCATTGAGGAATTCTATTCAATGACTAGCACAAGGGAGTTGGTTAACAAACTGAAGGTTCCTATTTTATTTATACAGGCAGGTAACCATCACCCTAAAAATTTATACTAAACCTATTTCGGAAGATGGGGCATGCTTCTTTCTTCATTTTATAAAAAAATTATTTTTATAAGAACCTTTATTATGTCTAATCTATCTTTCAATAAATCTTTCTTGGTATACTCCATCAAACCACCATGTTATCATGAGATATCACAGGAGGGAGGGAGGAATATCTTGTTGGTCAACTTGAATATCAGTATGTGCCTAAAACATCCCATACTGATAACATGTGCTAGTGCTACTGTAGTGCTAGGTTTTGCAATGTGCTAGAATAAAAAATCAGCAAAAAGAAGAAAGATACTATATCAAGGTCTCCTATTCTTTGACGTGACATTGGAATTGTTCAAACCTAAATTTCTTGATGCTTTTAGTCCTCCAATTTATGTGTCAATATCCATGACTGTTGTACTGCAGATACTTATTCAGTACTTCTTAGAAGTATTTTTTGTTTGTTTATGGATACACAATTTATTACACATGTACACTGCATCAACACTCTTTTTGCAGATGGCTGACACTGGACAGTAGTTTTCATGGTTTTTTTTGTTATATCTTACATGTTTATTTTCTCTAATGTTCTTATATGTATGATGAACTTGGTGGAGGGTTGATTTTCTTTCTTGATGTCACGTCTGGAAAATGGATGTTCATTAACTTGTTTTGTTGTTAAATTCTCTTTCACTTGGTTTATATGAATGATGAACTTGGTGGATGTTCGTACTACATCTTCGTCCTCGTAGTGTTTTATATCTCATTCCCTTATCCACAGCCGTGTTTCATAAGTTACGTGACTCTGGAGTTAGTATCACAGGTGTTGATGTTGGGCAAAGTGAATGTCCTGAAATGAACTATTATAATATCTTTATTGCATTTGATTTTATAGTGATGCAGAAAGCAACAGTTTTACTGATATGAACAAGGAGAGTTGGACGTTGCACTTCCTATTTTTTAACTTTTGTTGATATTTTCCTGCCTACCAGAGTGACAAAGAAGCTGTGCCTCCTTTTTCTGTTCCGCGCAGTGCTATAGCAGAAAATCCATTTACAAGTCTGCTACTTTGTTCTTGTCATTCTTCAGTTATCAACATAATTGAGAGATCCACTATTCTTTGGTGCCAACAGCTTACAATTGAGGTAACTATTTATCCCAACCCGGATTATTTTCTTATTCATGGTTCTTACTTTTTTGTTCTCTATTCTGAGAGACATGTTTGTTAAAAGATCGTCATGGAAAAAGGATCACTTCTAGATGGAAGTTTATATAGTCGTATAAGTACAAGGAGAAGTTTGTAAAAAAAAGTTGCAGAATGAGGACCGACGATTGAAATTCTGCTTCTGATGGAATTTACATTCTGCTTATGACTTTCTTCTGTATTGCATGCCATTGCTTTTTTCTGTTATTTCATTTCTGATAGAATGTAAAACCAAAACTATGACAGATAAATCTCTTTGCTCTCTCTAAAACTGGTTGCTTTTTGATGCATATATCATTTAGTTATCATTTATGGACTCCCTTGAATCATCTCTTTGTGATGCAGTATTGGTTTTGATCTACCTAGTTTATTTATCTGATTTTTGCAGTGGCTTTTAGCGGTAGAGCTTGCGCTTTTGAAGGGTAGACACCCTCTTTTGAAAGACGTCGATATCACCATTAATCCTTCAAAGGGCTTATCATTTATTAATGGTGAAACATCAGAAAAGAATGTTGATTTTCAGAATAGAAATGACAAAATATATGATTCCGATCGTTGGTTTTTGAGCCGCAATGATGCAAATAATGGAACTTCCCTGAAGCTGACGTCATCAAATAAAGTGAATAAATTTCTTGTTGATCAGTTTGTCAACGAAAAAAATGGTGTAGGTCATGAAAAATCAAGCAGTAACTCCAAATCAGAAAGTGCGTTGGGTATGATGCAGAAAGGTGAAGGAATAAAAGAAGATAGAAATGCAGATGTTCCAGACAGTAGCTCAACCATTGGAGGGGATAGTCCAACTGATAATGATGGTGGTCAAGTTTTACAAACGGCAGCTGTTGTTATGAATATGCTTGATGTTACGATGCCTGGTACTCTGGATAATGATCAGAAGAAAAAGGTATACCTTAACGACAAAAATTTCTTTGTGGTCTATCATTGTTTAGTATAATTGAGTTCTAATACTTTGCGCGTTTGCATGCATAATCAATAGCGGAAGATTTAACCTTTCATATCTGTATGTGGTATAGTGATCAGAGAACATTTTGCTTACTGCCGTTTTGGGTGCATTTTGTCTTCTCTATCTGTGGTATACTTCCTCTTTTTTCTTTCTTCTGCAGGTCTTAACGGCTGTGGAACAAGGAGAAACACTTGTGAAAGCTTTAGAAGGTGCAGTGCCTGATGAGGTGCGTGGAAAGCTCACAACTGCTGTTACTGAAATTATGCAAACTCAGGGTACAAATTTAAATTTTGATGCACTGAGAAGGATTGGTTGGATACATAATGTGACATCAGGGAAGTCAAGGAGCCAAGAAAAGTCAAAAGAAACTTCAACCACTGAAAGTGGACAGGATGATGTTCATGCATCAGACTTGAGGAAGAATGGTCCTGGAAGTGATGGAAGAATACACGAAAGCACCGACTCTGCTCCAAAAAGCACCGGAATTTCTGAAGAAAAAGCTGTCCAAACTTCTGTAAATGTTGAAGCTGGGACAGAAGCAGGTGGCAAACTGAGTCAGCCTGATAAATCGGAGGAAACAAATACTGAATCTGCTCCAAAAAGCAGTGGAACTTCTCAAGAAAAGGCTGCCCAAGCTTCTGCAAATGCTGAAGCTCTGACAGAAGCAGGTGGCAAACCAACTCAACCTGATAAATCAGAGGGAGCAAGTACCTTGATAGATGAGAATAGAGGTAAGGTCAACCAAAGCAATGCAAAAGGTGACAAGCACTCTGCAGATGAACAAGCTCTAAATAATGGAAATGATATCCAAAATAGTGAAGCAGGAAAAGTGGATTCACCAGTAGAACAAAATATACCAACTTTGTCAACTAGTTCTGGAGAAGTATCATCAGTTGGCTCATTGGATAATGAAGATAAAGTGGAAGAAAAAGAAAATGATCTTCAGAAAAATGAAAGCAAGATTACTCAAGATGTCATGGATCAAAATGTGCATAACTCTGCAAAATCAGAAGAATCTTCACCTCAGCATTCATCTTCAAAGCCCCCACCAATCTCTGTCACCCAGGCACTAGATGCTTTGACTGGATTTGATGATTCCACCCAAATGGCTGTCAATAGTGTGTTTGGAGTTATAGAAGATATGATCGACCAGTTTGAGAAGGCGAGCAATGAAGAAAAATGTGATGAGCTGAGCACAAACGTGAATCATGAGTTATTAAATCAATCTGAGAAGACAGAAGATAACAAAGATAAATCAGGCGGAGAGCCAGATGTGGTGGAACCGTCTGATTCTCTAGGAGATAGTCCTAAGGAGGAAGATGCTGGATCTTATGAAGAGATCCAGGGTAATTCGAAGAAGACGAATGATAGCCTTACCTCATCTGCAAATGATAGTATTGATCGGACTAAAGAAAGTAATGCACTCTTCAAAAATCTAGAGAATAAAAACTTGAATAAGGTTGGCCAGGTACATAATTTTCCACTAGATGTAGCTGGGAACCAGTACTGGCAATCCCCATATGCAGCATATCTTCAGAGGCATTTTTCGCCACAGTTGCCAACAACAAAATCAATAGATTTGGAGTCAACAACTGATCTATTCCTTGATCCAGAAGAAGGTAAGTGGAGAATGGTAGATCAATCAGGATATTCTAAAAGCGCTTTGAGTGAAAGTGGAGAAAATCACATCAATGGAAGGGACGATTCTGAGAATATTATAGAGCCATCGTATGTTATACTAGATAATGAATTTTCAATATTTAACCATGGTTCAGCGGAAGAACATAATTCAGTAGATGATAAAAATGATGATGGTGAAGCAGCATTTATGGACTTGATTAGAAACACTCTGCTAGATGATTTGAAAATTGAAGTTGGTCGCAAGTTAGGCAGGCCTGATTTAAAAGGCTTGGAAAGCAGTTTGGTACATGATTTGGAACAGTTTGCTGATACAGTATCAGAGGAAGTTGTACATAACATTGGGTTGAATTTAGATCCATTTTCAGAAAGTGGCAATACTCATTCATTGAAGTTTGGTACAATTGATGCAAACCACATAATCAAAACCATATCTTCAGCAATTTCCGATTCCAGCCATCTGAGAAAAGTTCTTCCACTAGGTGTTGTTGTTGGTTCGAGTTTGGCGTCTTTGAGGACGTATTTTCAAGTTGTTTCTTCACATGATGATGATCAAAATAAGGATATTCGTGAATCTATACATGTTCAGGAGAGTTCTTATGTTCAAGGGAGTGAAACCAAGAAAGTGATCTCTGCGGGAGTAAAGCATCAGCATGTTGATTCAGGGAAACTCATCAACAGAGGCCGTGAAAAGCTTCAGACAGATGGTTTGAATAGTGGTGGCATCATGGTTGGGGCTGTTACAGCTGCTATTGGTGCATCTGCTTTATTAGCACATCATGAGGTAAGGTCAAGCCAGCTGAACCCTTCTGACATATTTTCCACAATGTATGTGTGCAATATTATGATCCTCTTGCTTACTCTTAGAAATAGTGCATCATTCTTCACGTGGATATAAATAAAATGCCATTAGTTTATTTTTTTTATTTATTCGTTTGTTCTTTTAATTTTCTTCACCTCTTCTTTTCTCTTTTTCCGTTTCAATGTGGAGAATTTTTTTTCTTTCTTCTTTTAGTTGAGGGAATTGAAAACCCTTTCTATATATAAGCAGTTTATGATATCCACTATGGTGATATCATGTTCAAAACAACATGTCATGTAAACATACTGGTCTAATTGCTCACTGATGAATTGGTGCATATTCCTCTTTAGGTTGTCTCGCATTTGCAGTCTTAGCTATGAGCTTTAGGTTGTTTGCAGATTTAATAATATTGTTAAACCTCAGGTTACTTTATTAAGGTTTGGAAACCAGGCATATATAGTTTCTTTCCAGGGGATCAAGTGAATCTAAAAGCGTCTTTTGGAATTCCATGCATAATTCCATACATCCATGCATAGTTCCATACATTCAAATTTGAAGCTCTGCATTCTTCCCCTTTTCTTATGTGAATCAAATAACTTGCTGTGAAACTTAACACGGTTATAAATTAGATTTTCCCTATTATTTGCCCCAAATTTCCTATGTATGTTTAGAAGGATATTAGGTCATTAAGTTTATTTCCCAAGCACAATAATCCAACCGATCAAATTAGATGCAATTTCCTTTTATTTTTTCTTCACTCACTTTATGTATTCTTGCTTCAACGGCAAAAGGAGATCCATGAACAGGATATGTCTGTTGCATTTAATGAAAAAGGTCCTCATGAAGGGGATACTAAGGTTGAGGATTCAATGCAAGTAAAAACTGATGATAATATGGTGAGCACTCTTGCCGAGAAAGCTATGTCTGTTGCTAGTCCTGTGATACCAACAAAAAATGGCGGACAAGTAGATCAGGAAAGGTATGGTTACTTGATTCTCAACCCTTTTACAGATTTGCTTCTGAGTTTCCCGATTACGCGAGCACATTCTCAGGGTCTTTTTCTTTCTGTACAGACTGGTTGCAATATTGGCAGAACTTGGGCAAAAGGGCGGAGCATTGAGATTAATTGGTAAAGTTGCATTGCTCTGGGGTGGTATTCGTGGTGCCATGAGCTTAACTGACAGGCTCATCTCTTTCTTGCATATTGCAGACCGTCCCTTGCCTCATAGGTCAGTCTCTCTGTGTCTCTACTGCTGTCTGTTCATCTGGCAGTTCTACTTGCCATCCTCAGCTAAACTTAAGAATTCAACTATTCATTTCAGTTTTTTTTGTTGCTTCCAATCACCTTTTTTTTTAAACCATGCAAAGATATTTTGGTTCCATATACGTGAATAGACATTTCAGAGGAACAGTTTGGTTTTTCCTGATTTGATATTTTGGAAGAAACACTTCAATTTATGGTCATAGACGATTCTGTGGCTTTAATGTTCTTTTTCTCTTCAAGAATAAGATATTATAACAGTTAAGTTCTACTTAATTCATGCCATAAGGTTTTGTGATACACGATACTGATTCTGGATGATTAGTCTGATTGCAGTTTTTCTCTAAGGAGATGCTAAATAAGAAACTTATATTCATCCTTACTTATTGATAGATATGAAGGTTAGTTGAACTTATGCTAGAAACTGTTATTGGATACTTCATTCGTTGATTTGCCTGTTTCTGTAGTTTGGATCTATGGTTTAAAAAGCTTCTGCCTAGCCCACCTCGGCGTCCGCCTTGGCCTAGGTTGTAACTAGGTCGTGCGCCTAGCGCCTAGTCCTAGTTGGTACCTAGGCTACCCTCCTAGGTTTTTGGAGCGCCTAGGAGACCGTGGACCGCTTACGTGGACTGCACCCCTTAAGCCTTGATTGTGATATCCTCCGTTGTAGCGCCCACGTCCTTCAACCTCTTCTAACCTCCTCGAGCCTCCAACTATGGACACGTCCTCTTCCTCATCCAACCCTCAGCAAAACATCCTTCCTCCCACCTAAACGAAGAAAGAAATCTGCCTAAGCTCTAGTCAGGCGCCTATGCTTTTTATAACATTGATATTTATTATTAATTATTGTAATTAAAAAATAAAAAATAGGAAGACTCCTAGGCTCTCGCCTAGGCTCTAGCGTCAGGTCCAACACCTAGGCCGCCTTGTGCTTTCTGTAACCTTGGTTTGGATCTCTTTCAGTTAGTTTATTTTTGAAAGAATTCTCTTTAAATTGATAGATTTCTCTAAAAATTAAAAATAAAACAAAAGGTAGCTGCTCTCAGATCTTGCTCTGCCTTGGGTATTCAAGATCTATGATGAATTTCAATTTTCATGTGTCAAACTTAGACTTCTGAGGCTTCTAAAATGGGGGTCCCCAATACTTGTTTCTCAGCCTTGGCCATCTTTTTTCAATTTGATCATTTGGTTTTAGCAAGAGAAGAAATCAATCTGATCACTTGCAAAAGGCATTGAATTTACCCAAGACTCTAGATAATTAGAATAGATGAGTAACGTTTTCACGGCTCTTTCTTTTCTTGTATTTAGTTCTGCCTTTCATCATCATCTTTTTAAAAACTATGTTTTAATGTCTGATAATTCATTGATGGAACACCAAAGGGTAAATTACATTAAGCCCCTAAGAGCTTTCAGCGTTTTGCAGTAGACCCCCAATAACTTTCAAAATCGTACCAAACCCCCAATAGCTTTTGCCGAACCCCCAATATATTTTGGATACACTAAACCCCCAATATCTTTTGGGTAGATTACAGGGAACCCCAACTAAGTTGCATGGGTACGGGTGCGGGTATGGGGCAAGGCAAATTTGCAAAAGGTAGTGTACGGGGACATAGCTATTTATATGTAAGTTATGCATATTTATATGTATTAAAATTAATAATTCACATGAGATCAATATTGTTTTTTCATTTACATAAGATAAGATCAATATATAAGAAATAAGTGTGAAGTGTAGAATATATGTCCAAGAAGTGTATGAGGATTGTTTTAAATTGAAACACATATTATATAATTGAGTATACGCCTGAATAAACTTATGCATATATTCAAGAGGTGTCCAAGAAATTTCGGTACGGGTACGTGTGGGATACAACTTCCGATTTGAGCTACCCAGGTAACATAGACCCCCAATAACTTTCAAAATGCCTTTTATGTTGTTTTTGCTCTAATTTTTGGGGGTTATATGCAAAATGCGGATTCATATTGGGGGTTTTCTGCAATTCCAAAAGATATTGGGGGTTTAGTGCGATTTGAAAGTTATTGGGTTTTTTTTGCAAAACACTGAAAGTTCTTGGGGGTTTATTGTAATTTACCCTAATTTTTATAGTGTAAATTACTGACAGTGTATTTTATGATGTTCAGCAGTGAATTCTTTTAGATGTTTGTTAACTAATTATCAATTTATCGTGGTTTCATTTCTTTAACGAACTTTTACGTGTTCAGTTATCCTTGTCCCAAGGGATATTTGAGAAAACAATTGATCTTTAGTTGAAGTACTTTGGGAGACTAACTAATTTAATACCATACATCTTTCGGACCTTGCTGTATTTTGTAAAGCGTTAGACATCATGGACTGGTATTGATGTGGGATATTGTGGTGTTTGTAAGAGCTACTTATTCATACCGATTTATGAATTTTTTGCTGTATGTGCATGGCTGTTCTATCATACATAACTGCTCCAATTTTTTCGCGGGCGATGTATGCACATGTCTAATTATTGTTCTGATTTATCAGCTGCCTTGTACTCTTGTTAGGATTTTGGGGTTTGTTGGCATGGTGCTTGTCCTATGGTCTCCAGTTGTGATTCCCTTGCTGCCTACAATTGTACAGTGTTGGACGACAAAGACTTCAAATAGCATTGTTACTTATGCCTGCATCGCAGGTCTCTATGTTGCTATTACAATCCTTGTCGTGTTATGGGGTAAAAGAATTCGAGGGTATGAGAATCCACTTCAACAGTATGGGCTGGAATTCACGTCGGCGTCCTGGGTATGAATTTTATATTATTTTTATCCTCGTAATCTTTTAAAGAGAAAATTCTCTCCCAGAGAGAAATGATATTTTTTTGGTTTTTGATCTAAAGAATGAGAAAAAGGCTCATGAGATCCTACCTTTTAGCATATGTGATGTCAAAAGATGAATGCCACGTGTGGTTCCATCTTTGCTTGTTGTTAGATGATCAATAGTTGGAGTTACTCGGTACTATTTTCCATGTCTCTATGGCTCCATCATGTCTGCACCTTTCTATAAATGTTCTTTATTTTTATCGTATTTTGTAGCAATTGGTTGGTATTTTTTCATTCACATGTGCATCTGTAAGTAGTTTTTTTTGAATCTAATGGTCTGACATAAATGTTTTTGAAAGTCCTCTTTCAGATTGTCTGGTAATCCTTCCAAACACTTGAAATGCATGTCAACATATTCAAGCATAGATTGATTTGGACCAATATTTCATGATACCTTTGGCAACTTCTGAGAGGGAAAATAAAACACTTCTAATTATTTATTTTTCCCTGCAGGTGTATGACTTTTGCAAGGGCTTAGCTGGAGGGATATTGATTGTCCTATGTATACATTCAGTCAATGCATTGCTGGGCTATGCACGGCTATCGTTGGCAGTACTGCCTCCTTCTGAAGGTGCTCTTGCGCTACTTAATGCTTATGCAAATATGCTTGTTCTTGCTGTTCGTGGAGCTATTACAGCAATTGGAATTTCCTTAGTGGAAGAAATACTGTTCAGGTCATGGCTTGCTGAGGAAATAGCTGCAGATCTTGGGCACTGCCGAGCCATTCTAATATCTGGAATTGCATTTTCTCTAACCCAAAGGTAAATTTTTCCTACATATTTTCTTTTTTGGGAGGGGGGGGGGGGGGGGGGGGGGGGGGGGGGGGGGGGGGGGGGGGGGGG
>JBAKGM010000279.1:3268454-3280743 GCA_037177215.1 Asparagus racemosus
ACCTATATATAATATGGCCCCTAATATAAGGAGCTTTTAAATAAAAAAATAGTTTGTTACAAAATATAAGCACTTACAAAATAATTAATGCTTATTTTTCAGTTTTTTCTGTATAATTAATGCTCATTTTCAATTTATTCAATATCCTGATATTAAATATCCAAATAAAAAACATCATTTGATCTCTTTTAAACGATCTCCAGGACAGAACCTAATCAAATAATTAGGCGAATAATAGTCGAGCTATATATTTGATAATTCAACCTCCTCCCCCTAGTACTTATTGGTAACTGACATGCTATGTAAAATTGTAAGTCCTGATAAAAGTGGTAAAACTTGCAAATGGAGAATAAAAATCAGGGCAAACAGCAAACTTTTCTTCTTTTTTGTTCGTGCATAGCAAACCAAGGAACAATGAAGTGATATACTATCTAAAAATACTTGATTGAAAGAACTAAAAGTTCAACCAACAAACTATTTTTCTTAGCAATAGTCACATGGCGAAATATTTTTCAATTGGCGAATACTTCTTAGAAAAAAACCTAACTTTAACTGCCTTGTTTCTATTTCTCCTTAAGATTGTTTTATAAGTGCATGTCAAAGAGATTGCATCAGTGTTTTGTTCCCTAAAAAAACAAGATTAATATATACTTCACAATCTACTGACCCTTTATAATATTAGTGAATAATGTTATGTGCTGGTCAAACATCCTTAATTACCCCCCTCTTCCACTTGTCTATAGACCTTTTATTTTAGAAAGGAACGAGTACTCATTGCATTAGATGAAAGGGTGAGTATCAAACATGAGGAGACATGACGAAAGTGAGCCTATCTCATCTTTTTAACAAAACCATAGCATTTGCTATGAGAAATCATTATTCTTATAATGAGAAATATTGTTTATAAGATTAGCTCATGCAAACATCAGTATCCTAGAGTACTTCCTGAAGAATACTCTTAATCTTGTTTGTCATGAGCATGCTATGAACTTCAATAAAGATTAGGACATATAATTTATCTAACCATTATATTAAACGGTGGCCCGCGATAGGATTACCGCACTAATGGTTACAATTAAGAAGCAGTTAGCTCTCTAATATTTTACTTAATAAAGCACAAATTAGACAAATTGTAGTCAACCATAGCGTACGTTAACTATAACGACATAAGCTTCAACTCCTATTGAATATCGCATGCATATGTGCAAGTATATAATTCAAGCCAAGGGCCTTTGATTTGGATAACTTTCATCTTTATGTTAAAGCATTGCATTTGCTAAATATGCCAACTTCAGATTTGGATACAAAGCATGATTTCCATTATCGTCGAATTTCTCTTTTCCCACATCCACAAAGTTCTCCTTCCACGGTTGCCTTAAAGAGCTTTTGGTGGGTGGTCTGTCTTTGATTTAGGCAGCCTAACTCTTAATTGTCAGTTACAAGGTCAAAGAGCTTATGTGATCCTATGGAGTTTGTTTTCTCTTTGATCAAGAATTTTGTGTATACCATCAAGTTAAAGGGGCCGGGGCAAGAAGGCCGTACTGGAGAAGCAGGGCACGTGTTTTGCACGTACTCACGGGGTTCCGATGCTGCAGAGCGCGTGCGCTCCCTCTCCAGTCCGGGTTCTCGTCCCTTCATGCAGTGTGAAAGCTCAAGAGGGCTCAAGGTGAGTTCTGAATTTTGAAGCGTTGCAGAGATTTATGATATTCTTGATCATTGAGTTTTGATGAGTTCAAAAATTATATCTGTCACTAGTCCGTTTAATTTTGTGCATTTTGACCATTGAGTACGATTAGGATCTATCTATCTATGCATAGTAAGTATCTATTTTCTCTAGTTAATATATTTCCTGAATATCTTGTCTTGGTTTAATTTACCCACACAAAAAAAGTTCGAACAATATTATACTATTATAGAATAACACACTCACCTGCATAAGATTCTGAAGCTTTTATTGTATATGCTAAGAATTCTACATGTTTATTCAGGGAAATTCCAATATCACTAGCTTATTCTCTATGAATTTCTAATTTTTTCTGGCCATGATATTGGAACATTCAAAGTTATAAAACTGAAGGGTTAACCTAAGAGGGAGCTATATTTTTGGAAACCTGTCCTAGTGTCATTTTTCTTTCTGGAGTGAGCTTAGGTTGATAATTATATGTTAAAAAAAATTTGTGAGTGTAAAATTTAGATTGTATTCCATATAAACATATGAGAGTTTTTACATCGTTTTACTTCTTATAACTTGATTACTGAATATATCTCCCCTTACAGATAGACTATATTACACTTTAGATGGTGTCTTTTTTCTTCCTTCTTCTACTAAGTAGCAAGTGTTTTCATTGCGATATTAAATAGAATTGTTGTCAAATTATTATCTTTGTAAGCAGTCCATTTACACAGTTGAATTCAGTTTCCTTTATGGATTCTTTTTTTTTTTTTTTTTGGGTAAGATTGCCATGTTCATCGAGAAATGTTTTCTTTTTTTTTTTTTGATATCTGTTTTGATATCTGATAACTGAGTAATGCATTAAACTTCAACACCTTGTTCGGATGGGGGTGAGTATTGCGGAGGGGTAGAGGGCAAAAATTTCATCTCGACTGGGAATTTTTTTTTGATGGAGGGCATGAAGTCCTATCAATACGATTGGATTCCCCTCAAATTGGTGAAATGGAGGGGAGGGGAATTGTCCAGAATATTTTGTGACAAAGGAAATTTTGCCCTTCAGAGGAAGGGGAAAAAAAACCCACACCCTTAATTGTGGAAAAAAAACACTAATGATGAAGAACTTTTAAATATTCCATAGTTGATTTCCATATCATAATTGTAAGGATTATCGATATTAAATGGTCAAAGTGATAGAAGTTGTGAGTGAAGGCACAAAATAGCCAGTTCAACTATTGTTCTTATTTTCATAGTGATGTTACTCTTGAATGTAAAGTGAATGCCAATTTACAACTAGAGTGCAGATTTTTAATTTATTTGTTGTCATGTTTATACATTTTGCAACATGTATGTAATATATATTTTATCTCATAGGAACTGATGTCAAACTATTTTTTAATAACATTTCTAATTTATAATATAAATTTTAGAGGTAAAGCAAAAAAATACATAATATTACGATATTATAAGTGCAACAGCATTGTAATTCTAATTCCATGCATCACAACAGGAGTAAGAACTACACAACATAAACGAAGCACAATATCAGACATATTAAAGATTGACTACTTAAATATCAACTATAAAAAGGTAGATGAGAGGATCCATATTGCTGAAACAAAGAATGCACATCAAGCTATAAAAAAAATTTTAAAAAAACCTGAAATTTTGCTTAAACAGCAGATTTTGTTACAAAGGAAAAAAAAAAGGAACTAAAAAGACTGCTGCATTATATAAGCAACTGGCAGCTGCTGTTTCATATGCAAGTTGTTTACCCTCTGATCCGGAAATAAAAGACACAAGTCCCACATCAGAGATAAATAGCAATAAGACTCCTGAAATAATAGTACAAATGTATAGAATAAAGAGTTAAAGTTTCTATGTCATTTCATTTTCTTTCCACTGAAGGACTGGGGTAAGTACCTAAGACTGGGTATTTTCATCTTCATAAAAAGGAGAAAAAAAATAGAGCTAAAAGGAGGGAAAAAGACCAGAAATGCAAGAAGAAGAAATAGAAAATAGAAGGATATGAAAAAACTGAAACCGGAACAAAACACTTAATAAAAGAAGGGCCTAGCAGATTGTTGTGAAAAAACTACTGTTTTTTTAAGAAAGACCGCAAAAATTATTATGAACAATAGATCTAAAGGGATTCGCCTAGGAGTTTTACATGATTATATAGAGGCAAGAAAAAGGCAATAAGGGTTGACCTCATGGTGATTTTCAGGTGCCGAAATTAAAATATAGTTCGAGTTTTGATTTAATTAGCAGGCGTTCAACAATTATGAAATAAAAGGTCGAAAAAATGGATAATCATATTGAGGGGAAACATGCAATTAAACATAGGACAATAAATAATAGGTAAATCGCGAATAGACCCCCTGTACTGCCAATGCGGATAGACCCTCCTGTAGATCTATTGATGCGGACAGCCTCCCTACACTATTGCCCAAGTGTGGATAACTCCCTTAATGAATTTTTTTTTCTCTTTTAGAAGAATAATGAAAAAAATACACTCGAGGGGTCTATCAGTAGTTAACCCTCCATTCTATATAATTCAGGGCTTCCAAGCAATAAATATTGAATAGGATAATTTAACATTGGTGGATGTAACCGTGCATATAAGCACACGATGCGCTCTTTATTCTATAGCATATTAGAATGTGTTAGGGCTGAGATTACCAAGGACAGCCTTCCCATTGAATATAGAGGGTACTACACTACAGAGTTGTTATACTCACAAGTTTCTGTCGGAGTTTCTTTTAGTTGGATCGCCTCCTCAATAATCTCTGAAACCAAAGGCATTGTCTGGATAAGCATGAGAAAGCAACTAAATTTTAATTCTGTGCAGTGTAAAATATTGTAAATATGCTGGATAAAAAAACTTATCCATAAAGGTAATTTGATTTTTAGTAGCCATAAGATACATAAACAAACTGTTCCTTGCAAAAGCCTAGCGTATCCGGAAAAAGAAAACAACAAGTTTCCAATGCAATTACTACAAATTGACTAAACCAACTAAATATCATACTATAAGTTACACTGCAGCCACAGTGACAAATATAAAGTAAATAAGCCAAATATCTGCAATCTCTTTGCAACATCCATCTCGACATCTCATGTAAGAATAGCATGGTAATATTTTACACAAAAAAAGTTATAATCATAAATTTATCAAAGAATGCATTTAATAAAAACATGGTAATAAAGTAAGATCAACCTCCAAAATTTATAATTAAAAAAAACAAACACTACGTAACATCCCATCGTGCTGACCCTTCGCCATGCAACGCTAGATGCTAAACATGGCACTTGCGGATTCAAGAAATGATCTCCTCGAAGCAATGTTAAATTTTTTTAAGGAGAAATAAAATAATTATTGTAGCATAAAGACTTAAATAAAGCCTTTCACACGCATGAGACCCTCGAACTATAGATTCAACAAAAACTGACAGGCTTCTTTAACAAGCTAAGCTAGCACATTTTATTATCATCAGACCCATAATTAAGTTTGTTTATGACTCTGTTTAAGATGCTTCAAACCTAACTACTTCTTTTTTTACTCCGTTTAAATCCCATAATTAAGTTCCTAGTCCAACGCAAAGTATGTTTGTTTATTTATTATCTTATTTATCGATAATAATTGTTTAATTTTTTCTGAGTAATATTTTCATTACCAAAACTTTGGGCTGCGCCAGCAAGCACTTTTCACTTCAACTGAGGAAGAAACACTACGGCCAAAGAAAATACAAGATTCCTTCACTCAAACTAAGATAAAACATTCCCAACTAAAGACTAGTTACAACAACAACAACAACGAAAAGAGCTCTCGATTAAGACTTCATCCCTCGCCCCTCAACCAATCTTCACCTCCACCGTCTTGGGCTTCGCCTCCGGCGGCGGGGGGAGCTTCTCCACGACCACCGTCAACACCCCATTCTCGGCCTTCGCGGCGATCGCGGCTGGGTTCGAGTTCTCCGGCAGCCGGAACTTCCTCTGAAACTTGGTAGAGGTTTTTCTTTCGAGCCTCAGGTACTTGCAGCCTTCTTCTTCTGCTTCGTCCCTCTTTCTCTTTGCACTGGCGCTGCTCTTCACTACCAAGATGTTGCCATCCTCTAACGTCACCTGCACACAAAAATGCGGCAAGATTTCATCTTTCAGCAGACAAAGCCAATCTCGAGAGAAATTCTCAGAACGCACCGGAGCTAACACACAATGCGACAGTATGAAATCCATGTTCTGTTTTTACAGAACAGCGGTCAGTACGAAATACAACTTAAAAATTACGAAAATTGGGCAGCTGTCCAGAAATGAACCTGCAAAATTCATTCCTATGCCTAAGATTAAGATAAATCACCAAAACCCATGTCCTAAATTCCCTAAATACAGAATGCAGTAAAAAAAAACCCATTTTTCCTGCAACATATAAACCCATGCCCTGTTTCTTCAAACAGGGCTCACTTTTTTTTAAAAAAAAAAAATCTATAAAATTTTAGTAAGATTGAAGAGATATCCTAAAAGTAAACACCCAAATGTCCAAAAAAAGAAAAATTATCAAGACCCACGTTCCAAATTCCCCAGAAATTGAAGAACCGTCCTCAAATAAAATACCCCTCCCCACGAAAATCTATTCCCAGAACGCCCCTACGAAATTTACCTGGATGTCGGTTTTCGAGAGCCCGGGGACGTCGAAGAAGAAGCTGTAGCTCTTGTCCGTCTCCATTATGTCCACCGGCACGCTCCCCCACCCTCTCTCGTCCCCCTCCTCCTTCCTGCGGGACCCGCCCCGGTGCCCGTCTGGGGGGCCACGTGTCAGCCTCTCGAGCGTCTCCGGCAGGTGGAGCAGCTGGTGCACCGAGTCGAACAGCACCGAGTCAGCCACCGCGCTCATCTTGATGTCTATCCCTCTCTCTCTAGCAACTGTGAAGCGACTGTTGACTTTTGTGAGAGAGCGTTGGAGGGATTTAAAAAGAGAGGAGAAGTTTCGGGAGTTTTGGCGCGTGTCGTCCTGGGAGAAGCGTCCGGAACAATCCGGAGCTTGCTGGATCCGGATTCGTTAGGCTTCTGTTGGGCTGGGTTTTTTTTCTTCGTGGGCTTTCAGTTTAAACTCTCAAAAAAAAAAAAAAAAAAAAAGGATCCCATAACTTTCAAGGTATAAGAATCCCCTTAAATTTAGGAGTTATCGAAAACATCCTTAACTTTCAAGATTTTTTTTTTCAGAAAACCCTCCTAAAAGCGTAAATCTCAATTTTTGCTGGCAAAATTATCTCCCTACATAATTTTACTTACGCACATGAAAGTTGTTATTAGCGCTTTCGTGATAACATCTTCAAGTTAGAGGTCCAAAGTTTAGGGGTTTTTTTTTAAATATTTACCTATACTTTCTTTTTAAAAAGTAAATTTATAGATTTTGACAAACTGCTGTGAAAATATCAATAGTACGGGGGCTCAATATATTGGTTATTTTCTTTTTATATCCTACATTTCAACAAGTTTTGATATTATTATTCTGAATGTTAAATTTGTTTATAATGCATCACAAATATTTTTAAAATAGGAATATAAATGTCTCTAATTCTCTAACGAAGTATTCAACGATAAGCTAATATACTGCGGCAAATTGTAAAGTAGGTGATATTTTAGGATATAACATTGGCAGATTCAACCTTAACACTATTACCACTAAAAATAGATGCATTTTGAAGAATTAAAGTGTGATAACACCTGCCATAAAGAAAAAAGCTTAAAAGAAACCTGGCCCATCTCCAACCCAAGTTTAACTAGTGGCCCAAAACTTTTGTATCATGGACGTCATCGCCAACAAACGGCTCGTTTTGTAGGCCCATTTTCTGTTCTCTGGCCTGTAGATTTCCCTATAGTCACCTTAATTTATGAGAACATCCTCATATAATATAGTAAGTCAACAGCATGATATACCAAAGGAGCTCAAAATACTATATGAAAACAATAGCTATGCGGTTAAGGTACAAATTATTTCAGTATTGGAAGGATCAGAGAAAAAAAAGAAGAATACAGTAGTATCTGGTAGTGGCTTGGAGGATACATCAGCAGAAAATAATGGTGGAAAATCAAGAACAAACTCCAGATATTCAGGGGGTAATTTGGGACTGGATTCCATTAATGGACAGTGGCAAATTAAGCATGATTACAGAAATAATCCTGGTGGGACTGAAGCTCAAATATTGGGATCTCAAGTATCTAAAATACCAAATGGTGAGCAACAGCAGAATGTAGCTCCTGAGGGTCAAGGGATGAAGCAAAATGAGGAGGAGAGTATTACCCAGCCTGCTGAGATGGAAAATAGTGAAGAAGGAAATATTGTGCAGTTTCCTGAAAGGAGTCTTGAGTATGGAGAAAGAAGTTCTAGCTTTCAGAAGAAAAAAAAGGAGGAGAATGATATCCAGTCTGCTGAGTTGGAAAATAGTGAAGAGGAGAATGTTGTGCAATCTCCTGAAAGGATTTCTGAGTCTGGTGAAAGAATTTCTAGCTCTCAGAGGCAGAAAGATGAAGATAGATCCTGGAGACTGATAACTTGCCAACCATCTTCTATGTTGACAGTGGTGCAGGGTGGGGAGGATAATGAAGATATTTTAGATGTGGTGCCACTTAATAAGATTCCTACCATGGAAAGGGTACCAGGATTGCAACATGGAATTGTGCGTAGAAGCAGTAGATTGCAAACAGCATCTGCACAAACAGTTTTGGAGAGAGCTACAACAAGGGCTACAGTCAGAAATGAAATGGGAGATCCTAGAGGTGCTGGTAATGTTACAACTCCTACTGGTATGGAAAATTCTCTTGGATCTACTTTTGTGCCAATTCTTTTTGATAATCTTAGTGACCAGCAATTATCTTCATATGCTTCTCAGTGTGCTATTTTACTCTCTGATTCTTCTGAGTTCAAGCCTATTGAGATGATTAGAAAAATGGAAAGGGAAAGAGCTTCTACTTCTTAGGGAAGTAGGTAGTATTTGTTTGAGGCAATCTATGTGTTTCTGTGTGTTCAATTTTGTTTTTTATTATCATGATATGTTCATGGAATGTTAGAGGGTTAGGGCAGGATAGCAAGATTTATGGGGTTAGGGATTTTTGTATGCTAAATAAATTTGATTTTGTATGTTTTCAAGAGACAAAACTGTCTACCGTATCTGATAATTCTTTGAGGAAACTAGGTGGTAATATGTTTACTGAGTGGGGAGTTTTGCCTTCTAGAGGGGCCTCTGGGGGAATGTTGATAGGATGGTCTGGTTATAAGTGGAGGAAGAAAAATATTTACAAAGGCCAATATGTTCTTAGTGTGTGTCTTGAGAATTTAAGTGATCACTCTTCTTGGGAATTAACTTCTGTATATGGTCCACACGTTCATAGTGAGAGACAAAAATTCTGGCAAGAGCTGAGGGATATTAAGGCATATTGTAATGGTCCATGGGTAGTGGCTGGAGATTTCAATATAACCAAAAGTATAAATGATAGGAAAGGATGTATTAATAATATTCATGATCTGGAAGAATTTTCTGATATTATAAATGAGCTTGAACTTATTGATACTCCTATGAATGGTAGAAATTTTACTTGGTCTAGCAAGAGAGACTGTGTGGCTTTAGCTAGATTAGATAGATTTCTTTTTAATGGTGAATGGGAGGTGAAATATCCTTTATCATATCAAAAAGGTCTTGCAAGCCACTTATCTGATCATGTTCCCATTGTTTTGGACTTCCTGCCTACCATAACTCAGGTGAAATTGTTTAGATTTGAGAAAATATGGCTCCAGGAAGAATCTTTCAAAGTCTGTGTGACTCATAGTTGGCAGAGAACTCCTAACAAAACATCAGCTGCTGATAACATTGTAAATAAGTTGAGAATGCTCAGGAAAAATATAAAACAGTGGACTCAAGAGAAATTCTATAGTATTAGAGGTACTAAGAAGAAACTGTTGGATGAATTATTAGCTTTAGATGTGGTAGAAGAAGAACGGAGTTTGTCTGACTTTGATAAAAATAGAAGAGCTGAAATTTCTTTAGACCTATCTCAAATTCTTCAACAGGAGGAAACCCTTTGGAAGCAAAGAGCTAAAACTCATTGGCTTAAAGAGGGGGATAATAACACAGCTTACTTTCACAAAATAGCAAATGGTAGAAAAAGATCTAATAACATATGTGCTATTAATGTTAATCATGTGGAGATTAGTTCTCCAGAAGGTATTGCAAATGCCTTTTATAGACATTTTAAGAAAATTTTTGGATTCTGTGTGCCAAATAGGGTTGACATTAACTGGGCTAGACTTTTTCCTAGAATGGACTGGGGTGCTGATGAATTGGAAGTACCTTTTACTAAGAATGAGATAAAAGATGCAATTTTTAGCATGAATGGGGACAAAGCTCCTGGTCCAGATGGGTTTTCTGCTCTTTTCTTCCAAGAATTTTGGGAAATTATACAAGATGACATTTATAGAATGTTTGTTGAATTTCAGGAGGGGAGATTAGAAATAGGGAGACTTAACTATGCCCATATTGTTCTTTTGCCAAAAAAACCAGATGCTCAGGAGGTGGGAGATTTTAGACCTATAAGTCTTTTAAATGTTGTTTATAAAATTATCACTAAAGTGCTTACTAATAGACTTCATGGTAAGATTCACCTTTTGATTGATCCTGTTCAAACTGGTTTCATTAAGGGAAGATATCTTATGGATGGGGTAGTAACTGCTCAAGAGATAATCTCAGATTGTTTTCAAAAGGAAAAAAAAGGAGGAATGCTTTTTAAACTTGACTTTGCCAAGGCTTACGATATGTTGGATTGGGGTTTTATTTTAGATGTGTTGAAAGCAAAAGGTTTTGGTCCTAAGTGGATAGGCTGGATAAATTCTTGTCTGTGTGATGGTAAATCAGCAATTATGTTAAATGGGGTGCCTGGAAAATGGATTGTTTCTAAAAGGGGAGTTAGACAAGGGGATCCTCTATCACCTTTGTTGTTTGTTTTGGCAGCAGATGCTTTCACACATATGCTTCAGCTTGCTGAAGGATCTGGTTTTATTCAGGGACTAGGTCCAGATTCTCTCAATAGAAAAATCTTGAGTTTGCAATATGCAGATGACACTCTTTTATTTTGTAAAGTGGAATATAAGAGCTTAGTGATTCTCAAACTGTTATTATATTGTTATGAATTGGCATCTGGACTCAAAATTAATTTTGCAAAGAGTTCAGTTATTCTTTTAGAACGTAATCCTGTTCTCCAAACTCAGATTGCTAAGTGCATGAACTGTGTTGAAGGAAATTTTCCTATAACATACCTGGGAATCCCTCTAAGATCTGGAAAGCTTCTAAAAGAGGACTGGCAGCCCCTTTTTGAAAAGTTTGAGAATAGATTGAGCACTTGGAAAGGTAGAAATTTATCAAAAGGAGGTAGGTTGACTTTAGTTAATTCTGTCTTATCATCTATACCTCTATTTTGGATGTCTTTTTTTAATTTCCCTAAGTGGGTTTGTGATAGATTGGACAAAATCAGGAGACGTTTCTTTTGGATTGGGTCTGATGAAAATAAGCAGGCTTCCAACTTAGTGAATTGGAATGCCATTTGTAAACCTAAATGGCAGGGTGGCTTAGGTGTTTTAAACTTAAAAAGTATGAATATGGCCTTATTAGGGAAATGGTATTGGAGATGGCTAGATGATACCAATGTGATCTGGAAAGAGTTGATTCTTAGCAAATATTACACATATAGTGATCATATGAATATCCTATGTCATAAAAATCATATATCAAGTTTCTGGAAAGGGGTTTTAACTATCACTGATAGTTTCCTGTGTGGTACTACTGTGTGTGTTGAGAAGGGAAATAAATCTTTCTTTTGGAAAGATGTGTGGATTGATGAGACTTCCTTAGCTAATAGATTTCCCACTTTGTTCTCCCTGGTTACAAATCCTTGGATTACTATATCTTCAGCTTGTCCTACAAACCATGGTAGAATTACCCTGAATATATCTTTTGTAAGGCAATTAACAGGAGATTTAGTATGTAGATTTTTGGAGTTAAGAAGGATCATTGATAGAATAAATATAAATGGAGGGGAGGATAGAAGAATTTGGAGATGGAAGGAGTCATTTTCAGTCAAATCTTATTACCAATTTCTAATTGATGGTGGGATAAGATTTGATTTTAAAGAAGTGTGGAAATTCCCAGTCCCTTTAAAGGTCAAGATTCATATTTGGTTTATCGTAAGAAAGTGTTTAAACACAAAAGATAGGCTGATTAATAAAGGAGTTCATGTGAATCCAAACTGTGTGTTATGTGACAAAGATCATGAAACTCATGAACATCTCTTCATACATTGTCCTTTTGTTGTGTCAGTGTGGAATTCTATCAAACATAAATTTCATTTAGTTGGTGAGATAAACTCCATTAATGATCTGTTTATGCATTGGAGAATAGAGATAGTACCAGATCAGTTCAAGGTTGAGTGGATTACTTGTTGCTGTGCTGTTCTATGGATGATTTGGAATGAAAGAAATAATAGAATTTTCCTTCTAAAAAATAAACATTCCCTTGAAGTATTGAGACAAATTAACCACTTTGTTAAATTGTGGTCAGGACATTTTTCTCTCAG
>JBAKGM010000279.1:3280843-3298328 GCA_037177215.1 Asparagus racemosus
ACATTGTTTTCGCCTAGTTTGCTGGCTTCCTCTGAAAAACCAGATTTATTTTTATTTAGTCAATTTGGTATAGATTAGAGCTAACACATGACTGTGAACTGTATTGTGGTTGCTCTTCTTGTAGCATTATATGTAGTTTAAGTAATTAAGGGTTTTGTGTGCTGTTGCTGAATGTGGCCTTTTGTCCACGGTTTTAAATATTGGATATCGGGGAAATATTGGATGACCAAAATTCATATCGGATTGCAGGTATCCGGGAAATATCGGGGATATGTGATGGGCGCTGGCATATATATAGTATAATGCACTAAAATTTAATATCAACATCTTAATGAAATCTAAGCATACAAAATGTAAATAATATATGTTTAGGATCCGTAATCAACCTTGTAATACAAACAAAAGTACAAATCAACGTTGCCACATTTCGTCTGAATTTTTAGGCCAAAATGCCATTTGATATAATGGAAAAATCATGATATCTCGCCCAAAAATTGGCAAATGCGGTATATTATTTTGCGACAAGCCATGTAAAAGGATATATCGACCGACATATCGGTTGATATGTCGGCCATATCGGGGATATATCGCCTAAAATAGCCAAAAAACGGTAAATGATATTTAGAGACCATATCGGTTGCGGTAAGCCCTATAAAAGGATATGTCAGGCGATATATCCAGCCATTTCGGGATATTTAGAACAATGCTTTTGTCCAATGGAGGGAATGCTCGTACTTAGTTATCTCTTAGTTCGTCATTGTATCCATTCAATATTTTTGAGTAATTGGAATTTCAGTTTATGCATGATCATGTATCTAGTTCTTTCTTAATGAATATCTCTTTTATGACATGAGACTCTTTTCCAGTTAATTTGTGATACTTTTATTTAATTTAGGAACTTATTTTTTAAGGTAAATGAGTGCATGTTCAATATGTTGGCTTACTTGTTTTAAGAAAAAGATATCTGGATTTTTATTTGTTTCACTTTGGAATTTTTTTCTTTTGTGAAATCTTTTGGTTCATACTAGACGCTATGCATGAATCATCTAATGCTATAGGTCATATGCAATTTAAAGGCTCTTATTCAGATGTTTCTTTATTTTGATATATTTGTTGCATCACTTTGAGTACTTTACGTCATAGGTATAGTATATAGGAGCAGTTGCAAATGTCCTACCTGAGTTCGTACTGGGTCCTAACACTTCTTATCCTAGATCTTGGTTTCTCTTATCTTGTAGTTATTTTATTTGTTTGATCAAGTGGGCTGCACCGTGGAATCTATATAAAGTAGAGCCTGATGTGAGTATGCATTATTATGGAGTGTTATGGAACCTTTGATGTTGCTTTTTAATTCAAAATTATTTGATCAATTTAGAAGATATTTGACACAAATTATGAATGTTGAAAGTTATTATTTAGCCATTAATTAATTTGTGAGCTGTTGAAAAGTTCATACATATTTAAAATATGTCATGAGCATATCATGTGGTTTCTATAAAATTTAGAATCTTTCAAGAGATGCTTGGTTGTTATTTGTAATTAACGATGTTTTTTATGTGTTTGATGGAAATAATGCTTCTTGTTGTTAATATAGTATTTCTTATTTATCTTTATGATATATGTTTTCCATGTTCTAACTATATGACAATAAAGTTTCACATGCTGTTCGTCACTTATTCTTCATTTTAAAGACTTTTATCTTCTTTCTAAAGGTTTAACACTCCTGTCCTGGATAAAGAATTTATAATCCCCTTGTGAACTAATCTTGAATGTAAACCATCATTAACATTCTTGTTAATCTCGATGTAGACCAGAGTCTATGCATGAGTACAACCTGACACCTCATTCTCTCTATGCTGCTGTGTCGGTTGGGCTTGAGACCGAGACAATCATAAATGTCTTAAACAAGCTGTCAAAGACTAAGTTGCCTAAGGAGATGATAGATTTCATCCATGCTTCCACCGCCAATTATGGGAAAGTGAAACTTGTGTTGAAGAAGAATCGATACTTTGTGGAGTCACCTTTTCCAGAGGTACTATTTTGAACCAAGTGTTTTAACTTCATTTGTTGGTATAATTAGTTATTTATTGCTTTACTTGCTTGATGATGTTCATTTGGTACTGTAGGTGCTGAAGACATTGCTTAGGGATGATGTCATATCTCGTGCGAGGATTTGTTTTGAGGTATATTGCTTCCATGAAACAGACTTTATACTGCCTTTCTCAAAATATAAAATGATACCAATTGACTTGAGAGTATTTTTATTTTTATTTTCTGGAAACTTGTATTATCAATTGTCATTTTAGAACTATATGGTGTCCACCTATAGACCATTGTTTTAATATAGTCCCTGTGGGGAGTCTGCTCTTACCATCAGATTGATGCTGGCCATGATTAGGTTAATTTTAAACATTTTGCTTTCTACTTTGATTCTTGGATCCATTATGTGAGGAATTTTCTGGTACAGTTGACTTTTCAATCAATTTTAAAATATCATATACTATGTTAGGTTTTCAATTGGTTCTTTTCACTTTGAAGCCTATCAAAAGGACTATGGTCTGTCCAAGTGGACCCCTCCCTCTCTTGGTGCAGGTTCTTGTAGCCATCAGCACATGAAGGGTAGGCTTTCAATCTTAGTGGTTTACTTGGTGTATCCTTTTGGTGTGCACTCTAAGGTTGTGCAAAGGAGCAATTCCTTAACTTCCTAGCTGAAAGAGGTTCTACATTAAGGGGAATGTGAAATGTATTATAGGAAGTTACACTGATCTCTAGGAGACAAACAAATCCAAAGAGCTATAATATCTTGATTAATTTTGTGGGGTATATTGAAACAAATTTGCTCAGCATTTGTTGCCATTTTGGAGTAATGGATGTCATTCTCTTAACCTTCATTAGGGTTAAAATATTTATTGAATGGTTTGTGTTAGGGAACCTACATAAGCCTTTTGCAAGGTGAAGAGGCTTATAGAGTCTCATGGTTGTCCTTATATACCAACTGTGGTATCAACTATTTTGTACAGCTAATTTCCTGCCCACAAAAAAAAATTTTTCTTATGTTCACATTTTCCCTTCTTTCTGGAGCATACTTTGTTCGAATTTATGATTCATGTGTGGACCTGAAAGGCACTTGTGCCTAGTGGATTCTTATTTTCATCCTTTTATTTCCATTTGATAAATTTGGCTGTGTAAAATTCCAGAAACCCTGTAAATCTGAGAATGTAACATATTTTCTATTTCCCTGTCTGTTGTCTGTAATGAAACTTGGTTGTCATACTGAAGATGAAAATTGTTCTTCATATGAAGATGTATCAGATACATTGTTGTTTCCGATTCTTCCATAGGTAACACCTTGAAGTTTACACTTTGTTTATCTACATGAATTTCTCTCATTTGAAGTACCCCATTTTGGTTTTGGAGTTCTTACAAATGTGGTTGGTGCAAGTATAAATCTTTACCTCGTTTAGTTCTTTCGTTTGCGTTGTTTAGATTTAAGCTTTATACTTGGAGCTGCTTTGCCAATAAGCATGTATCTTGTTTTTTTCCCATTGATGTCACCAACTGCAAAGTGTTGAATAATGTTGGTGAAAATGGTTGTTCCTTCCCTTTCTCTGTAATATATATTTCTTTTTGTGAACCTATTTCTTCAGGGTCATCACGAAGGCGGTTCATTTACAATTAGCAAAACTGCTGGAGAAATAGAAGGTGGCCATGATGAGTTGCTGAATGGTGTAGACTTAGCTGCTGCTGTTGAAGAGAAAGAAACACATTCCTTCGAAATTGATCCTGCCCAGGTACTTTGTTCTTTGCATTACAAGGAACCAGCTATGTTTAAGATACTTAAAATGTCTCTTGGGAAATTATTTCGCATTACAGGTTGAGAACGTGAAGCAAAGATGTTTGCCTAACGCCTTAAATTATCCTATGCTGGAGGAGTATGATTTTAGAAATGATACGGTGAGTCATACTTTCCGTCTATGATATTATTGTAATAAGTATTTGATAAGAAGGCTTATACTTGCAATGCATAACTTGCTTTCTATGCATGTAGCAACGAAATGGTCATGTAATATACTGGTTGGTTCTGTGCTTTGTATTTGTGTGGAAAGCTGATCAATTCAGAAAATTTTTCTAAAGGCGACGCTTATGTCATGAGAATATATACATGCTGCAATTAGATTTAGCAATTAATAAGATTTGTTCTCCCGTTGTCATTTTTCCATATGAATACAATTTCAGGCCATACTGAATTAAACAATATGTTTCATTCTTTAATTTGGTCCTCGCAGGTGAACCCAGACTTGAACATAGAATTGAAGCCGCAAGCACAACCTAGACCATATCAAGAAAAGAGTCTCAGCAAGATGTTTGGGAATGGTATTTACTACACTGCATGACTTCCTACATTCATGTTCACACTCATGATAATATTTTGCAGCCATCTTGTGATGGGTTTTGTCCCCTTCTCTTCTCTCCTTCTGGACTTAAAAAGTCCAACCTAGGTTCACCGTTGGGATTAAGGACACAAATGAGGTGCATTAAGAGCATTTCAGCTGAACCTTCCTCTGCATTTTAGCTTGTATGGCATCAAATGGCTTGTAATGGGCCCTAATAAATCACCTAATTGCTGCATTTGCAGGATTTTGAGTAAAATATTACCAGTTATATTATGTACCTTAAAGATTGACTATCACAAAAATCTTCCTAAAATTCTGTCTGGTTTCGTATCAACATTGTTGTGTTTTAGACTATATTATCTTTTGGGAGACCTATTATCTGTCTGTTGTTGTTTATTTCAGCAACTCCATGAGATGTTTTATCTTGAATAAAGGCTTATTGATTGTATGCCGGCTTATAATTTTACGTGCAGTCTTGCTTGAAGGATTTTGATAATGTTAATTTTGTAGGAAGAGCAAGGTCTGGCATTATTGTTTTGCCTTGTGGTGCTGGAAAGTCTTTGGTTGGTGTCTCTGCAGCATGTCGGATTAAAAAGAGCTGTCTCTGCTTAGCAACCAACGCGGTCTCTGTGGATCAATGGGCTTTCCAGTTTCAGCTTTGGTCTAATATAAAGGACGAACATATTTGTCGGTTTACATCTGATAACAAAGAAAGATTTCGAGGCAATGCTGGTGTGGTTGTCACCACTTACAACATGGTTGCATTTGGTGGAAAAAGGTCTGAAGATTCTGAGAAAATCATTGAAGAAATAAGAAATAGAGAATGGGGTTTGCTTCTTATGGACGAGGTGAAGATCTTTCTCGAGAAAAACAGTAGATAGATTTGTCTCACAAGATAACATGTGAAACATTACTTATGACAACTTGTTTTGACACCATATAGCATTTTCCTTGACTTTTCTTACTGATTTTGTTAAATGTTGATATATACCAAAATTCTGATGTCTACGTATATGCCTTCACAGGTGCACGTTGTTCCAGCACACATGTTCCGTAAGGTCATTAGCATTACTAAGTCTCATTGCAAGCTTGGACTTACTGGTTAGTGCTTCCGAGACTGAAGTCACATTTCATTTTTATTTTCTGTTTACCTTTTTTGTATTATTATGCTTTTCCTGAGCGCCTCTTTGCATTTTCAACAGCAACACTAGTGAGAGAGGACGAACGTATTACGGATCTCAACTTTCTTATAGGACCAAAATTGTATGAAGCTAATTGGTTGGATTTGGTAAAAGGCGGGTTCATAGCTAACGTTCAGTGTGCTGAAGTGTGGTGCCCCATGACGAAGGAATTCTTTGCAGAGTATTTGAAAAGGGAAAATTCTAAAAAGAAGCAGGTAAATGTTGTACTATGATCTAGGAATCTCATCTCAAAGTATTGAATTTGGAAGTCTATAGTATATTTTTATGGAGTGTTGAAGACTGTGGGACTCACACTATTATACTGTGGCTCAGTTATGAAAGTGATGCTCTAAATTTGTTTTATCTTTCCCCTTTGTATAGCTTTCCCTTGCATAGAATGGTAAAAAGTTTGCCATCATGGTTTCATGGTTTGAGATATTTTGATGAACATGATTTGCCCTTGTGGTTCATCAAAGTCTTCCATTGCTCGTAGTTAGCTTTGCTAGTAGTACTGGATGCAAGGGGAAGCTTGTTCACAGTGCTGTTATCTGGCTAAAAGTTTTTGTTCAAGTTCTTTTGTGTCATTCTCTCCTTGATCTTTGAATAGGAAAGAGGCTTATGTTCAGATAATTGATCATAGTGATGGTGTATGGATAGAACCGAGTACACTAACTGTCTTAGGCAGCAATCTGGTACATTCCTTTTGAATTCAAACTTCTGATCATCATAGTGTTTCTGTCAGTAGTGTGTGATTGTGTTTGGTGTCATCTTATATATGTGTAGCGCCTCGACTAGTTTCGCAGTTATCAGATTGCTGATACAAGATTCTTCAGAACATTTTCAACCAGCTCTGAAGATTTTCCTCAGATGGATACGTTGAATAGTGAATGTAATTGTTTTTGACATATTATAGGTTTTGTAGCATTGAAGGAAATTAATACGCTACTGGGTTTGAGGGTTCTTCCATACTTTTGAGAATATAGAGCGGAAGAAGATAAGGGATAAAAGTAAAAAAGTAAGATTCAGTCTTTAACACAGGTCAAGTTTTTTGTCGCACAATCTAATTACTTTTACTAATTTTATCCTCTTGTACAAGATCTAGAACTAGAGAGTGGAGAACCTAAGTAGACCTTTGTATCAACTTCCAAGGCATCATGAATTAGTGTCTAAATCAATCTGGTTTGATCTAATTTTGTGAATGAGTCATCATGACATTGACAGTCATGATACTCGTTTCCCTTGTTTCTCTTGGATATCCTGTTAGAAGAATTATAGGTTTTGTAGCATTGAAGAATATTAATACACTACTGGGTTCGAGGGTTCTTCCATACTTTTGAGAATATGGAGAGGAAGAAGAGAAGGGAGAAAAGTGAAAGAGTAAGATTCAGTCTTTAACTCAGGTCAAGTTTTTTGTCGCACAATCTAATTACTTTTACCATTAGTAACTAGTTATTAGACTGTGCGACAAAAAACTTGACCTGAGTTAAAGACTAAATCTTACTCTTTTACTTTTCTCCCTTCTCTTCTTCTTCTCCATATTCTCCAAAGTATGGAAGAACCCTTTAACCCAGTAGTGCATTAATTTTCTTTCAATGCTACAAAACCTAAAATTCTTCTAACAGGATATCCAAGAGAAACAAAGGAAATGAGTATATGATTATTTTTACTAATTTTATCCTCTTGAACAAGATTTAGAACTAAAGAGTGGAGAAACTATGTAGACCTTTGTATCAACTTCGGCATCATGAATTAGTGCCTAAATCAATCTGGTTTGGTATAATTTTCCAAACGATGTATCATGACATTGACAGTGATGATACTCATTTCCTTTGTTTCTATTGGATTTCCTGTTAGAAGAACTATGTCGACCTCACAGATTATGATTGAGTATTTAACAATTTCCACATATGTATATCCTTATATCCCTTAGTAAGACTCCAAACAGATAAAGATGCTCTCTGACATTCTGCCTAATTAGAATTACAATTCTTCACTGCCTGAAAGAAGTTACAAATCAAAAAATTAGCTCGTCATATTGACGTTTTCATATGGCTCCTTGCATCCGCCTAGAATTTGTATAAATGTCAAAAGTCACTTGTCTGTTACCTTAGAAAATGTCACTTGATCTGGAACATGCTCCAGAAAACTATCTTAGATGCTTGACTTAGCAGGGAGACCATGTACAGCCTGCTCCAAAAAATTCTTTGTTAGCCTGTGTATTGTTCTGATTCTTCTGAACACGATAAAAACCCCCTTCAGAAAGCGAACCGAATGTCATTTGCACCATATCATACATGGCTTCCTCTTTTATCGAGAAAAGGACCGGAGTGTATTCTTGAAACTGATTGACGTAGTAGTTTGTGAGATAAAAGAAAGAAAGAAGAGAGGATGAAGTAATGAAATATTAGGAAGTCGATATTTGCAAATCATAATCCTCCGTGAAATTTTCTTGGCTCCCACAATGTGTTTCATGTTGCCAGTGTTAGTCTCTTAAACAAGCTCTAATAAATCCTTTCGATTTTAAGAGTGTAACTTATGTCTATTTTTGCAAAAGGCACCAGATGGTATGCATTTGCGTTGATCCTCCCATATGGGTTATTTGAAGCAGAAGTCATTGCTCCACTTGACATAGCTGGTTACCCGAGAGTATCTAATTACCTGTCGTCATCTCATCTTGTGATCTGGTTCCAACTAGAACACACTATTTTCTATTTAGCAATCTTAAAACTAATCCCTAAATTTATAAAGAACACATTCCCAGAGTAAATAATGAAGCCTTGTTGCTGAGCTTGTTTTATTTCTTGCTATTATCTGATGCTTCCTGACCCCCTTATCATGGACAATTTCGTCTTCATTGCACAACCTTCTAGGAATTAAACTTCTGAATATCTTACCAACTTTTTATGTTTGATTTCAATATGCTAGTAACTCTTTCCAAGGTATTCTGAGGTAACAATTGGACAATAGATGTAGAAATGTAAAATTTAAGATATAATTTAGTTAGGGGTGGAGGTTTTGAAAAATTAGAATGATACGTTTCTGACTAGTTGCAAAATATATGTATTAGTTAGAAAGAATTTGTTAAGCTCAAGTTAATTTGTTCAGACTTCCTTGCTATGATATGTCTTGACAGTTTCCACAACAAGAAATTGGTATCTCGCACAAACCTGGACGCAACATGTATGACCGTCCATACCTGATGCTTACAATTTGTAAACTACTATTTACCTTAAAAGTCGTATGTAAGATGAAAGATGTTTGACCCTTTGACAAAAGTAATTATCTTATAGATCATTTATTATAATATGTCCTTCTATATATAGATAGCAACAAACACCTTATGAGTCAAATATGCATCTATTCAAAAGAGATGCATATATTGATGTCCTCATTTGTGGATTTTGGATAATAGTTGTATCGGAGCATGACATTCATGACTATGCCTAACTATCATAGAAAGCTTTTGATTCTGTGTGAAGTCTTCGGTAAACTCAAATTAATATGTCTATGCTTCCTTGTCGAGACACTATAAATAGTAAAGGTTTGTTGAAACCATGTACCATTTAGTAACCTAGTATTGAAATGGTGTGATTTTATGCTCAGTTGTCTCTTTTATTTTTCATATCTGCTGTGTGTATCCTTGTGCAACTATGAGAATTGAGCAATTTAACTGCATCTTGTTTTCTGCTCCATGTAACTTGCTGTGCTTGTACCACATATCGCCATACTTTTAAATTATTCTGCCATTTGTGTCACCAGGCACTTTACGTGATGAATCCAAACAAATTCAGAGCCTGTGAATTTCTGATTCGCTTTCATGAGCAACAACGTGGTGATAAGATTATTGTGTTTGCTGATAATCTTTTTGCCCTCACCGCATATGCAATGAAGCTAAGGAAACCTATGATATATGGTGCAACCAGGTATCTTCAGTAACAAGGGCTTTTTTCCCTCGTCTTTTGATTTGGCGACCCTAATAGTTTGTAAGTTTTCTTAATAAATGTTTTCAGCCATGCTGAGAGGACAAGAATTCTTAAAGCATTCAAATGTAGCCCGGATGTTAATACAGTTTTCCTATCTAAGGTATGTATTCAAACTTGACTATGATATTTGATTCATGTAATATTTTTTTGTGATAGTTTTTCCTTTGTTTCATCTCATTGATGTAAATAACTGTCAGCATACTGGAGTTTTTTTGAGAGTAGCAAGGCTAAATTGCAGATCTACATGTTTTTCCATAATATAATCATGTACAATTACTGTAAGGTGCTTCTATAGGAACCATTTGAGATCATGAGAGCTCTAATATTGGAGTCTTGAATATTACCAAAGCTTAAGTTTGAGTATATCAATTGAGTACTGATCCAACAAGATGTTTTATTAATACTAGTCATGAAATTAGACCTGTGATATTCGCAATGTCTGAAAATGGACATAAAAAAAGTTACCATGTGCTTGTTGAAAATTTGTCTTTGTGGGTATAGAATTGTTCTTTAACTCCAGGCTACTAATTCTTTTGTTTTTATGTGTGAACTTTAGGTGGGTGACAATTCGATAGATATTCCTGAAGCTAACGTGATAATACAAATATCATCTCATGCTGGTTCAAGACGTCAAGAAGCTCAACGGCTGGGCCGTATTCTTAGGGCAAAGGTACTCTACTCGCGCTACCCAATATATTCCATTAAGGGTGTCAAGGAAATATTATGACTTAAGGGTGTAAGCTCTGGAGTTGTTCAACATTGAGTTGTTCTTTTATCTAATTACACACTGATAGGTAGTAAATACTAAGTTCTCCAGGATGGAATTATGGTCAGCACGCCAGATCCCCAAAATTGGGATCTGTTCAAGCAGCATAAAAGAACTGTCACTAAATTAAATAGTTTCAAAAATATATATCCAAGACAAGGAAACAAATTGATTAATAATAAGATGCAAAAGAATATTATTTGTTCTATGAATTTTGTGTGCACACATGTATATTTGTACATATATGCATGTATTTGCCTGCATTTATCTGATCATCCAACTATCTAGATCAAGGTTTAAAATCGATCTCGATGTAGTAATGTTGTTGGTTGATAATTTATGGCAACCATTCTGTTGGTTTTGGATTTGAAGTATTAATTTAGGTCTAGGTGCTTAAAAAAGGTTCAACTAACTAAAAATCATTAAGATCATTAAATAGTTTGATGTCGTTTTTGGAATAATCATTTGGTTCTTATTTTAATATAACTAGTAAAGTGCACAAGCTTCGCATGTGGACATGCTATTTCTTTTTTGCGCGTGGACATACTTGTTTTGCTTTATGATTTGAAATTTTTTTGTTGATTGAATTAATGACTTTTATAACAATTAAAATTTTTAAATTGAACAATTAAAATATTTATTAAATAAATAAAATTGTATATAAAGAATTGCATAAATAATTATTATAATTTGGATTATTATTATTATTTAATCATAATTTATTTAAATATATACAACATATTAAATAACTATTTTTATTTATAATAATTAGCTTATTTATACATAATCATTCTTATTTATAATAATTATGCATAGAACAATTATAATACTATTAATAACTATATAATAATTTATGAAATGATTAAATAAATTAGTTTATTATACTATTATTATATAATTTATTTAATAGTTATTAGGAAAGGAGTGTTTGGGCGATGTTCTTAGGCCCACTGACCAACTTTTTATTTGCAAAAGTCCCTTTTTAGTGTCGCCTCAGTAGAGAGAAAAAATATATATTTTTAGCTTGAAACTATCCTCACCTTCAACCTCTCTATCTCTCTTTTTTCTCATGAGACCATGAATCATTTTCCCTTGTTTTTTTTCAACCATTATCTCTTTCATTACCACTTCTGCTATTGCATCCTCCTCTTTCTTCTCATTCTTTCTCAACCATTGTATTTTTCGCTGTCACGATATTTCCTTTTAACATTTTTTTCTCTTTTCTCAACCATCTCTCCTTCTCTCAAAAAGGTTGCCGCATCGCTCGAAAGACCGTTCCCTTTGACGAAAACGACCCTCACCTAAAAATTTGCTAAAGTTAACATCTAAGTCATATAGTTAACATTTAACAGTTAAAGTTTGTGAGACCTACAGTTAACATGTGATGTCTAAATTAACATCTAACAATTTAAGTTAACATGTGAGATTTAAAGTTAATATCTAACAAATTTAAAGCTTTTATATTAGTTTCCTAAAGTCAAATGTTATCTTTAGACCTCACATATTAACTTCAACTGTTAGATGTTAATTTTAGAGTTCACATGCTAACTTTAATTGTCAAAGATTAATTTTAACTGTTAAGTGTTAATTTCATCATAACTTTAGGATATGACCATTTTAACTAGAGAAGATAGCCTTTGAAGGATGCAACGGCTGTTGTGGATGGAGAAGGAGAAGAAGGAGATTGAGGAGGAGGACAGAGAGGAGGACAAAAGTGAAATGGAAGCGAAGGGAGGGAAGGGGAGGAAAATGAGATGAGATGTAGGAGAGATGAGGAAGGAGGAGGGTGAGTGGAGGAGGGAGGACGATGGACGAGGATGGAGTTGAGATGAAGGAGAGAGGAGGAGAATGAGGTTGGGTGAAGGAGAGAGGAGAAGGAAGGAGGATGTGCGGAGGAGAGAGGAGGGTGAGGTGGGAGGGCGAAGGTTGATGGAGGATGGATGTGGGACAGAGAAGAGGAGAGGGAGAAGAGGGAGGATGGAGGTGGGTCAGACAAGAGACTATGGAGGTAGGTGAGAGAGAGAGGGAGGGAGGGAGGGAGCATGAGGGGGGAGGAAGAACATAAATGATATTTTAGTAATGAGAGAAAAATATGAGTTGACAATGATTTTTCCACATGAAAAATTGGATCAAAGGGGGGCCAAAGCACAGGATCCAAAAGTCAAGGGGGGCTGGGTCACATGAATGTTCTAAACTTTTAATTTTGAGGTCTAGATACAATTTTTCCTAATTATTAAATAGTAATGTAATTATTAATTTAATTATTACTATTATACTATTAGTACTATTATAATTATAATAAATACAAATTGTCTTTCATATTAGTATAAGACTAATATTAGAGGCAAACCATTGAAGGCAAGGCATAGGCCCTGAGGCATGAGGCATAAGCCTCATGAATTTTCATTATTCTTAATTTTTAGAAATATAAATATTATGAGAAGATAAATTATAGGTAGATTTTCTATTATATTATTAAATAATAGTATAATAGTGAATGACTAATGGTTTGGAAAAATGACAAGGTGTGTAGTTAATTAATAAGAGGTTATTTGTAATTAGTGAATACTTAATTACAAGTAACAGAAATAATTAGGAATTGCTAAACTTGAGAGGGCAAACGAGACAATCAAAAGTTTTAACGTATCTATCCTCTTTTATAAGTAGTATAGATATTCTGTGACCCTGTATGGTGAAATATTAACTACATAATGTACACATTGATATGAATTTTCCTAGTTTTTGACAAACAAAGCTGTTATAGTGTTGGTCTGTCATAGGGCTTGAAATGAACCGAATCGAATCGTATGCTAAGGTGTTTATATTATTTGTCTAAAACTTATGAATTCGAATATCTATTTCTAGAGTTTCTCAAATTCGAAATCGGATACTTTGTATTTGGTAAATATTCACGGATAGTTATTGAATATTAAAGTATATTGATTTTGCTAAATAATTTGATTTTCAAATAGTATTTAAATTTATAATTAAAACTCATTCCTTTATAATTACGATATATCTATATTTAATTCGGATATTTTGTTAGAAAGTCATTAAAGAATCTTTAAGTCTCTCAGAATTAGTATATAGAACTTAAATAGAAAATGTAAGTTAGTTGAAAATATAATATTGTGTATGTAATAGTATAAATTATAAGCGATCAAATTCTAAACGAATAGTTGATAAGTAAACGAATGGAATATACATGTAGTTAAATTTTATTCGTTTATGAACTTGAATACTATAAACAATTTGTTTATTGTTAAATGAACTACCGAATGGGATATGACCGAATAGCTTCTCGAACAATTGATGAACTATTTGTTAATTATTTGCTTCCTTTCCACCCTTAGTTGGTGAATGACTTGTCTCCCTTGCAGGGTCGGCTCCAAGACAGAATGGCCGGTGGAAAAGAAGAGTACAATGCCTTTTTCTATTCTCTAGTATCTACAGATACACAGGTCGGGTTACTTTTGAAGACTTGTTCCAATTTATGCTAGAATAAATAGTGTCCACTTCTTATTTCATTGTTATGATAGTTATGCGCATAACTATATTTTCATGCTTTATTTGAAATAGGAGATGTATTACTCTACCAAAAGGCAGCAATTTCTGATTGACCAAGGCTACAGCTTTAAGGTACAAAGTCTATTTACTCTCTCAGCTTTACTTTTCTCAATGTTTTTCTTTTCTGTGGGTCTAATAGAGGACAAAATGTTTTTCTTTTCTGTGGGTCTAATAGAGGACAAACTTCTTTTTCTATAATTTATGTAATTGTCTCCATCTTCTTGTTGTTAAAATTTGTTACATTAATCTATTACTTGTCCTCTAGTGCACGCTATGCAGTGTTACGAAAGGCGCGCGCCTCATTGCGCCTTATCCTCCCTGCAATGCAGGGTGATGGCAAAGCGCTCTACCTCTTGATTCGTCTGTGCCTTTTTGCGTCTTGCACGTGCCCTTCATGAGGGCACTTCGCACAAGGTGCATGCAAGACATAGCGTCGTATATTTTTGTTCTTTACCATTTTAGTCGGGCCTTTATACCAGATAATCCTTATCCCAAAAAAGAAAAATAAAGTCATTAGGCCATTTTGCTAGACCCATTGAGGACCCTAACTCGTTCTCATTTAATCTTTTATTTTTCTTCGATGTTAGTGTTGATTTGACTTTTAATTTGAAAAATTATGAACTTTACTACTATGTTGGGTGTGTTAGCATTATGAATTAAGATCTTATTTTATTATTTAATAGTGGATATTATTATCTTGTCATATGTTTTATGTGAAAATCCATAAACATGTTCTTTCATGCTTAGATTGTCTATCTTGAAAGATTGTGGGTGATGTGCGCCTCATTTCACTTGGGCACACACATTGCATTGCGCCTTGCGCGTGTGCACGCAAGGAGACTTTGCGCCGTGCATTGCGCATTGTGCATTGATAACAATGTGCAATGTGTGCGTAACGCAAAAGAAGGGGGTGGGGTGGGGTGGGGTGGGGATGCTGAAGTGGTGAAACACATGGAGGTGTTGAATGTGTACTTTCACGTTGTGATTTTTTTTTTTGGGATTTTTGGTTATGAGCGCATTTTCTTGGATTTTGAACATACAAGGATAAATTTTGAATCTTGGAGAGCATGAGGGCTATTTTTATTGTGAGAACAATTTTTGGTCGCGAGAGGATTCTTCTGATTTTGGAAAGCGTTAGGGTACTTTAGAATTTTAAATTGTTAGGACATGGTTGAAACTGTGACTCTTATAAGTGTAGAACACCAAAACGTAGCTTTTCTTAAATAATAGTTGTAATAGATTATGCGTAAATATGGAGTTGATTTAATATATGCTATATGTTAGTATATAACTATCCTGCAAGTATTGCGTAACTGATGAGATTGTGGGGAACTATAGCCTTTTTGATAGTTTGAAGAAATTACTCATTTAAATTTGTAAATCCTGCATTGATATAAGGAGATTTTATTTTGTTGTACCTTGGTAATGTTTCATACCTTGCTTATGTTTTATCAGGAAGAAAGCTGTTTTTTCCTCCTACCATCAGACTATATATCCAATCCATTGATTTTCCCTGGTCTGGCTCCACGGAACAGACTCCGCAGAGTGCTTTCTTTGTCTTTATTCTTGATCTCATATTTGGGCCATTCAATCCTGACATGGCTATAACTTCCTCCAACATAAATGATGTTTTCATTTTAATCTTATTTGTTGTGAAGCCATTTTGATTCTGCCATGTCAAGTTCTCTACTCATTAAGAATTTCTATTAACATCAGCATTTTAACAAGATTTCAATAGAATGCTAATGAAATGAAACCCAACATGAAGAACTTGTTTCAATATGGGCTGCCTAGTGTACATGTATGTACTGTGGGTGAAATGTATCCTATGGTCTCAAGTTTAGGCTAAGATATACTTTGTTATTTCAATCATGTAATTCTTTTGCCTTTTCGAACTATGCCTTTAAAACCGCGTTGTCTTGCAGGTGATCACGAGCCTTCCTCCTCCCGATTCAGGCTCTGAGCTCAGCTTCCATACCCTACAGGACCAACTTGACCTCCTCAGCAAGGTGGGTCCTCCCAAATTCCGTCTCTGTGTATTTTCCCATACACTTAAATTCTTTAATTCTGCCAACTTATAGAAATTGATTCTTTTGTGGTATTAGGTGTTGAATGCTGGAGATGATGTGGTTGGCTTGGAGCAGTTGGAAGAAGATGCTGATGACGTTGCTCTACAAAAGGCCCGACGTTCTGTGGGATCAATGAGCGCTCTATCAGGAGCTAGCGGGATGGTGTACATGGAGTACAAGTATAAGCTTTTCTTTGTTTCTATTTCTCTTGGGTAAATTTAACAGACCTCCCCCCCCGAACCTTAAGGGGGGTGGTTTGAACAACTCCCGGAACTTTATAAATCATAGAAAAACCTCCCTGAACTTTTATTAGACTAAGCCTTCTGGAAATTAGGAACACTCATAGATAGCATTAAGGGGCTGAGTAAAAAGTCTGAGACTACCCTGTTTAATTTTCTTACCCAACCTTTACTCCGAAAACGTAATATAGAAATTATATTTAGCAGGTAGGTGTAAAATCCTACAAAGGCTCTGTACTTGACAATTTGAAGTAATTGTCGTCAGCCATGGTGCTAAGTTAGAGAAGTTTAGGGGTATTCTATGATTTATAAATTTAAGGGGGAGTTTATGCAAAGTTTCAAAGTTTAGGGGCTTTGTGAAGTTTTGATCCATATATATGTTTTTTTTTTTTCAATCAATCGTTTCCTTTCCCTTTTTTTTGCTGCTTATGGATTTGAATCCTTTTTTATTGGCAGTACTGGGCAAGGCAAGAAGGGCCATGGCAAGAGTAAACCCAAGGACCCGGCAAAGAGACACCATTTGTTTAGGAAGCGCTATAGCCAAACCTAGAGAGATTATCGTCTTGCTGGAGCAAACTCTATTGCACGAAGCACTGAAATCGGAATCTAATTTCTAAGTGCACGCTTTCCTAATTGCTCTCGATCGGGCTTGTGAGAGAAAGATTTGTATATCTTCAATTTAACACCCGTGAGAAGTTTTGGTTGGTTGGGCTTTGGCATAAGCCATCCTGTTGCGGAGAATGGCTGGTAAATTCGGCCTTGTAAATATTTTACAGAGAGATGTGCGTATCTTAGCCTATAATGCTGAACAAAAGTGACTTGAAAAACCAATGTTTACGTCCAAAGAAATTTTTGTTCTACAGATATTTAATCTGTTTATCCAGCCTTTGCTTGGGATGAAAAAGAGGCTACTTTTAAGGAACCTCGGTTCTTTTATGCTTCTTGGGTATTTATACAAGTGTATTGTGTCTAAATCAGATTCAAAGACAAAATCCAAACGGAAAACCGAACGCCACTGTGGTACCGGCCTTTTTTCCGACGCACTCAATAAGACAGAGTTCAGCCCTGCACAATGGACGTGTGAACTGACCCAGATCGATCCACGCTCATCAATGCAATCTTACTTTCATGTTGATACGATGCACTTCTGTTAAGTCTTGAAATCGTTTAGTCCTGTTACCCCCGAATCTATCAATAAGCAATCCAAAATTTTGAAGGGGGGGGGGGGGGGGGGGGGGGGGGGGGGGGGGGGGGGGGGGGGGGGGGGGGGGGGGGGGGGGGGGGGG
>JBAKGM010000279.1:3319019-3334541 GCA_037177215.1 Asparagus racemosus
CCCCCCCCCCCCCCCCCCCCCCCAAAAAAAAAAAAAAAAAAAAGACAACTCAACGAAAGCTTTGTTTCACACTGTCTACATTCTTTCCTACAATCTCACCTTTACAACTGTTGCTCTTTTGGATTTGGATTTGCATGCTTATTCATAGAAAATTATAATCTTATTGTATCTAAAGGATTTCATTTAGGGGCTGTTTTGCTGATTCCTCAGAAAAAGGAAAAAAGTTGAATTCCAAAAAAAAAAAAAAAATCATGTATCATAAATTCCCAGCCTATTTTCTAGCAAAAAAAATTGAAAAATGAGTTTTCTCATTTTATACATCTTTTTACCAGCTTCAGAGAGGAAGTTTCTTCTTTCCTGTTGTCAACCAAACAACAGAAAAAGAAACCATTTTCCTAGAACTAATGTGGTATTTCTTAAAAAATTATTTTTAGGGTTTTCCATGCGAACCACACGGCCCATGAATATACATTGAATGTCTCTTGTTTGCTAATAATGGGATGTGTCCTCTAATTTGTCTTGGACATAGAGAAATACTTGGGAGGGGGTTAACACTTCTTAATTTTCAAAATTTTCCATCCTAGTGCCTTACATCTTTAATATTTTGAAATTTGACCCTCAAATTAATCAATGAAATTACTATTATATCGTTCATTTCTTTTACTTTTGCTACTGCTAGGCTTGACTAGAATGATTGTTACAAGAATTGAGATATCTAATAACAATTTTAGTAACTTGAGAGACTAATTTTGAACTAACTTATATCAGTCAGGGGACCTACAGGAAATTTCCATGATTTGAAGGTTTAGTTTCAAAATGTTGAAATTTTAAAGGACTAATATTGAAAAACCCTTTAATCTTTATTTGTGTGGAAAACTAAAAAACTTTAGAGTTTTATACTGTTGTATTCGTGTAAGTACATGCCATTTCCTTTTCAAATTCCCTCAATTTTGACAAGAAATTCCTATCAAGTTCCTTTTTATTTCAAGGTTCACTTTATTAATTGTAATGTTATCCCTGTTAGAAAGTGAAGCACTAAACACAAAATATAATATTAATTTTTAACTTTTTTATGAAAATTATTTTCTTCTTACTTTTCATGTAGCAATTTATCTTGAATAATGGTAGTTGTCCAAATAGTATAAATTCCAGAATCTAATTTAATCGTGGATATCCTCCGGATATTGGATCACAGGAAATTTAAATGAACCACTTCATTAATAGAAGATTAACGATGTTCAACTAACTTAAAATCTTAGATCAAAATAGGTTGAGTAGATTCAAGGTCCATGCTTCTGCAATACGAAAGAAATATCTCTCCAACATTTTCCTTTTTTAATGAAACGAAATCCGTCAATTTCTCGTCAAAAAAAACAAACAAACATTGCCATGACTTTGCTACTCCAAACCACCCAACATCTCTCTCTCTCTCTCTCATTTATATTTATCCAATATAAGCTTAAAAGCCCACCTAATATCCTCCTTTCAATTAATTTGCATTTGGTGTATTAGCCAAATATGCCTTGTACCAACACCCCTACAACCTAATTAACTATACCATTGATAAACATTCAACATTTAAATTTTTTCATATACTCATCATGACTGGTTATGTTGACACGTGTCCCTTGTAGAGTATCAAAATCCCACTACTACATGACAAAGAGGAAATTTTCTTCTGGATTATTTTGACAAAACCAAGCTTCATTTTTGTCGTGATTATAAATTCGCATTATAGTTCAAAAAAACAAATGTAGGATTAGTAGGTTGAGGGGAATCTTAAGGTGTTTCTTATTTCTCTTATTATTATACTAATTAAATTTTGGACTTGTGGTATTGGTAGACTATTTTATTTTTTTTATAGATGGGCATCCTTGATTCTTGTTCGTGATTGCTAAAAGTTGAGGAAAATGTCAAAAAATTAACGCACATAAACCTTTCCTACTTATTCATGAACGGCCTCTTATTTTGTCAACTTAATTATTGCTTTGCCTAACTACCCAGGGCAAGTTTAGTAAGTTAACTCTTTAAATAAAGTGTTTGCTTTGTATAAAATTTTGACAAAGTTTAGCGTCCTATAGGTTATAGCTAGTATAATTCTAAGTTAAGAGTTTGGTATGTTGGTTTTTGTAGACTTGGGAAGCCAAAATTTGCCTTTATTTTCATTGGGCAGAATTATTTTTCAGTTAATTTACGAATTTGGATTCTCTCCACTACAAAAAAGTAATTGAGAGACCACTAAATCTAATTTCAACCGTTGATTATTTAGTAGACAGTTATGATACAATCTATATCTAACACTCACCATACCCCCGTGTATTGCACGCATTCCTAATTTGCACTCAAAGAAAAAATCACAACTAGATAATTAATGGTTGTGATTATGTAGTGGTCCCTCCTTGATAGTGGAGAGGATTCGAATCCTTAAGTTACAACTATTTATACTCTTCTGAGTATAACAAAAAGAAATCTAATGAATTGTGAAAATGTAGATATATATCCTATGAGGCAGAACATAGCCCCTCTATTGAGATGATAAAAAAACCATAAACAACCATAAATAAATTTGTTGTGCTATAGAAATAAATGAGTGTTAATCACGTTCAACTGGTTGACACATGTCTCAAGCAGACCGCACCATAACTTGACTCAGAGGCCAAGAAAGGAGACAGACGTCCCATCCTGTGGCCAGGAGGAGTTATCCTTCCAGCAAGGAGTTGACCAATCCATCATGCCAAGAGGAGTCACCCTTCCAACAAGGAGTCGACCCATCCATCCGGCCAAGAGGATTACTGGCCGGAGTCATCCTTCCAACAAAGGAGTCGATCTATCCTTCTAGCCAAGAGGAGTCATCCTTCCAACAAAGAGTCGACCCATCCATCAGGTCAGGAGGAGTCATTCTTCCAGCTAGGAGGAGTCATCCATCTGGCCAGGAGGAGTCACCCTTCCAATCGACCCCTCCCCCCTGGTCGAGTCGACCCTTCTCACTAGGTCGGGTCGGGAAGCCAGTACATCCTCGAGCCCAGCGCCAAACACCGGTCACCATTACATTGAATGTATTGTCAGAGTCATCATGGCTCCAGTCAAAAAGTCCTCATGACTCATTATCCACCATGTATTATCAATCACCATCATATCAAATCATTAGTGATTCTCTCCATATAGCAGCTGACACGTGTAAAGAACTGTTGACTAAACTCATTATTTCAACTCGGTCAAAATTACGCAATTGCCCCTTTACAACTACTATAAATAGAGGAACTAGTCTTACCATCAAGAAAAAAACTCTGCACACTTATGACTTAGAACTCTTCAGTTCATTTGGTTACTTCCCTACTCAAGTTCAAAGTACTGCCTTGATCGTCGGAGGAAAAATCCGGAGGACCCAACTCTGGTCCTTTAACATGTTGCGGTTTTGCAGGTAGCTCCGACGACGGTGGTTCATCAGGGGATCAGCGATCATGGGGGATAAGGAACCGTAATCACCTCAACAACTCACTTATTTGACCATATGTTTTAGACCATCAACAAAATTCAAGGAATTTTTAAAGATATTTTTTAGTTATTTAAAACCAGCATTAGTTTGGAACGGTTCAAGTTTCTCATCGATCCAATCTACGACGAGCAGAAGTTCGTGAAAGTGATGTGCATGTGCGAGGTTGTCAGTGGAATCCATAAAATGTATTGTCTTTTATGAAATAAATATATAATAAGTAGTCATTAATCAAATAAACAATTGTGCTTAAATATATACTAAGTAGTCATTAATCAAATAAACAATGGTGCTTGTATAATAAAATAATTATCATCACCTTGAGCCATAGGGTGCCATATTTTTCTTGTACAACTTATTTAAGGCGTCACTGTCAGTCCGTTAGAACTATGGGAAGAATTTCTTCACAATTTCTTGCTGTTTTGTTCTTAGATTATTGACATTCAATATCCTCTTGCCCTTCATTTTTCAATAAGAACTTTGAATTAAGAAGAATTAATAAGACATGTAATTTCATGACAATGCCAACCATTTTGGAGGAAAGATGGAAATACCCAGGGGTCGTGGATGCAAATGCAAACATGGGGGCGGCTGCAAACCCCTACGAAAATTGCATTCTAAAACCTTCTAAATTTATAATTTGTCCCCCATAGTTCATAAGTGTTTGCTTTACATCTCTTAGCTCATTTGAATTTTAGCTCATTTAAGTTCAGAATTTAGTTTATTTATTAAGAATATTGTTTTATAATATATTATATCTTAATTTTGAGATAAATAGATACTTATCGTTCGTTCTCAAAGAAAGTTCTTCTCAATCCACCACTGGAAATAACTCACTACATATTTTTACTTGGTTAGAGAGTGAAACGGAAACTTTCACTTTTCTCCTCCATGACTTTTCTTCTTCACTGTTTAACATTTTAATCAACTAAGACTAGCTAGTTTACTTCTTGTGAAGACCACAAGTCTGAGGTGTATATATACATCAGTGACTATACTCCACATATTTCACTATCTTGATCCATCTTAGTCCCAACTGTCATCAAAAGTGCTACAGTTGAAAATGCATACATACGCAAACTATCAAATCTTTGATGACACGCAATCCGTTCATATGAACATATATTTGATAGCTACTAATCGTTATTGTACTCATTAATTTACCTAACAATTGACCTAACTTTGAGTGTATAAAGGCCATTGAAAATGTAGCATATATAACTCTAGAATTATAGGTGCTATCCGAAATTCTGCTAATTTCAATTTGAAATACATTTCGAATAACCAATAATTCTAATCCGATTGCTCGAGGATTGTAGACTTCAGATTTTCAAATTAAATCAAGAAACTCAAAATGCACCGTTAAGGATTTTTTTAAGAATATATAAACAAATTGAACGTATTAACCCTTCATACTCAGTTACAGAGTTTCAATACTAATCAGATAGAGTTTTGAGTTATTTCAGCTCATACAAATGATGAAAATAAAGGAAATTGTTTTTAGTCTCATGTAAATTTTCAGAAATCTTTTTCCATATGCTCTTTAAAGTTAATGACTCACCTCCTTAACACTTTTATATTTTCAATACAAAGAATCTTTTGTTGAATATAACTTGTTTCATTCTAATTAATTAATATACTTGGATGAGATAATCATCGAAATTTAAAATAAAGTACCCAATCTGAAATTTTAACGAGGGTTCAAGCGAAAGAGATCTACAAAAACAACAAAAATTATCCAAAAAAATTTTACTAGTCTATAACAAAATTTTTCATTGAAAGAAGCACTAAGAGCATACATCGTGTTTAGATGATTGTCCCAATGGCGCGTGAAGAGAATAACATATACATTAATATTTAAATCTTTTCGTGCTTTATCGACCGAGGATAAACATATTTTTGTTACATCATTAATACAATGGATCAGTACCCAATATTTCTTAGTAAATGCGAAAGGAATGTTCTTATTCTTATTTCAACTTCATGAGAGGAAGCATGGAATATCTCGTTCCAATTTTACTGCTTCCTTATTTCAGATATTGAAAACTAGAGCACTTCTTTTTTGATCCAAAATCCATGGAACCGAACATCAAATAAGACATTACGTCTTAGTTTGATTGAATTACATCCAAGATCAATGACTAACAAACCAGAATATCACTTATCTCGTATTATTCTTTTTTCCCCCTCAATAAACACGCGCGATGATGGAAAGTCGTCCGTAACCGAAACAAAATGTCACGCACGAACAGCTGGAGAAAAAAAAATTCCCCACGCAATCGGATAACAAAACGACAAAAGCCCACCCATCGATGGCGCCCTCGTAATTATCCCCAACATCCTGCCCCATTTCCGCCCACGCCTCCCTATATAATCCGCCCCCACTCGCCCCACTTCCAACCCCGCAAGCCTCTCCCTCTCTCCTCGCTTTCTCCCTCTAGATCCCGTCACCGCCCGGTCAGCTACGATGTCGCCCACCACCAACAGGCTCAACAAGAAGATCAAGTGCATGATCAAGCGCTGGCACTCCTCCAAAACCATCACCAGCGAAGCACCCGACCCAGCTTCAACCGACACGTGGCGGCACTCCGCTTCGTTCAACGGGGACGAGGCGCCGTCGGGTTACCACCCGGTGTACGTGGGCAAATCCCGGAGGAGGTATCTGGTCAGCTCTGACCTGGTTTGCCACCCCATGTTCCAGAACCTTCTGGAACGTTCCGCGGAGGCCGGCGGGTCACCGGCGGTGATCGGATGCGAGGTGGTTTTGTTCGAGCATTTGCTTTGGATGTTGGAGAACGCGGACCCGAAACCCGCGTCGCTCGACGAGCTGGTCGAGTTCTACGCGTGCTGAGGATTTTAATTCCTTTTTTAAGAAACATTATCGGGATTTTTTAGGGGGGGTGATTGTGTAAAATCGTAGGACAAGTAGGGGGCGAACTGTAATGATTTGATGGTGAATTTTAAATTATTAACCCATATACATTCTAATTGTTTGGGGATGTGATTGGGGATTTGATTTTATTTGGTTTAATGCGGGTGGAATGAGTGTTGAGAAATTATTTTATGTAAAAAAAAATCAAAGGAAATTCGATGAATATGATTTACTTTGTATTTTTATTTTTAGAAAGATAAAGTGCAAATATTAATGCTTCTGTCACTCATGCATTAAGAATTAGAAAATTGAGATGTAGATGTATTATTTACAGCGGAAGAAATAGAATAACCGTGGAAAGAAAGAAATTTTTTTCTCCACTCGATTACATGCATTGTCTTGATCTCATGAGTGTATTTGAGAGATAACATGTCTTACAACCTTCATTTTGTTTACCTTAGAAAAAGATGCATGTTGAGCGGATTCGGATCCTCTGTAGTTATCACCTAATTGGGGAAGGTCCAATCACCCCCAATCTTTATCCTTTATTCCACTTTCAATGACTGAGATCATGTCACGTAGGATTATCAATATTATATTGAAACTATTGTTATCCTTAAAACCACTGTTTTGATAACAATTAATGTAAAAGTGGTAATCTTACGTGGTATGATTGTAGCCCTTGAGTTTTGAATAGACGCTAAACATTATGGTAATTGGGCCCTTTTCAATTACCACCTCATTGGGGAGCATCTATATTTGTGTTGAGCTGCGTTGATTCATATTGCAATTTATATATCCTTGACACAAGTTACAAGTGCTTTTTGGTATACTCATTCGTTCGGTAAAAATAATTAGAAAATATGTAGCAGTTTCCATCCATTGTATTAATGGTGAATGTATACGTTACATTTGATGTAAATGGACCAATTAACATCAACCAAAACTCTTACCATTTAATACTTTTCTTAACTATTGCAACAATCAATAAACATAGGCCAACAATAATCCTATGTCTGGGTGTTTACTCAGGGAATGAAAGAAAATGTAAGATAGGAAAAGGAAAGGTAGAGAAGAGAAAGGAAATATAATATCTTATTTGGGAGTTTGTAAGGGTAATGGAGGTAAACTTAAATTATGTTGTTTGTGAGTTTTAATTACAGGAAGGGAAGGAAAGTAAATGAATTTTATCTATTGATTCATTATGATAGATGTTCAAGATGTCTGTTTCATTAAGAACTTTTACTTTCTTTCCCTTTCCCTCCGTTACCCCACAATTTGAGGGTAAAAGAAATCATAGAAAACTTCTCATTATTTTCTCCTCTTTACCCTCCCAATAAAACTCCCAAACGAAGTTAAACTTAAAATTCTCTTTCATTTCCCCTCTTTACCCCCATCCATACACATCATAAACTCTTTAGAAAATCTTGAAGATGGTCAATTTGGTAGCTGAGCTAGATTATGTACGGACAATATATTTCAATTTGAACCTAATTTCAATTATACCTCTTTAATTTCTTGCAAAGCGTCCCTATCAGCCAGCTGAGCTATGGGCTCCCCCCTAATCTAAGCTCATTAGCTGCCTTCTTGTTCTCATCATGAGGGAGCTTAATTATGCTAAACCATCTTTATCAAAATAAAGAGTTTTTCTTTTGTTAATGGTATACACACTTTTTTGGCTGTCTATCCTAATTAAGTTCCCAACCAATTGAGTTGACGCAAGTACTAATTTTAGCCACACCCCCTCATGATTATGGGCCTATTTGGTTGCCATTTTTTTGAGAGTTTTTAGGGTTGTAATACTGTAGGTGTCAGGCGTTATAGTATTACAATCAACTCCTCTGTTTGGTGGGTTAAAATGGTCGCATAACTGTAGCTGAGTTGCGAGATCCTCAGCAGTTCCTAGTAAAAAGTTAGGAAATGGGGTCGCGTACTGTAGTTGTTAGGCACAGCTAGACCACCCAATTCCGTGGTGCTACAGCAACCACGCATTTTACAAAACAGTAACCAAACATGCCCTACATATAGAGAATCATATAATGATGTATTACTCGTCATGGAAACGTACGTCGAATTTTACATCTTCAGTATATAAATGAAGCATATCCACTATAATTTCTCCAAATTACGTAAGCTAAATACATCAATATTACAAGAAATATTTGGTGTAGTATAAGAAAGAGAAAGTTTAACCAGAATTAAATATGACATTTTCCCCCTGGAATCCTAGCTAGAACTATAGGTGGGCGACGTCGTAAGTATGATTACTACAAACAAAACATATTCCTAGCATTTTAGTGCCATATGTACCCATTAATATAGCTAATTATGTGATATTTGAACCATGTATGCTCAAAATTTTGAATTATTTAACCAATAACATGTTTTTGACGACAACATTTTATGTCTTTTGTAACCGGCTGGGGCTCTAGTGGTAGAGCACCAACCTCTTTCTCAAAACAAAACCAAAAAAATAAAATAAATAAAAACTAATTAATTAAAAAATCGGTCTTTTACAGCTTGAATATTAATTAAGAGAATCTCATGGAGTTCCCAGCATCTCATCTAATAAGAAAAAAATATATGTTGCCATATCGCCCAAAATTTTCTACAAAGTCTCACCTATTGATATCTAATTCATTAGCTAATTAATCACCGACGTGACATAAATAAAACTATGACCTTTTAGCATTGTACACTTAAATTTTGACATGACAAAAATGCTCCTCAAGCCCCCATTCAAAGTAGCAGAGAACCAGGGGCATTTTAGGGTTTATATTAGTTGGACAGTCATGCATCCATGTAAAGGGGCCAGCCATGTGCATTGGCCGCATGAGCCGGACAACGATTTTGGTCTCTTTCAACAAAAAAATACTGTCTCCAACTTTAAATACATTTAAAACATGTATACAAATATTTTAACAAAATTAATTTAGTACCTTAATCGAATTTCGTTAGTGTGGCTAATTTTTGAAGATTTCTTGGTCTAATCCGGAGCTAAACGACAGAGAGAAATCATTAGCCACATGAGTGGTTCTCGAGGGAGCTCTAAGACAACGAAGCTTTGAGCTTTTGAATTTATTGTTTGAATTAAAAATGATTAGTTAATTTATTCAAAAAATTGTATAGCTGACACATCACTTTGTTTGCTATACAAAACTTTGTAACTTTATCTGCAGTTATAATTAAAAAATTAGATACAATTGTAATCTTTTTGCTACTACAGTAGAAAAAAGGGTAACTTTTTTGTAAAAGCATTGCAACCAACTTCAGCAAATTTAATTTGTAAAAGTATCTATTTATAGAACTTTACTTGTAAAAACATTATAATTATAATGAAATAAACAACAGACTTTGTAAACATCTTTTACAATGAGTAAAATGTTTCTAAGGAGGCACCTTAGATTCAATCTAAAGATGTAGCTTCAAAACTACATTATATGCATGCAATCAATTTACTTGATGGGCTCCGTCTATTTCGATCTATATGTTTTCGGTGCTATATAAATAAATATTTGGGCATATTAGGTTATAGTTACTCATGCGTCCATTTATTATAAAATTTACGGTTTTATGACAGCACAACTAAAGAGACAATAAAAAATGTGTAAGAATTATTAAAAATTATGATTTTTAATTTTATAGATATTTTGAGATATTTTGATCACGATAATGAAGCAGATCATCCATTGAAATAGTATCCATCAAGAGCTGCATTTTTCAATTGAATATAAAATGCCTCATTAGCAACATATATCCTTTTACATATTATAGCTACACTGCTACAGTGAACGTAATTTATACGAGAAAAACGGGCCCTTCATAATGTTAGATTGGCTTAATGGGTAGCGAGATAACATAGAATCTTTTCATGATTAAATTATCAAAGTCAGAGTGATTAATCTTAAGGATTGTTCTTGAGTTATTGAAAAGGGCAGTTAGTTTATTTGGTTTAGTTTACTTTTGTTGTGGGTCATTTTCCATGAGGGCATAAGGCAAGTCACAATAAATGACGAGTTGAACTTATGAAACAATATAATTAAAATTATAAAATATTGATGCTGCATACTTTGCTGACCTACCCTTAGACCTAAGGTGCATGGGCAATATTTTAAAATTAAGTAATATATTAGGGTACATAGCAGGTCAAGAGTAGATAAAACCACCTCTCAGAGTCAACGGGATTGTAGGACTTGAAGGCAACAGCTTCAACATTTTTTGACCAATATTCAAGGTTTTAGCCTGGACCTCTAAGCTTATCCCTTGCTCTTGAAATTTGGTAGGATTTCCTATGCTCGGATATAACTAATTGTTGTGTTGCGTTCTATTTTGCTCTGGCTGAGAGCTTGAAATAAAATTTATTTTTTGCTTATTTGATACCACGCTGATTCAGAAAACTGATTTTTGGCACTCTCGATTGTTTATTTCCCGTTAAATTTATATCACATGCTCAGCGTGTAATTTGATTTAGACTTTCAGACTCCTGTAGCCAATTATTAAGGCTCCTGAAATAAGTGAGAAATTTTCTGAGTTCTCACATTTATTAGAAGGCAGGATAAACTAATTACTTTGGGCACACCGATATCGCCATTGCTCCAGAGTACAGTGGTGGGTCGGGTTTGTCTCCTTTATCCGATCCAATAGCAAGGCATATGCTTATCAACAAACAATTTAAAAGAGACAAACATATGTAGGGTCATTAAAAAGGATGGCAGTGGTGAATAGAATCCAGATGGGATTTTGCTAAGTAGGGCCAAACTGAGCTAGTGGTGCACACATGATCACAAATTAGAATCGCAGCTGGTCCAAAGGACCCTTTGTCTTGGGACCAGACTGCTCCTTGATATCCAAACTGGATTAGGTTTTGGTCGATCAAGTTGGAGTTGTGCCGTACAGATATGCTAATTAATTAATAGGAAAAAGCAAACCAAAAAAAAAAACCTCTATGTTCGTAAATAACAAATGAATGTAATTTGATACCCACACCAATTTCTCAAGTTTGATCAGCAATCAATAACATTAACATAGACGCTAATCAAGAAAACACATGGGAATGATCTGATATCGTCTCTTTTATCATTTAATAGTATCTCGAGGAGGAAGTCCTATGATTTAGAGATTTCGATCGTGTGTACCTTCCTTTCAATGAACGAGAAGGGAGGTTTATATCTTTATCGTGACCCTACAGTCTTAACTCCGATATCTCACCGTGATCGGATTCAGGAAAAAATTGCGCTGCGTTACCAGCCTGTGCCGCAACGACCATGTTCTAGAGGTAGTATTTTTTTTTTTTATCAAACTGATTTTCGTTGTGTGAAAAAAAAGTAGTTGTTAATGAAGAATACATAACAGTTACACATGAAAAAACCTAAAATGAATGTGTATTTTCAAGTTTCAACCTTAGAGATGGACTACTACATAACTTGATATCACATGCACAAGTAGAAGAGTACTAGTATGACACTACATAGACAGGGATATCAACAAAAGCACATGGATTGAGATTGGAGGGGCCTTTCGGATGTTAATAGGAGCACATGCTATGTTCCCCTGTCATCAAAACCCAATGCTCATAAGCAGTTGGTGGGTCGCTGCGCGAGATTGGAGCAGTGAACAAAATCTCCCTCGCGCGGGCCAAATTTTTATGATCCCATATTTTGAGTGAGCGAGAGAGCGAGAGAGTCCAAATTAAACGTGCATGAAATGAAATGAGTGGGGATGATGTGATGCGGAAAATGCATGCGCTGGAGATTTTGTTACTGTTGGCAAATAGTCTTGGCCTTGATGCTGTCTACAGTGTAGAGAGAGAGAGAGAGAGAGAGAGAGAGATCATGTGTCAGGATTTTGTTTATTGTATTATTATTATTGCAGATGCTTTCAGATATTAGGTATTGTCTTCAGTTTTAGTTTGAATAGACAAATCATTCAAATATGACCACTATATTAGTGAATAGGGTTAGTTGCACACGCACCCCTGACTTAATTGCTATCCCTGGAAGTTCAATATTAATTGTTGTAGAGAGACCCCAGGTTAAATTTTGGATTCTTTTATCCTTGGATAGATCACTAATTTCATTCATGGACAACAGCTGCCAAAAATTCACCCAAGGTAAGAAAGCAAAGAAAACTAACCCAATGATCTATCTGCAAAGATGAAACTATATAAGCTCAAGAATAGTGAAACCACTGAGCGTCTGCGCAATTAACCCGTGTATATGTTATACGCATGAGTTTCCTAGACTTTTGAGAATTATAACCACAATTGCTCGTTTATTATTATCAAACTAAATAAAAAAAATTGCTAACAAGCTACAAGTATCAAACACCAATAAAGTGATATATCCATTGCCTGAATTTGTTTTTAAAAATATATCCATATTTCCTTTGTAATAAGTATATTTTTGAAATATATATGGGCAAGTTAGGCTTATTGTGATAAAAGGCATGAAAAAGTTGATCTATTTCAGTGTTTATTTCTTTTTTCCGTTCTCTTTGTTAATTTTTTGCTTCTGTCTTTCCTAGTAATTTACTTCTCAAAAACCTCACTGGTCTTCTGATTTTTTTTTTATTTTCCGTGAACACTACAAGAATAGATAGCATTTTTAACCCTTCAAATTGGGTGGGCTAGCTCCTTCCTCCACGGGGTTACCTGAAAAAACCCTAAAGTGGGCCTATTAAGCCCAGTTGGCCTCCTCTTGAATACACTATCCAAGTGCAGTCCATCAAGGGGCTGTTTGTTTCAAGTATCAAAACTTTAGTATTCATAGTCTCATAGGGAATTTCTAATTCATATGCTTTTATATATACTTTGAGATTTCTAATATTTTATTTAGCCCAATATTATTATAGAAAAATAAATCTTAAAATTTGTAATATCTTGTTTGGTTCAAACTCAAATTATAGAATAACAAATTCTAAAAAAGAAGAAGCAAATATACTTACCTTGGTGATGTTACCTCCCACAAAAAAAATAAAATACAAGAGTATAGAAAGAGAGGTAAGCATACCCATTTATGGGATTTTTCAAATCCTCTCCAATTGAGAGGATTTGGTAAATTTTAAAAATTGGGTACTTTTTATATTTTTGGGATTCAATATACCAAAAAATTTATTGAAATAAATGCCAAATATGAAATCCCAAAACTCAACAAAAAAAACACTCTGTTTGATCCCAAAATTTTGCTTTAACCAAAAAGCTCCCAAGTCAAAAGAGAGCCTTTAAAAAGCTACTTGGCCCATTTTCTTATTAGATTAAAAAATCCTAGAGCAATAACATCTCAAGTTTTTTCAAAAGATCCTTAAAAAAGAAAAAGGGGAAACTCAGACAATACAAAATAACTGTTATTAGACATATGATCTTAATTTGGTATTGTTTTTGTGAAAAAAAGAAAAAGAGAAAGATAACAGAAAACAGAAAATGGGAATGTGGGGGGTAAGAGAGGTAGAAGAAGAAAAATCAAAATATGTCTTAATTACTTGAGAGACTTGAAGAAATTACACACACACATAATCACCTCCCTACTGTAATTACCCTCAAAGATTGACTCCCATTCTCAGTTACCATCATCTCCTCAAACCTCTTTACATCACAAGGTATCTTCAACACTCCAACATTACTAAAACCATACTCTCTCTTTGATTCCTCAAGGTATTCCGAAATATCGGCATCGTTGAGTGAACTTGCCTTGATCATGAACCGCTTCGAATCCGACCCGTACCCGACGCAAACGGGAACGTAGCCCTTCTTGGCCCGGATCCGGTTTCTGCATCCTCCTTTGATTAGCTTGCTAGGTTTTAGTCCCATATGGGCTAAAAGCTTGTCAGTGAACTAGTGTTTAGTTTTTGGTGGATGTTTTAATGTTGGATTATATAGGAAATGACTTATTAGGGGTTCGGTATGTCCTTTATTGGTACGTTGCTCACCTTTTTTATGTTGATGGATTTGAGATATTGTGTGAGTTTGATCCACCATCAGGAGATTTATGTGACATGTATGTAATCTAAACCCGGCAACGGGTCGGATTTGGGTTGAATTTTATTCGATCCGTTTCAAGGGAACCTCTTTTTTTTCTTTTTTTTTCCTTTAGAAAAACGGGAGTCGAACTCAAGAAATTGAGAGTCTTATTAGAACCTCCCAACCATTCAAGTCACCGTGGTTTCCAATACAAGAAGGTTAGAACAATATGATAAAGACAATCTCGAGAAAAAATCTTTAAAAACTTAATAGCTTGTACTCAAGCAAATCATATTATCAATTAATTAAGTAATATCATCCTGCGAAATATCCAAAAGAAGAGAACTGTGTTGCTCTCTTTGTATATCACCGAGCGGGTTTGGGTTATATATCCTAAAAAATTCTCACATGTATCCAATAAGAAAGCTAAATCTAGAATTCACAACCTACTACTTCATAATCTAAATTTTAGTATAATATGGACTCCTTTCATTCTACGGAGCTTTGCCTATGTTCAAGACGTTGATGTAGATCTATTACCTAACCCTAACCAAACCCGATAACGTAAATAATATCAGTCCCCTATTAACCGTACGGAGCAATGCCACCTCAATGCTTAAAGATACAATCTTCTTTACTTTTTTTTTATAATTAATGTAATGGTGTTAAAAAATGCACTGACTTTTTTGTGGGATTTGTTTTATTTATATTGGCTAAAATACCAGATTGGTCTAAATAGTGACACCTCTTACCACTTTAGCCTAAAAAGTGATATCAGCGACACTTTGACCTAAAAAGTGACAAATCGACGACAAATAGACCTTCTGACCGAGTTATTTTTTAGCAAAAAAAATAAAAGAAATTTTACATATAGACCCCTCAATCTCTCATGATTTTTGAATTAATCCATCTCCTTTCCCTAAAATTTGAAATTTGTAAAAAAAACACCCTTTTTTTCCACTATCTTCTCCTTCCTTATTTCCACCTGAAATTTGTAAAAAAACACCCTCTTTTCCACTATCTTCACCTTCGTTCTTTCCACCATCTCCGCCATTCCTTTATTCTTCCTATACCCTAACCTTCCCTCCTCCCTCACTCCCTCTCCTTCTACCTCATTTCATGCATTATCACTCTTACTTTCTCATTTCTTTCATCTCCTCCAATCTCTTTTAGTCCAAATCCCCAACATCTCCTCCTCTCTCC
>JBAKGM010000279.1:3345142-3360608 GCA_037177215.1 Asparagus racemosus
GAGGAATAGTAGTTCATGAATCTGAGCAATTGACAGCGAGCTTCAGGTTTTTATTAGAGTTGCAGGCTAACTCAATTTCAATGTGCCTGCAGCTCATTCCAGCTTTTACTGTATTAATGACATAAAGAGAATAGGACAAACTTTAAATACGTTGAGGATGTACACCAAGGAGGGAGTTGAATCTAAGAATAGTGTAGTGACATCCACATTAAATGATCCTTAATGCATCTAAAATTTCACAAATTTCAGATTAGGGGGGGGGGGGGGGGTGTTTTTAAGAAATCATCTTTAAAATAGAATCATTCCGTAGAAATCAACTTTTATTTCTAAATTATATATAAACTACCTTTGAAACATTTCTTATAGCAGTTAACTACTTGGATCCACATTTGAGCAAAGTTTTTTTCAGTTTTGCTATAATAATTTAGTTGCCAAATACCAAGTACATTAAAGAGATTATCCTTAATTGAGGTTAGGAGAACTCAATTACCGAAAAATCTTAACTGAAAAGTGGACTCCAGCTAGATGATTGCAACAAGAAAAAAGCAAATTTGAAAATAGTTTGTGTATAAATTAAAAATGAAAAGTGGTTTCTTTAGAATAACCCTATTTTAAATGTGATTTATTGAAATATATATCAAAAAAATCTAGAGGTTAGTGCATTAATACTAAATAAATTAATGAGACATGTTTATATTTTTCTTTGCGTTAATTTGTGGTTAGTGCATTAAACTATTCATAACGACCTCGTTGAAAAATATCATATGTTGTATATTAATGGTCAAAAGATTCGTATAAATTGATAATATCCCATATCAGCTGGATTGTTTCTAACGTGTTAAATAAAAAGCATATACAAATTGTGCCCTATCTCTCTTAACAATCCTAGGCTGATTCATGATTGTAAGAATCACGTATTGTTTTCAAGATCGTATTTGTATGAGCGTGTGTACGTTAAACATGGTGGTGAAAATAATGAGTTGGTCCGTATCGTACGGCCCAAAGCCCAAAAGCTAGAGACATGGAAGCCCTTTTTTTTTTTTTTTATTTATTGCTTTCCCGAAAAGTGAAAAACAAACAATCTAGACCATAGCTTTTGCGCCGAATATCTTTATCACTAGTCGTCCATATATTCAAATGGGGGCATACTATCATTGATATTTACCAAACGAGCAACATTTTAATTAGGCCAACTCTGGCATTTGTCAACCAAGACTTAGACGGATCGAATGAGAGGACTTGGCCTGGATCAAAATAATCGTTGTTTTTTTAGGGCTCTTTTTTTTTTCCTTGTTTTTTTAGGGTTCTTTTTTTTTCCCCTAGAAACTACTTTTAAAATAGAGTCATTGTAAGAAAACCACCTTTTATTTTAAATTTATATGCAAATTATCTTTAAAGTGAGTTTTTATTCCAACCGATCACCTTCCAGTCAAATTTTCACTAAAAAGCTAAAAATAAGCTTTAAAACTGCACGTTTTTAAAGGTATTTTTAGATTTTTAGTGGAAATGTTGATTGGGAGGTGGTTGATTAGAACAAAAATTATTTTAAAGATGGTTTATGTATTAATTAAAAATTAAATCTAATTTCTGTATATAACCCTATTTTAGGTGGTTTCCATGAAAAAAACATTTAATTATAAGTATTTCGTAGGGCATGTTTGGCGAATACTTATTTCATGATTCCTTATAAGTTACTTATACTTATTTCATTAGAGGGCAAGATAGTCATTTAACATCAATAACTAAACATACTTATAAGTGGCTAAAAAATAAGCTAGAGAATCCCAACTTATTTTACTCTTAGGCAGCAAAATAAGTTAAAATAATTAATAAATGGCTAAAAAATAAGTTGGACAATCCTAACTTACTTTGCTAGTAATTTATGTCAAGAAGATATTTCCTTAATAGTAAATGTTATGATTCATATAGTCAAAGAAATTTAGTTGTTTGAACTTGTATATATGATGATGAAGGTGGAAATTGAACCTTTATTCCAAAAAAATAAAGGAAGTTGAACCATCGATGAACACTCTGCAAAAACTATTTTGTAAGTTAATGAAGGGAAATCTAAACAATTTTTTTTAAACCCTAGCTTGAAATAGACTGCAAGACCATGGGGCTATATTAGAGCCTTCCAACCATCTAAATCACCCGCGATGGGTGAAATTTTGATAACACATAAAGTGAGACTAAAGTAAAATTGCTTGAGGATATAGTACAAAATCACACTGTACCAATGAGAAATAGAGAGGGGCTGTAGCTCTTATTGACAAATTGGGAAAAAAATTTGATACACCATTAATATTTTTATACTTTATGTATAATTATGTTGAAATTGTATAATTTTCAGAATAATAATGGTCAACACACTACAACAAAAGTTGTATGTATCCACACTTTTTTATGATACATATACAAGTGTCATTTTATTTGCAAATAATTAAACAATAGTGACACAAATAAAAAGTGTAGCAAATCACGACGCATATTTGTATCATTAGATATACAATTAGATATAATTAAAAAAAGGTGAATAGTTCAATATGGATTGTGAGATGATCTATTAATGGGCTTAAATAATAAATGTTAGATTTAATTATGATGATAATTAAACATTTATGATAGTACATAAGCTAAAAAAACTCCATAGTTAAGTATGCTTTGGTGAGAGTAATTCTAGGATGGGTGGCCTTTTGAGAAGTTATAATGGTGATACTATTTATATTTTTATGGTCTAGACACAACTATGTGTCACTACTCTAGACACATATATGTGTCATGAGTTTTGTGACACATTATCACATGTGTAGAAAGTTGCTCTCCACGTATGCTCTAACCACACTTTTGGTATGTGTCGCATTCTATTTGTGTGACACAAATATGTGTCGCGTAGAGACAAAAAATATATCATAATTTACAACTTTTGTTGTAGTGACATTCTTTGTTTAAAAAAGAATTTATAACTGGATGACTTTTTTTTATCAGAGAAAAAACCACAGCTTCCAAGAAGCTCCTACGTAAGAGTAAAAAAACTATCTCAGAAGGACACAATTCATTGCGTCCGAAATGGGTTATCCTACTACATCTACTTTTATTTTATTTTTGGGATATTTACTAATAATTATAAGGAGACAAAATTCGAGACTTGAAGATCACTTTCCTTAAAGAAATATTCACTCCACTTAGTAATCTAAGTTTTTGTTCCAATCAACCACCACCTAGTCAAGTTTTCACTAAAAACAAAAAATAAGCTTAAAACTACACATTTAAAGTAAATGACTTGAATCATAACTACATCTAAACATTAACAAATTGAATCATGTGTCTTAAATGTGAGTTTTAAATGTTATTTTTGGGTTTCAGTGAAAAGTTTGATTGGGAGGTGGCTGATTGGAACATAACTTATTTTAAATATGATTTACGTATAAATGGAAAAATGAAAGGCGGTTTCTATATAATGTTCCTATTTTTAAGGTGGTTTCCAAGGAAAAAAAATTTTATTTTATAAATATTTATAAGGGCATGTTTGGCTAATACTTATTTTATGATTCCTTACAAGTTACTTATTACTTATTGATGTTAAAAGACTATCTTGCCCTCTAACAAAACAATTTTTTTGAATAAAAAATATTTTGTTAGAGGGCAAGATAGTCGTTTAACATCAATGAGTAAATCTACTTATAAGTGGCTAAAAAATAAGTTGGAGAATCCTAGCTTATTTTGCTCTTAATTTAGCAGTAAAATAAGTTAAAATAAGTAATAAGTGAATACTTACAAAATATGATATTGACACCTTATAAGTAAAAACATTACTTATAAGTGAAAATAAGTATGGTACCAAACATGATCTTAGGCAGCAAATTAAGGTAAATACATCCTTACTTTGCTAGTAATTTATATCAATAAGATATTGCGTTAATAGTAAATGTTGGGATTTAGACAGTCAAAGAAATTTAGTTGTTTAAACTGGTAAATATGATGATGAAGGTGGAAGTTGAACCTTATCCTCCAGAAAAAAAATTGAACCATCAATGAACACTCAATAAAAGAACTTGTGTCAACAAGATATAAATAATCACCAACTTGAATTGCTCACGATAACTTAATTTTATCTTTATAATCACATTTCTTAGCTATACGCCCTTCCTTAAATTTCTGGATATTAATTCAATGAGGATATTAAAGACTAAACTTAACATTATACCCTAGCTAGAGTTTGCCCCACATCAACATTGAAGGGATAAGAAGTAATCTTGTTCTGAACAATTGTTGTTCATTATACATATATAGATTTATAAGTAAGTTTTTGTTGATTCTTTATATACTAGAAAGACAATCAGGATAGTTTTCTTATGGTATGAGAAATTAAATTCTCTTAAGAGAATGAAGAAAGCGGAATATAGCAAAAAAAATTAGTTTCCTCCAATATTTCATAATTTTCTATGAGAAGAGAAACTAAAATTATTTTGTAAGCCGAGGAAGAGAAATCTAAACCATTTTGATAACACACAAAGCGAGACTAAGCTAAAGTTGAATGATTGTATAGTACAAAATCACACTATAGCAATGAGAATATAAGGAGGGAGCATAGCTCCTATTGACAAATTGGGAAAATATTTTGATACACCATTAATATTTTTTGTAATTTATACATAATTATGTTGGAATTGTATAATTTTCGGGATAATAATGGTCAACATTCCTTTTTTCAAAAAGAAATCATAATTGGATGATTTTTTTTCCTTCCTCAGAGAAAAAAAAACCAAAGCTTGATGCTATAAGAACCTCCTACATAAGAGTAAAAAACTATCTGAGGACACTTGGCATCCGCAATGGGTTATCCTACTACATCTACTTTTAACTTTTTATACCGTTCGTAGTTGCATCATAAACTTGAGTTGTCACATAATAAATCTACATTAGGAGCTATTCATACAACAATTCCAAATCTTCTTCATGCACCAGTAGTAGATAGAGAAATCTTAACCGATAATATTAGAAGAAAGAATTATATACTGCTAAGCTACTACGCAATGGTGATAATTTTCAATGTTTTTCTAGCAAAATTTTGTTATTATGTGCGATTACACATTTTTTTATTTTTTTGACTTTTTTATTTTGATGATCCTTCAATTTTTCCTTCTTAATAATAAAAAAAAACTAAAACCAGTCTCAGAAAAATACTTCTAAATAATGAAATAAACAACTTCTCACGAACATTAAAACATTTATTCAAGTTCCAAACTCATTCATTCAGAGTTCATTCTTCTCATCTCCACTTTAAAAAAAAGAAATTGATTTTTTTTAAAAAAAATTAAGCAGCCTCGGTCTTGACTTTCTCGATCAAGTCCGCAGCATCTTGAACAGTTGAAACATTTTCAGCTCCGCTCTCTCCAATGGACACTCCGAACTTCTCCTCCAAAGCCATCATGATCTCCACCTATATATAAATTTTTTTTTATCAAAAAATTACGAAATATATAATCACACTAAGGTATTGCAAGTTTTATGAAGCTTTTACGTACCGTATCGAGTGAATCAGCCCCCAAGTCGGCGAATTTGGTCTGAGCAGTCACGGCGGTCTCATCGATGGAGAGTTGTTTGGCGATGGTGCTTTGAACGATGTCAAGAGTCTCTGGCTGAGCCTGCATGAAGCAAGCAGTATTAGAGGATGTAGTCACTTGTACGAAGAATTCTTAGGTGCTAAAAGAGAAGATTGTAATATTAAATAATATTTATTGTGCTGCAAGTCTTATTTCTATTGGTGAGGTGTATGCCACCTTGGTGCTCATTGAGCACCCAAGAATTTTTCATACGATTTTTTCCACTTGTACCCTATAAATTATTTTATTAGCATTTACACATGTATTTGCAATTAAAGAGACAATTACAGTGAATCTTACAACGGAGCATGAGATTTTTGACTTGAAACCCCGCGAAAAGGGAGAGGAGCTCTTTGTAACTCCTTTGAGTTGAATCCTTCGGGGGAGCCTTAGCCCATCAACCATAGAGACGCTCTATGATGGAAACATGCAAATAATTAAACACAGCAGATTTTGATTTAAATTTGAACTGTTCAAGATTGCATATTTTACGCAATGAAAATCAAAGAAATGCTTTACCGTGGCATTGAGCTGGCTAGGTTGGACCCTTGGGGCGGCGGCCGAGAGGGTCGTCGAGAGAGGAGATGAAGAGAGAACAGAAGCCATGGAGGATTGGAGGATGATGGAGCTCGGGAGACGATGAAAGTAAGGGGAGATGAAGATGACTGAGCCTCAATTTGGTGCTGATTATATACGAGCGTCCTCTTACACTAGACTAGTGAAATTTGGGGGTGAGAAAACCAAAGTTGGCGGGCTCTGCGTTAATTGGGTGGTCAATACAATGCTGCTCGTGTCACAACTTATGTTTGTATTCAAGGCTCGTCGAAGAATCGGCCGAAGTTGCTTACGAGGGCGAGGGAGGGTTTTTTTAAAGAAAGTTTTACGTTGAAACTTTGCTATAATCAGGTTGAAGTTGTCATTTTATTGGTAGCTTTATGTCAAATATGAGAGAACCATTTCCTACATAAATTTATGAACCCAAATGGAAAATAAACGGTATATTCGTTGTGTCGCTCAGATTCTGAATCTTCCATTATATTAAAAAAAAAAGAAGGAACAGTGCTCGTTTCATTTACTAAAAACATAGGAAAATGACTCAGGTGCAAAATATACATTTTCATAGGTTTCCATGCATTTCTTGAAAGTTTTTTTGGGCATGAACTAGAGGGTGGAATCCGGTTTTGGCATGAACTAGCGGGTGGCATCTAAGCGGAATTGTAACCTATTGTTTATTTCAACCCTTTAAGAAAACATGATATGAAAAATTTTAACCAAAATCATGTCCACCAATCAGCCCTCAATTCACCAATATTCAATTAATAATTTTCACCTTTCCACCTTTTCCAATCCCAATACTGAGCTCACATTGAAATTGTTACTTTCCGTATTTGTAGGAAAAGCTCGCCTATAATTGTTTTGTGAAACAAACACAAGAATGGAAAAAGTTTCAACTCTAAAAAAATTCCAAAAATGCGTCAGGAAGTTTCCATGCCGGGTTTTTTCCTCCTTTTTTTTTTTTTTTTGGGGTGGGGAAACAAACACGCCTAACCATTATGTTTTTCATCCCCTTTAGCATTATTCCTTTCGAGGTTGAAAGCTCAACCTACCACGCAAAACTGCTATTTGAACCGAAAAGAGATGGGGAAAAAAACTGGTAAGTCGCGCAAATTGGAGAGTAAATCCTTTCGTCATTTGATCCTTTCTTGTACTAAATCCAAAAGAAAACCCGTAGTCAACAAGAATCAAAGCAAAGCTACAGAATCTGGATCAATCGATGAGGCAGGATTTGTCAAATTAAATCCACAACCTCGTACCTGCAACCATTTTCTCAATCTCACCAACACATTCCATTGGTGGTTCTACACATCCCTCATTGAAACAAAACAGAGCTAGAAACAATATAAAAGCTTAAACTGACCCTCAATCCAACATTACAAAAGATCAATGTACGAGATTCTGCTAAAGCGTATCACTGAGTTATAACAATTACACCAAAATTTAGAGATTCAAATGGTCTAATGCCCCTATACACAATTCACAGTAATCAGTAATAAGGCCAGCTCATGTTTGTCACTATTAAATAGGATAATACAAAATAACTAATTTTTTGTAAGGCTGACTCATTTCCATCTGAGTCAACAAAAATTTTACCGCTATATATACATACACGAGGTTATATTACTAAGCCAGTTGGCATATGAACGTGTCAGGACACAAGTAAATAGTTTCCCAAACTAGAAAATATCAGAGGCACTGAGTTAAGGGTAAGATTCAGCGCAGAAGATAAGTGAAAGTGAAAACGTAGAGAACAATTCGGGTTAAAAGGCTAGATAAAGGCGCTCTATTGTTGTTATAGGTGTAGCTCGGGAAAACTAAAGAGAATGTACGAGATATTAGAATACTATACCTACCGAAGCTCAAATATTATAGCAAACTTAAACAAAATGAGAGATGGTCTCATGACACACAGAGTTCCATGACAAAACTAAAAGAAGGAAGGAGCCGGCATTGATCAAATTCTGATTAATTCTAACTAAATCTAGACTAACGGGTGCTCAAGCTAGAATACAAAACACCACCATAATGACGATGTAGGATAGGACAACCCACACAAAATAAGGTGGAACAACCAAACACAAGAAGCATTTGGAGTCATGTCAGCATAGTTCTGAAATTCTACATTACGGCTTCAGAAACGTCAGCTACAAAAGTCTTGGAATCTCCATTCCAGCACAAATATTCTGTGCAAATGGTACATACTTATGCGAGTAAATCTTTGCGAATGAGTCATCTGAAGGAAAATCCATGGCTAAAAAGAGCAGCATGAAAAGATACATAAGAATCACATATTTATGCCAGTAAATGTTTTCAAATAAGCCCATCTGAACACGATCCATGGTGAAAAAGACTAGCACGAAAAGATGATACGAATCAGTCAGAGAGCAACAAACCTCAAGAACTATGAAAACCATGCAAATTAGAGAGGCATGGAATGTAGGAACAGAGTGAACCTACCACTTCTAGAATAAAACCAGACCATTGACATAGAAGGAGAATATCTCTATGCAAAGATAATCCATACGCAGATTCTTTACGATTTTGATAAGACAGAGGAGCAAGCAAGAGTCTAGAAGGAACTCTAGGACCCACTCAGTTCACAGAGTTAAATACCTACGGAGAGCAAGGGAGAAAAGATATCAAGAAGTAGCACCGCAGCAAAGCACAAAAGATCACCTTCTGGTATTGGTGAAAATAGTTTTCTTCTTAGGTTGACATGATGAATAACTGAATCATGTTCTCAGCTGCTCGTTTCTGCTCGGTAGTGCCAGAAATCAAAGCTATCCGTTCTGAGCGAGATGTTTTTGAGTCTACGATCTCCACATTGGCTCCAGATATCTAAGTCACAGACAAAAAATTCAGAACAAATTTGATATGATTCAAGGCTAAATAGAAAGAAATGAAGGAAAAAAAATCAATGCTACAATAATTATCAGTGCTAATTGAATGAGAAAGGAGAAAGAAAACACACCTTTCTAATGTTATCAATGTTCGCTCCGCCTTTACCCATAACTTTAGACACGGCATTGCCAGGAATCACCACCTCATTGTACATAGGCAATCTGCATGGGGGGAGTAAACAAAGTAAGAGATTTTAAAACTTGCAATCGCCTAAATTCTACTGCTATTATCAGTACTTGTTCGAGTGCTATTCTCAAAATCCAGTTATTACTCCATATATGAAAAAAAAAGATATGCCTATTTGTCTCCAGCCAAAAGTGCATTTCTGAAAGAGCAAGTAGATGTGCTATGTATGCATCTATATGCATTGCGTACCAACTATTGTGTCAAAAATATATTAGGAAATGTCCGAAGCTTAAAGCTCAGTCATTATAAACATTATTATAGTGTATGGTGCAAACTGATAGTTCATATGTGAGGTGCAACATAACTATGAAGTTGCGATGGAGGTTGAAGGTTTTAGTTTTATACTCTTAGCGTACCCTCACAGATTGAGTGCCCTTTTCATGCCAAGATGTGGACTCACAAAACGGCCTTTTATTTAATCCATATTAAATGCATGGTTGACTTAGTTGCTCAGTACCATGTTAACGGTCCATTCTAACTCCGAAGTTATGGTGGAATTACAATTTTATAATATACTCTAATGTGCAGGACATGCTGATTTGAAAATGTAAATCCCATAACCAGGTTTTCTATACAACCCAGGAACATACAAAGCAAAGAGCATATAATTGGAGTCAGAAAGTTCATACCCTCCATAACCTTTCGAATATGAAGAAAGAGATCCATATCCACTTTCTCCACCCTTCACAAATAGAAGATGAAAATAAATGAACAATGTTAAACGGGAACGCACACAAACAGCAAACAAACACATGGCCCCATGTATGGGCAGCAATGGAGATTTATACCAAGTTTTCAAGTTAATCAGTGAGATTCAAGATACCTGCAAAGAGCTGTATCCATATAAACTGCTTCTAGTAAATGATGCCAGCCCCCCTCTTTCAGCCTCAACTCTCTGATCATAACCTAAGGGTGCAAGTGAAGGAACACTAGGCAACACTGGAGGCACAGGCAGACTACTTGAATAAATAGAATCACTTGGAGGTGGATTACTCCGACCACCATCCCCATCTTTAAGCACGTCTTGTCTAAGCCTTAGAATTATCTGAAGGAGAGCATCTCGCACGTTGCCTACCTCTCCAAACACCTACGAGAATGAGAGTAGTTTACGTAAAAGCCATTGGAAGAAAAACAAAGGGAAGGACATTTGATGACAAACCTCCACAAGCTCATCGTTGACGGAAGCACGCTTAGGTTTTTCACCTTTGGAGATACGAATCTGCGCATTAGTCTTCTTTCGCAATTCATTTACAATTGAACCATTCTTTCCAATGAGACAGCCGATGACCTTTGAGGGAACAAGAAGGCGAATGTTAACCTTGTCATCATCTTCATCATTGATCTTACTTTGAAGGAGCAAAACAGCTTCAGCAGCAGCAGACTTGAAGTCCTCAGTGGACTCCGTAGATGTGATGGTGATAACACATTCTTCAGTATCATGCTTTGTATCATCAACTTCAATTTGCGCTCCACTAGACTGCCTTATATTTTTTATGGTACTTCCACTTTTACCAATGACTCGTCCTATCTTGTCAGATGGACACAACACCCGAACAATTAACTCCTCTGATCTTGATTGACCACTATATGCAGGAGCAATAGGAAGTGTTGATGGCCACGCACTAGCAACTTCAGCATACCGGTGAAGATCAGCAAGCTGAGGTGTCGCACTTAAACCTGCAGGTAAAGTTCTTGAAGGAGGAATTATAGCATCTGTACTAGGGAAGAAACTACCCGGAGGATATATGGGGAGGTCTGATGGAATTATGATGGGTGGAAGTTCAGGAACAGTAGTGTCAAGGGGAACCTCTTCTCTTGGGGAAAACTTGTACATTATAGCAGAGACTGCAAAAAGCGCCCTGTTGACTTCCTCAGCATCGCCAGATATCTGCTCAAAGCATGTATCGATGAGTAGGTTAGATAAAGCTAAGTATAAAAAGAATCTGCAAGTGAGATGGATCTATGAGAAGGAATATCAATAAATTATACTTCAGAAAAGAGTACAGTCAGCGTATTAAATTTAATTATCACCGACTGGGCTACTTTATGTGCTACTATGCTGCACAAACAATACAAGAAGTAAGTAGGCTATCATATGGTATGCAACTACATCAAATTATAAAAAGATGTAGCATATGAATACATCATAATTCGTCAATATAAGTGGAAAATTTATTTACATTAGTATCAATATTGACTTAGAAAGCTGTAAAGGTTCACAACATGCAGAAAACTCGGAAACTCAAAACATCTACCAATGTATATAAACCAATATTATCAGAATAAATATAGTTATTTTACTCAGAAAGTGAACAGTATATAATATACATGTATTCACAAATCAAATAGAAATACATACATGTCATATTAAATTTCTAACTTTTAGTCTCAGATATGTGTCGCATATATCTAGTAACTACATAAATTCCACCAAATATGTCAAAGGAATGTCCGATAACGGATGGAAAATGCAGAGGCTCAAGTATATGATATTTACAAGTTATAGCTGCATCCTTTATCAAATAATCTGTCAAATGCATGTCAGGCATGCAATGAATGGCTGGATAAACAAGGTCGAACTGAAAACTGCACATTGGGCAAATATAGCATGTTACTACAGGAGATCAACATTACAAAATGCATTCAATGCTTAGATATAAATGTCTGGAGGATTATGCCTCTTCTATTGACATTGTTTTAAATGCTTTTAAATGTAAAGGAGATAAGAAATTTAAAAAAACAATTAGTATAATGACAGGGTTCACAATTCAATTTGGTAAGATGACCAAGAATAGAAGCATCTTTCAGTAATCAATGTCATTAAATATCACGAGAAATAATCCATGGAATTCTCCGTCAAAGCGTATTTGAAGAACCTAATTTTTCAAACTTCTTTGTTTGCTTTATGAGCCAAAAACCTTTCACAAACATAGCCTTCTAAACTTGGATAATGAAAAATGCCTAAGACTGTCTAGTCGTCTATCCATATCTCCAATAGAAGATCATCACAATACATGAGTTATCAGATAAAAGAAATTGAAGTGGAACAAATGAGAGAACATGGATCGAACATGATCCACACACCGGTAACCATATTCAGCTTCTTTACAATGAGTAAGGAGTTTCTCTGATCCATGTGTACTTTGTATAGATCGAATTCTCTTTTTCCATTCTGGATATATAGATGAATATAAAAGCTATTGATTAGGATACACATCTTATTAATCTAAACCAGTTTAGTTTCCTAATATATATGATATGATATGCAAGTAGATAGTTTCCAGAAGATGTAAATCATACACATGATCTATATTCAATATTATACCATATTTGATACTCTCTTTATATTCCTCATTATTAATAGTTAACGACCTGCTTGTCATTCTGTTTTTATTGGTACGACCATGGATAAGTTAATGCAATATTCCTTTTTGACTCAAGTTTGCTTAAAACTTTAGTTGAAAATTTTCTAAGTTTTTTTTTCAGCATGAAGTTATTTTGCGAGGTTGATGAACTATAAACAATGTTTGAAGTCGCTTTACTAAGATCATTATAGAAGGTTATAAAATGTTGACAAAGTATTTGTGTCCAATTACTAAAGCTTACAAATATGATTTGCATCTTTGTCTAATTTATATTAATTGAATTGAAAATATGGAAATTCCTAATATTCGGCCCATACCAACATCCATTTCTTACAAATATGGGTATAGATTTCGTCTTTGACTCTTTGTATGATATTTAGGTTTGCGTCCACAAACAAAAATATGATGTAAATACGCACATATTCACATCTAATGCATTCTCAACCTTGCAAATGAGCTTATCTCAAATGATGATGTTTTATCGTAGGAAGTTTTATGTTGAAATCTCACCATTTACACTGGCTGCCTAGTTTCTGAAATAAAATGTAACAAATGCAAATCATTATCGGATGGATTACTAAGGTACATGAGGCATAGAGGTGGCTAGCAGTTCATGGTGGTCCATTTCATCCATGAATGGAATGACCAAGGTTTATAACCATTTCTAACTACTGGAGAGGGATCTCTGGAGCACTTAAGAAAATATTATTCAAGGGGCAGTTGCTTTCTGCATAACGATGTCTATGTCATTGAGAAATTATTTCCATTAAAAAAATTGCAATTTATGTCTAAGATAAGCCAGCCGGAAGTAACAGCTATGAAATCCTAGTTCTACACCACTAAATAAATTAGTTTTACCTAGCAATTTACTATAATGACAATTGCAACTGCAGCATTCCCTTAACAGAAAATTTGAAACAATAAAATTAACAACGTTACATGACTCATTACGCACGGTTCAAAAGACACCGAGCAGGCTGAAAGCAAAATAGTACAGTACATGTTGCAGCTAAAAGAATGACAATAGGTTTGCATTTATGTAATGCAAAATGAGCACAGACCTGGATGAAATTGTCAAAATTCATCGCACAGGAATGGGTGATGTCCCCAGGATCCTTCGGATTAACCTTGATGTTTGCACCTGTCTTGGAACGAAGTCTCTTGATAGTAGTACCAGATTTACCAATTACCGCCGCAGCCTGACTAGCTGGGACTAGAAGATAAGCTTCTTCCATATTTGAATCATTGGTATTGGCTAAAGCATTTACAATGGTAGAATGCACCCTAAGCAATGCATCTTGGGCAGGACATATAGGTTCTGTATCATCCTCATTGACGTCATTGATATCTTTATCCTTGACGTAGCAATATATGTTTATAACCCTTTTGTTTGCACCAGGAAAAGGATCAACAACCTTGATTCTAGCATTTGTCTCTTGTCTCAGGGCATTAATCACATTACCACTCTTGCCGATAACACTTCCAATAATATCATTTGGGCAAAGTATACGATAAAGAACCAATTCCCCGCCACTGGAATTATCCCTGTTTGTTGCCCTCCTCTTCTGATTCTTTCCATCATTATTCCTATCATTGTTCCTATTTCTGTCCCTATCCCTGTCCCTATCCCTATCTTGACGGGAACGCTTACCAGTCTCAACCATGTTTTAGTAACAGGACTATAACCTGCAATTGTTCACATAAAAATTAACAAGAAAACTTGAACAGTACTAGGATACCAAAAGCTTGTTTTCACATGAAAAGAAGAAAGCATGGTTACAAGAGACAAATTCCCCGTCTACACAGAACATATGTTGCATTTAAAAATGTGACAACCATTATATTGATTACACACTAGGAGCCAGATATACAGAATAAGGAAAATAATATTCGCATGCCCTAGGAAATTCTTCTTATCGGAAAAAAAGAAAGCCAGTAAAATTCTACTGCTTTTTTCAGTAGAATTATAGAGAGAAGTCAGGCCAACCAGAATTGAACCCTAAACAAATAAAGTTGCATAATCCATAATTTTTAAATCCTATTTTTAGACTGAAACCATCAAATCTCTCACTTGTTGATGGTAATAATCCGACTAGTGTTCTTCTACCTTTTCAATTAGCCGCAGTTACAGTATATTGCCGATAACAAAACCTATAAAACTAAAAGAAACCTCTTCCTCCAGCTTTTCTTTTGCATTTACAATTAAAAAAATCTCAAAAAATACAGTAAGATGGCAACATAAATAACTAGTTCAATGAGATCGCTTAAGTTCTCAAAATAAAAGTCATGATCTTAAAAATTTTAGGCTCATAGAAGGGAAATAAATCCCACCATTCACAAACTACACCTGATTAATTCACAAGATTTACAGTACAAATCAAACATCCTTATTAAGGATTAAGCAACAAACAATCGTCAAAATCACGTCAATTATGAACCGAGGGTTTTACTAGAAACTGGAAAAGATTACAATGGAGATCAAAGAAACTAACTTTGATCCCTGATGATAGAAACCCTAACAAGAAAATTAATTTTGCGGAGAAATTCGAGGCGATAAAGAGCAAAAGCCCTGACCTTTGAGAAGAGGAGCAAAAACCCTAGAGCACGGCAGAGCGAACGAAGCGCTGGCTCGACGATTTTGTGGGTGTATTTAGATTGGCGACGCGTTTCACCGGCAGTAGCGGGTTGTTGCGTTAAGCGGATCTATTAAATGGGTCGGATCTGTGATTCGGATCCAAAATTCAGAACACCTTTCCCACTTTCTTTTTCAATTCATTTTGAACTATATTTTTTTTCTCCTCATTTCGTAATGCATGAACCTAAATTGATACGATCTGTTAAGATATATATATA
>JBAKGM010000279.1:3366742-3390003 GCA_037177215.1 Asparagus racemosus
TTATACTCCCCGATCTAATACGTCGCGGGCTTGTTCGCGTCCCGTTTCCGTGTATTTTGGGAAGCGGGGCGTGACAAATTGTCAGAATGAGTGCTATTAATACAAGCATCAATGTGACCATATGACTAATTCTACATGTGAATATGATTCCGATATTATTGAAATGGCCTGAAGGATCCATGAAGTTACTTGAAAAATATCTAAAGAGGTGATTCGATCTAGAAAGTTGGATGGCCCACTACATGTCGTCGAGAGCTTGAGTCACGTGAAATCGACATCACATCATATCATATAAAGAGAAAAGAAAAAAGATGATGTCTATGAAAGAACGATAACTATAAAACTCAATAAACTACACTCACTCCGCAATTGTTAGTAGAGATAAAAGGTTAGACTAATCTTAACAGTCAATGCTAGAAAAGTCGGCGCCATTATCATTCTCTGTAAAATCACGATAAAAAATCCAAATACATTTCCAAACATTTATATCAACCCCTCTCTCCCCGAACTAGAATAAACAAGATTTGCACATAAAATGCTTCCGTTAAAATTCCGCTAAAATTCTTTACTCTGTAAATATATTTGAATAAAGATACTAATTTAACCACCAGAGTAACTCTCAATTGTTCACTGTATTTACCGGGATTTTTGCAAATATTACTTGGACCTTTCAATTTATCGTTGCGTTTGAAGAAATGAATGCTAACTCATTCAGGTTCCTCCCGGTTCGAGCACAGAATCAATTCCTCCCTTTAGACGGATTCGGACCCAGTTTCCATATAATTTACCCGAACCCAACCCAATTACAACCCTAAAATGCCCAGGACTTCACAACTGTTTACCTCGAAGCGAGGGTAGCTTATTTTTGACAGCCATTTTAGGCCTCTATTTTCTTCTTATTTCAGAAATTATTATTTCTTTTTGTATTAAACAAAACTAAATCACAAAGATACGATCTTTAGAACCCTAGAGTCTCTCCCCTCAGCAATTATGCTGCTGTCCAGGCTCTCGCGGATCGGAGCTCGGTTCCTGAATCTGAACGAATCAAGAGCAGGTGCGTTTTTTGAGAATTTATTATATTTTTGTGCTCAATTGGAAATATTTTGAACCTTTATATGATTTTGGGTTTTTTAAAAAAATTATCAGGACGTAGAGAATCGTTCATTTATTAGGGTTTTGGATGCTGTCTGGACTTTAGTTATATATATTGGTCTGAATTGGGGAACGCAAGAGTTTGGCTGTTTGTGTTTATGATGGTTGAAATTGTTCAGTTGAGGAGCACCAAGTATCCATTTTTATTTGATTAAGAGCGGAAGCCATGATTTTATGGGAATTTGGAAGCTTAGCTGATATTTCTAATTGTTATTAAAGGTTGAAATGTTTTCTACTATGTATTTTTTTTTAATTAACTGAAGAAATAGATAGTGTAGGGGGAGAAGGAGAAGTAGACTAGGAGCATACAAGAGGAAAGATTAGAATCGGCCCATACGGAAAAGATTAATATGTGTTTCCGAGAGCTCTAGGAAATTGTCTCAGCTAGAGGGACTAAAATTTTTCTTTAAAGATTTGTGGGCGTTTTAGTTTAAGGTATGAAAAATAGGCTGTTGCCTTCAAGCTCAAATGTAGTTTTTTTGTATCGACTATTACGAGGCTTCTTTGCTAAAATGGTGGGATATTGTTGTCAGATGCTTGCAGTCATGTTGTATTTTCCAATTAGGTAAGTTTTTTATGGGCCGTATTGCCAATGAAGTGTTTGTACTTTGTACAATTGTGTCTCTAGTTGGGTTTATAAATATTGAAATCAAGCCTGAGTAATAAGTCTCATTTGTAGTGGACAGTAGACATCACAGGTTTTGCAAGAGGACTGTATAGTGTTTCTTAGAGTAGGCAACTACTTAAGTAAGAAGATAAGGAAGCTTCAGAAGATGCCACATTCTTGGTGGAGGAGTTAAGAACCTTATTTGAGAGAACTGTCTAGGTTAGCTTTGAAGATTATTCTACAGGGTGACGGAGTGAATAGATTCGTGGCTATTTAAAACAATATTGTAGTAGCTAGTGATTGTGCAACATGATGTGAATGTTATGCATGTATTGACTATATAGATAATCAAACAATGATGGCGAGTCACAAGGATTTCGCAATAAACTACAAATGGATCTACGAAGTCTGAGAATGACAATATGCATAAGCAAGATAAATTATAGTTTTCAACAGTAACACATGTTATAAAGCAGCTGCAGTTAGTAGTACGTAAAGAGAGTTAGAGTAATTCAGACTTACAAATTTAAGTTATTTAGCACACAATGTGCAATATAGTGGTTCTGTTTGATGTTGGTGGCTTGGTGCGTGCATCTGCTCTATATGTGGTTCGCCCTGGCTATGAAAGCATTCACTATTTGATCCCTCCTATTGGAAGATTCCCTGTATGTTATTGGATAGAGAGCCAAACCTATCTACAATTAGCCAACCACTTGCCCAAGAGTTATCTTAGAAGAATAAAACCGATCCATATCAATGGATCTGCGAGGATAGCTCCCTAGATAACTCCTTCTAACTTGATTATGCAAGTGGAAGCTTTTGCGTCTATTATGTATGTGCGTATGTATGTGGAAGTTTGAGCAACATATTCAATTGGTGATCGATTTATGATCTCCTTGGGTTTTGATGTTCAAGTAATTCTTCAGATTTAATGTCTAGAACACCAGGTTGCCTTTCTTGAGTCCATACATGATGTTTTACCATTTGTACTCATCAATTAAAGACCTTTGCATTAAAGATAAGGGCCGAATATTTTTTATTTTATTATTGTCCTGCCTCTTTGTGAGAATATTGCCGCCAATTTGTCATCTTTATTCTAGATAACAGCTGCTGCTGAACCTTTTACTTAGTTAATTAGGTACTGTTATGTATGTTTATCCTATATTGTTTTTGTATATTAATGGTATACCCATGAAATCGAAATTTCATTTGCATTATGTGCTTTGTGAGCTTCCCTTTGTTGCCGATAAACCACATATATTTATGATCTGCATGAAAGTCTTTATAACTGTATTATGAGTACCAACTATTTCATGACTATTCTTATTAATTATTATAGCTGTTTTTGTATCTGCAATTCTTGTTATATATTGAAGTTTATTGCACCATCTTTATCTAACAGTTTTTTTTAATCTATCACAGGTCAAATTTCTGTAAACAGAAGTGGCTATTTTCAAGGGGCCTTTAGTCAGTTTTTACACCCTGTGGTCAGTAATATATTATGTTAGAATCTATAGAAAAAAATTCCATTCCTTTTTATATGTAGTGAATTCATAAACAGTATCAAACATTATCTGTTATTCTTTTGTTAGTGTTAGCCGTTGTGCTACTGAATTTTTTTTACTGCAGGAATTAGTTTGAATGTAATGCTAACTATCTGTATGCAACTTTCCAGAAGAACCATCATAGCTTTTCTACTACTACCACTGAGAAAACTTCTGAGGAAAGAAGTGAGCAGAAGGAAAAGTATGTTTCACGATTTTTCAGCTTGTATTGTTAATTGCATTCACCTCTTAAAAAAAATATAACGATATCAAATAAAATCATGTTTCATCTCATATAATCTGCTGCATCATGCAGAATTTCTGTAACATTTGTTGACAAGGATGGTGAGGAAAAGCTCATCAAGGTTCCTATTGGGATGTCAATGTTAGAGGCTGCTCATGAAAATGACATAGAACTTGAAGGTAAACTCCCTGTGCTCACAAGAAAGCACACCGAAAATTTATGCAGTTTTGCTGTCTATTTTTGTGGTGAAATTCCTTGTTTTTCACCCATTTACTTGTTACTAATTTACCGTCAGAAACTATGGATAGTCAGAAAACCCTGGTTGATTAATTCCACTACCCTTTACTCCTGAATCCAATTAGCAATAGTTCAGCGTCAGGACTCAAGGAGAGAAGTATGTTTATTAAGGTCAATGTTAATCGCATATATATGAAGAAAATGCTTTGTTTTACTTTCTAATGCTTCTAGGCCATAAGTTACACTCTGCCTTTTTGACACTTTATGGAACAGAAACCTGGATTTTCAGCAATGAAATTGGATAAAGCCATTTTGTTGGCAGTAAAATAAACTTGACCATTGTTATATATACTTTTATAATGTATTATGGTATATGAGTGACATTACTGTTTTAGTGATATCCACTTTTTATGTGATCTCAGGGGCATGTGAGGGTTCACTTGCATGTTCTACTTGCCATGTGATCTTGATGGTATGAACTTGCAGCTTGTGTAACCATTTGTTCGATTAATGGGATATGTATGATCTAACAAGCAAATTCCCTTTAGGATGTGGATTACTACAACAAATTGGAAGATCCTACTGATGAAGAAAATGACATGTTAGACCTCGCATTTGGGCTTACAGAAACGTGCGTCTCCCCTTCTTATGGAAACTTCAATTTAATTCTTGCATTTTGGAACTTGTTCTGACTCATCTTTTGCAGGTCTCGCCTTGGTTGCCAAGTGATTGCCAAGCCTGAACTCGATGGATTGCGTTTAGCACTTCCTTCAGCTACTAGAAACTTTGCTGTAGATGGGTATGTACCCAAACCACATTGATGGCAATTCATAATTTTTGAGAGTAGAGATTTCATCTGGGTCTCAGTTTTGTAGATTATGCTCTATAAACGCTTTTTTATTGATAATATTCTCCCATTGGTCGGATCCATTGTTGTACAATAATTTATCAACACTCGAGTATGGTTACTTATTGAGCTTGAAAGACTTCTATGCAGATGCGGAGATGTTCATAGTTTTGCTTTATATTTTAGTTTTCATTTTATTCACATACCGTGTATCCATATTAACGTATTTTTGTATCTTACTCCATATCAGTTATCATTGCTCATATCCTCTGTATTGATCAGTCTCCAGCTTTTCACAAATGACTGTTGACTGTTTCTAATATATTTTATGGAAATGATCGATCTGCGTACTATTCAGTGTCTCCTTCAAAATCATTCTGTTATCTACATGTGGGAATTTCAGTGATTATGATTTCATGTTGTGAATGGTGTTGGTGGTGATTGAAGAAATAGGAATAAGCAACAGATGGGAAGAAGGGGTCTCTGGTTTTGGTTTCTAATTTGGGGCAAAAGAGAAGGCAAGGACATTGTACTAGGAACATGAAAATTGCAAAAAGGATTTCTGTGTGAATATTGGCGAACTTTGTGAATAAATCACAATGGTATCCGAAATAGTTGTGATCTAGGATGATAATTATGTCCAGTGGACCTTTGATACTTTTGAACTAAATGAGACAGCCTGTACCAGTGTACCTTGCACCAGTCAATAATATGATCTTCACAGTTTGATTGAAGTTTGTAAAGGTAAATATGCGTGTACTGTAGTGGTGACGCACTTAAGGAAATAGTTTGAAATATATTCATAAGTAGATTGAAGGAACGAATATGATTCATGTAGTCGACCCCAGAAATTTGAGATAAAGACCTTTTTGTTGTTCTTGTTCTTGTTGTTTATGCTTGGTTCTCATTCGTTGCACCTTTTTCATTTCTTTTTCTCACAACATGTGCTAGTTAACAGAGTTCTGTAATTGCTATGCATCAGTAGAACTTCCTAATAGTTTTCTCTGCTTCTGATTAGCTTAGTAGGTGCCTGTTTGGATGGGATAGAATTTGTGGAAAACAGTTTTAGGAAACCATTTCTTGAAATTGTTTCCACTTCTCTTGTTTGGTTCACATGAAAAAAAAGGGAAAGCAATGTAGGTGTCATAATTATATAGAGATGTGAATAGGTAAGTGGACCCCCAACACATGGAAACCCAATTCCGATCAAAAAGCACGGAAATGGGCTTAATAAAAGGAAAAGTGAACCCTACATTATCCATGCTATTTTCTTGTTTCCATATCTTTTTCTTAGCTTTGAGGAAACTAACCAAACAGCCCTTATAGGAGTCATCTTTTGCTCAGAATCGGCCAGCAACTTCTAAAATTGCATCAGCTAGTGGCTGGTGGCTGGTTTAGATTTGGTTGACAAGAAAGCCTAAGCTTTATCAATGATGGAGATAGGCTTAATTTTGTTTTATTTTATACGTAACAGATGGCTACAAATTTCACCGCATTGTTAGATTTAGTAATTACCTAACCGTACTTCCCCTTATCGTGGTAGGAAGATCTTCCTGATTTCTTTTGCTTGCCACAAGTCCTTGTCGTTCCAAGCACACTTATTTATCTCGTGGATGATTTCATTTGCGAAAAAATTAAATTGGTTGGTGGTAACAAGTTCTCCTAGATCTTTGGATATTTTGAGATGACGATTATACGTAGAACATTTGACATCTGGTCCTGTAGCTTTATGCAGACATCTCTATCGATGTACACTTGTTGTTTCCTTGAATGAGATTTTATACCTTGCTGAAAAATGAACCCAAAGGAGCAATAAGTAAAACCTTTGGTAACCAAATTGCTTCATGTTGAAGAATCTCTTAACAAGCAAGACTAGGTCTTCGGCTGATTAGGAGTCCCTTTAAACTCAAAATCGCATCATAAGCTAACATCTATGATGTGAAATCTTCATATTGCTTCTCAGTAAAGAATCACCACCTACTCACACTGTTTCTAGTGCTTGCTTATGCGGTGACAATCAAAAGCTTCAGCTAACAACATTAGCCTTGTCAACAAAATGATTCACTTTCTTAAGGCTGTACTTTGCATGGTTACCTTTGCTTCGTAACCAAGCTTTGGTTATTTTTGTTTCACTTTAAATTTCTTCCTCATACATGCAATCAATCAGAGGATCTTTTCACCCTTCTAATTTTGTGTTGTTACTGGTTATTATGGCTTTCAAATGCAAAAGGGTTAACTGTATTCTTGAAGTACTTAGGATGTATGAAACTTTTTTTATTTGGTGTATAATTTTTTTTTTGGGCACGTACACCTGTTTACAGTTTTTAAGGCGTAACTTTTTTAGAGATTTTATAATATTGTTTTGGTTGTGTTTTCTTTTTTAAGTATGATTTAAGGTAGCCGCCCTACAGTCTACGTGATATTTTTTTTTACATGTTTGTGACACAAGGAGGCTATCCTCTCTTCTCTAGCCTTCATGCATCTGGGTTTGCTATTTCATGTTGATGTTTTCTTTTACGTTTTGTTGATTTTCATATTCTCAAGATAGTGTTTTGATGATAACAATTTATATATCATATGTTATATATATGTGTGTGCATTATAACTTGTCAATGCAGATATCAGTTCTAATAAATTTGGACAAGTGCAAGATAAGTTCAAGGCGTTATGAAGTATTGAAGATGAGAAGCTATATGTAATCTCTTTTGTATCTTCTTTACTTAGAATAATTGTACAAGCCTTGATCACACACACACACACATTTAGAATACACTAACACATGCTTAGTGTGTTGGTTAACTATAGAAATCCCCTATGTTAACCATTAGAGTTATTAGTATTTTTACAAGCTCTAACATATTGCATTAATATCATTTTTAACCTTTAATAGTCGACTAATTAGTATAGTAGTCGACTAGTCAAGTTTTAGTGTCAAATTCAAGTTTCTGTCATTTTATAGAATAGTCAACTAATAAACAGTGTAGTCGACTAATTGAGACTTAGACATTTTTCATGATTCTGTAAAATTACATAGTAGTCGATTACTAGCATAGTATAGTCGACTACTAAGTTATTACACTGAAATTCAGTTTCTGTCATATTATAGTGTAGTCGACTACCTTTATAGTATAGTTGACTACTCAGTTTAAAATCTCATTCATGAATTTCTATTGTTTATAGAGTAGTCGATTAATGGCTTATTATAGTCAACTACTAAGAACAATCCTGAAATAACAGAGTCTGTTTTAACTCAGAGTAGTCGACTATTATGACTATTAGTCGACTACATATATAGTTTTCTAACTTTTCAGAATATGAATATATGAACGTTTTTGTCAGTTTATATCCGTTTCTTGAGTTTTAAATTGTGTCTTTTCAAGGGATATATATAGACAAAAACATTAGAAAAAGATGCACGAATTTTTCTAAGCATTTGTCTTGAGTTTTGCATATTCAAAAGAGAGTTCAAAATGTCTAAAAAGGAAAATCTGTCTTTGCCATTGATTCTACAACATATTTAAAAAGAGTTAGGCAATATTCAGAGATTGAAAAGTTCCTAAGACACTGCTGCACATCACCAACACTTCAAGGCTTACAGCAATTATATTTCTTCCTCAAAAAAGGACTCTCGGGTGTGAGAATTGTTGATCTCGTGTTAGAGATTGTTGCAATTTGCATGGGCTTGCAAATTGGTCAGGTTTGCTTTTGATTTTGTAAGTATTTTTAAAATCATAGTGGAAACTCTCAAGCGAGATTTGCTTGGGGAGTAGATGTACGCCGGGGAGGTGGAACTAGTATAAAATTCTTGTGTTTGTGATTGTGATTTTCTGTGTTTATTGCTTTCTTTGTTGTAATTTATTATCTACTTTGCATAAATTTTTATAAAATACTATTCACCCCCTTCTAGTGTTTTAGTGTGTTAGATCAGCGATCCTACAATAACATAAATCGTTTGTCCGACCAAGTAGTGTCGCAATCTTCTGAATCGCGAACACTAATACAAGGCACTACTTCTCGATCATCGGATAACAAGAGTTAGCGCCAGTTCAGCTCAGGTAATACACTGCATGTTCGTGACCGCTGTCATCGTCTTGCGCCCGTAAAGCGCTTAATGAATGGTCCGTTGCCTTGGTATAAATCAGGATCGGTTTGCCCGACTGCGGTGCAATAAGCACAGGAGGCTTCGCTAGATACACTTTAATATCCTCAAATGCCTTCTGACTAGCGTCATCCCAAACAAATGACATGCCTTTCTTGTTCAGTTTGGAGAATGGCTGGCACTTCCCGGATAGATTCGAGATGGATCGCCGAATATAAGCCAATCGCTCTTGTAACCCCCTGAGTTCTCTTAGACTTCTCAGAGGTTGCAGTTCTTGTATTGCCTTCACTTTATTAGGGTCAACATGGATACCCTTATTAGTGATGATGAATCTGAGGAACTTGCCACTGGACATTCTAAGGAAAGACTTGGCAGGGTTCATCTTCAGTTGATGAGCTCGCATGAGCTCGAACATTGTCCTCAGATCTTTGATATGATCACCTTTATTGCAGCTTTTCATGACCAAATCATCAACGTTGCACTCGACTGTTTTCCAGAGATGATCCTGGAAAATCTTCGTTATTGTTCGCTAGTACGTGGCACCTACGTTCTTGAAATCAAACGGCATGACTGTGTAGCGGAAGATGCCGAGGGGAGTTCTGAATGCCGTGTGTTTGGCGTTGTCCGAGTGCATCTTGATTTGATTATAACCTAAAAAGCCATCCATGAAGGACATTCTCTCGAATCCACACGTGTTGTCGATGATGACATCGGTGATCGGGAGTGGAAAGTCGTTCTTTGGGCATGTAGCGTTTAGATCTCTGTGGTCGACGCAGATCCTATCTTGATTTGATTATAACCCAAAAAGCCATCCATGAAGGACATTCTCTCGAATCAACACGTATTGTCGATGATGACATCGGTGATTGGGAGAGGAAAGTAATCCTTTGGCATGCGGCGTTCAGATCTCTACAGTCGATGCAGATCCTGATTGTCTCATTCTTCTTCAAAACTGGGATAATATTTGTCACCCAATCTGGATGCTGTAACTCCCTACTGAAACCCAATTCGATGATTCTCTTCACTTCTGCCACGATTGCCTCCATGATCTGTGGACGAAACTGTCTTTACTGTTGCTTGATAGGTTTGGCACCCATCATGATATTAAGGCGGTGTGTTGCCACATTTGGGTTGAGCCCTGGTATATCTTTGTAGTTCTAAGCGAACACATTGATATATTTCCTAACAAGAATGATCAATTCCTCCTTTTCATCTAGGGTAAGACTACCACTCATGAAGATGGGCTTTGGATTAGCTTCGTTGCCCATGTCGATCTGAATGACTATGTCTTCAGTGGGGGTTTTCTCTGCTCGAACCGGTCCCTGTACTGCATGTTGAGGTGATGAATCCATGGGTCTTTCCATGTTAACATCTCCTCGTCATCCTCCATTGTGGCGAGGTCAGCTGTAGCCATATTTAACATTAAGGCTTTGAAGGCTTCGCCGAGGCTGACGTCAGAGTCCCAAGCAGATGAGTCATATGAGTATCCATCTTCTGCCTTGGGTGATTGGTTGTCTATCAACCAAGAGTACTCATCTTCTGAGGAGGATACGTGTCCCAGTCATCTCCTAAACGTGTAATAATTGTCAGGCTTTCCTTTTGGGACATGCGCAGTTTTGGGCGGAAGTTGAGGACCTCGTCCGAAGCAAAGACACCCCCCTTGCGCAAAGTCATACCCCTACTTCTTCATAAGGTCGAGCGTTTCTGGATTGTATTTGAATAAGTGAAGTCTGGGCCTGTTATCATTGACATCCTCCCCTAAGAAGTGATTTGGTGTTGAAATTGCATCTCCTTTTTCGTAGACCAAGTCTTTTTCATTACTTGTTCTACCCAGGATGACAAGTGTTGTCCCAAAAGAGTCTTGGAATAGCTTCTATGTTATGCAGGACGATCGAGTCGGTAGGTTTAACTCAGGGCCATTGTATAATCTTGTCATTACATGGGCAAAAGACAACGAGTACTCTAAATCATTTTTTATTAATTTATCAGCAAGTTGCCAATTACAACCTTCATTCGACGATTCTTTATCATTGAGATTGATTAAAATGGGTGCAATGTCATTTAAAACAAAACCGCCATCGTAATCAGGCATGGCTTCGGTATCAGCTTCCCCACCGGTGTTTGTGCCTTGGGCCGATGATTCAATATCGGACTTACCATTGTAGAGGAGGGAATCAGTGAAGTAATTCTCCATCCCCTTAAATGGTTGTTTGTCCGTGACCACTATCTTGACTTCATTATTCATGTCTACATATTTAGACACTGATGAAGAGTAGAGGGAACTATAACATTATTATGGATCTAAGGCCGACCTAACAATTAGTTATAGGAAGTCTCTGCGTCAATCACATAACATGTGACTTCAGACTTCAGATCTCCCATCTGGCACTTCACTTAGATTTTACCAAGCGGCCGAGACCCGATGGTGTTAAATCTATAGATCATGGTGCCTGTTGATGCTAACTTACTAACAGGAATCCCGAGGCTGTACATTAGGTGCAAGGGCATGATACTCACAGCGAAACTCAGATCAACTTATATCTGGTTGACTTCACTGGACCCAACATACCCCGTGAAATAAAGTGACCTATCATGCTGCGAGTTCTTCGTCTGCATGTCCTCCTTGGTAAAGGTAATGCAGGGAAGGCATTCGGCCGCCAGGTTGCACTGTTTGGCCACTGACGATTTTGGCTCTTCAGGAGATGGCTTGATCTGAGAGAGGAAGATCTCAGAGTCTGCCAGGGCCTCTTGTAAGGCTTTCTGGGTCTCCTTGGATAGTCGCAGAAGCTCGTAAAGGGTGATCCTCACTGGGATGTTTACCAGTTCAGCCATCACATTAAAGCGATACGGGGAGTCTAAGCTTCTCAGTTTGTCTCCTCCAATCGGGTGATTGAATCGAGACTGCTTCAAGAGCTGAACCTCCTGAGGTTGCTTGTCCTTCAACTTAGCCGCGTCTTGCTTGGTAGCCACCTGCTGCTATGCCTTTTCAGCTTGTGTAAGGGGAGTTAATTGCACTCTCAGCTCTATTAATGTCTTCGCATTCTGATTAAGAATTTCAGGGTACTTGTATCTGTACTCCTGCCCGCTCCTGGTGGCGAGGAATTCAGGCTGTCCTTCGGAGAGTTAGAATATCACCATCCATTCATTGTCCTCTTCCAAGATTGCTGAAGTGGTGTGGGATAATTTCCCCTTTCCATTCGACTTCTTTTTGGATGACGAAGAGACCGCCCACTGATCATCTTCTAGCAGGTCAGGATGGACCCACAGAATTTCTCTGTTTGTGGTGGTGTGCAGTACAAGACCCTTTCCAAGCTGCCCGTGAGGATCATCATTCACTGTCTTTACCCTTACTTTGGTGACAGGCTCCGGTTGAAACCAAGACAATGGTACCGATCCGAAGTTGATAGATACGGTGTTCGCTGCCACTTTCTTCTCCTTTGACGGCTTCGGGGTAATAACCCCCACATTGATCAAGGTTTGGATTTTGTCCTTGAGATGGTAGCATACCTTTGTTGGGTGGTGAACCGCTCTGTAGTATGCACAGTACTTTGGATCATTGACCTTGTTGGCCTCCTCTCGATTCACGATCGGTGGCAGCTGGATCTTGTTGTTCTCTAGGAGATATTTCAAGATCTCGAACACCTCGTCATCCTTGAAGGAGTACAGCTTGGGGAATCTAGAACCAGGAGGCTTCTGTTGCTGCGGCGTCTGCTGCCATTGAGGCGATGATTGTTGCTGCGCTCGTTGTTGTGGCTGTTGCTGTGGCTGCAGCTAGAATGTTTGGTTGGCAACCGCCGTTCTCACCTGCTCTTTCCCCTTGCTACGTGGGACGAAGTTGCATTTTGGAGCTTATGCCGCCGACTGGCATCTTTCTGCCTTCTTCCTCTTAAGGAACCGTTTGGCTTCCTCCCCACGCACTTTTAAATCCTTCCATGTAGTGGAGGGTGCTGTTCCCATTGCTTCGAGTACATCCAATGATAGGTTGTTGTGGTAGGTCTAGTGAATGAATTCTTTAGTTATCGGGTCCCGGCAATTCATCGCCTTGTTCTTGAACCATTTAACGAAGGTTTCCACAGTTTCCCCATCCTTTTGCTTCTCATCCAACGACGTCTCGATGGATATTTCGGTGTTGTCGTCGAAGAAGTTTGCGAGGAACATAGATTCCATGTCATCTCAGCTGGTAACTCTCCCTAGTTTGAGATGACGGTACCAATCAAAGGTAGCTCCTCGAAGAGTGCCAACGAATGATCGAACCATCAAATGCTCGTTTCTAGAAATGACCCCCCAAGTGAGACTTGAAGTAAATCAAATGTTGGGTTGGGCACCCTTTCCCGTCGAATGGCATGAAGTTAATCAAGCTGAACTTCGACAGATATGGGATTGACTCCCACTCTCTTGGGTATGGACACAGTATTTAGGTGTTCTTTACTTCTTGAGCAGAGATCAAAATGTTGATCTTACTCTCGAGATCTTTTATCTTTTCATTCTTCGAAATGGTAGCATTGCCTCTGACATTCTCGTGGCTACCCCCAACATTTCGTTCTTCAGGGGGATTATTGGTGCCACGGTCTTCTTCCCCATCTGTGTCACTGTCAACTAGATTGATGTTGTTGCGACGATTAGATTCACCCTAGCGGTTTGTCAGTGCCAGAATTTGTTGGTCATGCATTTCTCGCATCTGCTGCATTGCCATCTCTATCTCGAACTTAAAGTTCTCCTTCTGCTTGGCCATTGCTTCTTCGAGAATTTTGACCACCTGTTCAGCATTGATCATTAACGCTTCACGGGGTCATCCCTCGCTAGAAACGGTGTTGTTAGAAGCAATTACAGAGCTAGCATCGGACACTTCATCGTCTGACAGCAATCCTTTCATGATCTTGTCATAATTAGAACGTCAAATTGTGCCGATGCACAGCCTAGTTAACCGGTCGGATGGTCAGGGACCAGCACTAGTTTACGTTTCTCTGCCTGTCATGTTGTTGGTGACTCTTGGCAATTCATTGCTTTGAGACCCTGGCCGTTTCCTACGGAGGCATCTTGATCTGGGGTTCGGCAGTCTGGCACCAAGTCTGTCGAAGACTGACACCCTTTTCGGAGTTATTTTGGTGTAGTTGCACTCTGATAGCAATGCTCTGATCAACTTGGAACAGAGGCACTATGCAGGCTTTTCAGGGGAACTCCTCTTTCGAGATTTATTCATACCCCTAGCACGATAGTGCAACTCATTGGCATGAATGCTGGAGCAACCCATCGTGTGCTGGCATGACTTCTCATGTATGACGTCATCATCATCAGACGAAAACGTCTCCTTCTGAGTACGGACTGCCTTATCAAAGTCCCCAAAAGTAACTCGTCTCGACGTTCGCCTGTTTAGGCGTGAAGTCTCGACGGACTCTTGAACCTTGATTCTTAGTCCGGTATGTGGCACTGCAGGAGTCTTGTTGCCTCTATTCAGGTGGGTGCGACCTCTAGTATCAGAAGTGACCCATAATTTCCTCAATGGACCAAGGTGTTCCTTGATCAGAATTTTGCCTTGATCGTCTTGTAAAGGGCCGAGGCGCTCTGTTATTGTTGGCTTGCTAGTTGAAGTAGAAACCAGCTCAGTCGGAAGCTTGGAAGTAGACGCCGTAGATGCCCTCGGCACTGGGGTGACTGAAGTTGGGGTGCCGGCGAGCTTTGGCCTCAGCGCCAGGGCAACTAGTGTCGGGGCGCCGGCAGACCTTAGCTTAGGTGCCGGGGCGACTGGAGTTAGAGCACCAGTGGACTTAGGCTTCAGCGCCATGGTCACTAGAGTTGGAGTGCTGATGGACTTGGGCCTCCAGACTTAGTGAATTCTCAGTGGCTTCGTGGCCACCTCCTCCTTCTTCAGCTGGCGGGCTTATTGCACCAAAGCCCGTGCCTGCGCAAGGAGTGCGCGACGCTTCTGGATGCACTCCTGAAGCGTGGAACGGTTTTGTTTGATTCAGATCCATTCACTTGCTGATGGCTTAGAGGGGCCACCGATCATCTGAGGCTGAAGCCTCTGCTGTAACCTAGATCTTAGATCCGCCTCATAGCGGATCCCATCTGTCAATTGTAATGCCTTGGTGAATCGACGCGCCGCGCTTTGGCACTGTCGTTGCCGTGCACTCTTGGAGAGTGTGGGGACGCCATCGACGCTCATCTCAGACGCCGGAGGAACTTGGGCAGCGGGTGCCGAGGGAATTTTACCGCCACCTGCAACTTTGGTGGTAGCGGGGTTGGAATCTTCCTCCTGGGACTCAATGTCTGAGGCCCACCAGATCTTCCTTGTACTAGAGACCCTTCTGGACTTATGAGGAGAGGCAGATCTGGATGGGGAGGAGAGGTATTCCTCATACTTCTGCTGGTCGAACTCGTATTCGACGTCCTCTTTGACCGGGATCTAGATCCACAGTTGCGACATGACGACCTCAGATCTGAGGCCGTTGGTTCCCACTGTGGTCGCTAGCTTATTCACGGGGAACGTTAATGTGCTTGTCATTGATTGTGAATCCGTTACAGTTCTTGGCTTTTACAATAAAATTCAAATAAAAATTGCCTTTTTGTAAGGCTTACAATGAAAATCAACAAAGATTACAACTTTTAACCCTTGACGAACAAACACGGGATCCATTTTTTAGATCCTCGCTTGTGTGGGTTCTTGGCCTGTGTCAGAGACTCTTTTATCCGTCCGTGGACTGCCGTGTGATCAGATCTAGGTGCTAGATCTACAGATCTGTGGTGATTATTTGGCGAAGGAAATAATCACCAACGGGGATCAACTCACAAAGGAGATGACCGCCGGAGTGGGTGAAATCGACAAAGCGAAGTCACGCACGAACCCTGAGATTAAGATGAAGTTTAATCTAGAGGGTAGATTTGATAGATCTGACCTAGACCCGCCTTGATTCTAGTTTGGATCTACTGTGAATCTCCTCGTCGCTGCGTGGATCTGAGTTGTGACGCGTTCTTTTCTTGCACAAGATCTAGATCTGACTTTTCTGCTTTATGAATGCTCAGATCTGTGCGAAGGGTGTTCACGAGAAAAATTTAAGAAAATATAAAATTGATGTTATTCTCTCTAACTGACTTAGAAAAAGAATGTGTTACAATCTCTCAAAGTAATCCCTCTATAACCGACTTAGAAAAAGAAATTACAAACTTCCTCGATCGGTTGCCTGATTTACAAAAGAAGGAAGGATCGACGGAGATCCTCCCTTTTGTTTAAGGCCGGGTTCTTCGCGATAGTGATGGGAGCTTGAGTCTTGTATCCTGCAGACGATCCGACCATCTTGGCTCGTGGAACAACGTTGGAAAAAACTCGCTGAGCAAGTTTTGAACTCTAACGAGTTTTGCGAACTCAAAAAGGAGTTCGATCCCTCCAACGAAGACTTGTTGCCCCTGTGGAAGTCCTCTTCGTGGCCCTTTTCAAATGGGCGTTCGAGATCTAAAGGAAAAGCCCTTTTAAGCCTGGTTGAAACTAAAAAGAAAGCTCCTCAAAGCCAATCTTCTGGTCCCGTCTGAGAGAGAGCCCTTCAGCTGATTTTCAGCTATTTATAGGGGTTTAAGGGGGTGTAATTGCCCCCTTAAAACTCTCCTTGATGAGGGTTTAATGCCCCCAGATCGTAAAAAATGGTTTTGGAACCGTTTAGATGGTGTTTGAACGAGTCAAACATGAATTTTGTGTCCTGGAGCGACCCTTGCGTCCTCAGCTCAAAACTGGAACGCGGGGTTGTGACCCTCGCGTTTTGGTTTTGACCACGAGGGTGTCCTTCGCGTTCTTGACTTCAGATGCGAGGATGAGCCCCTTGTTTTGAACTTTGAACGCGGCGGTGAACCATGCGTTTTGAACTCGGTGACGCGGTGGTGAGCCCTGCGTTATGATCTTGGAGACGCGGTGGTGAGCCTCGTGTTTTGAGCTTGGAGACGCGGTGGTGAGCCTCGCGTTTCGATTTTGGAGATGCGGTGGTGAGCCCCGCATTTTGTGCTGGACGCGATGCTGAGCTTCGCGTTTCGAGCTTGAAGACGCAGTGGTAAGCCCCCGCGTTTTGTGCTTAGACACAATGCTGAGCTTCACGTTTCAAGCTTGAAGACGCGGTGGTGAGCCTCGCGTTTTGTGCTTGGACGCAATGCTGAGCTTCACATTTCGAGCTTTGAAGAGATTGTTTTCTTGTAATCTCTTGGTTAGATTTCATAAGAATTTTCAAGTTATAATCCCTATGTTCCAAAGTCATCAAATTGTAACTCTCCTCTACCGTTGTGAAGGTCATCAGACTGTAACTTTCATCGACAGTGTTTTGTGGGTAGTAATTATCATTAAAAATTTTAGACAACCTACAGGGCATAATAAACATGCATTAAAGTTGCAAGAAGGCAACTACCAAGTTATAGTATAGTTACAATATCGATCCTACGAGGAATGTGTGTAAGCGAAATTGTAAATTAGATCCTAAAATTATGTGTGAATAAAAAAGAGTGAAAGTGTAGAGATATAGAGTCTTTGATTATTTACAAATAAAGAAAAACTAGAACAAGAGAGGAGAAAAAGAGTGAATAAATAAAAGTAAACAAAGAATAAACAAGGAGGAGAAAGAAAAAAAAGAAAAGAACAAAATCTAGAAGAGAAAACATAGTCAAAAGGAGAAAAATCAAAACAAGTAAAAGATGGAGAAAATCAAGTAGAAAATATAGGAATCCAGAATTGAATTCCACTACTTAATTTCATTTAGAATTTATGAACTACTCTTTTTTATCATATTTTACTTTAGATTTACTAAACATATATTATCAAGCTACTAAAAAACGTTAATCTATCAAATTATCACCCAAGCAAAACTTCATTCATGAAAAGAATAATAACTATATAGTAAATCTAGAATTCATAAGCATAAGCTATCAAACCACTTAAGATAAACGTGAATTATCAAATTCTTCTTCTGCTAATTTGTTCTCTCGTTGATTATTCTAAACATGATCATTATAAGCATAAGAGAGCAATCCACAAATTATAAAAGAAATCAAACTAGTTTTATATAATTTTAGAATTCCTACAAGATTTAGTTATTCATTATATAAAATACAACAAGGAAATAAAATCTAGACTAGAATGTATAAAAGAAAGAGATCTAAATTACCATAAAATAAAAATTAACTTAAAAAATAAGAACACGAATAAGGCAAAGATCTAAACTATGAGCATAAAATAAATCTAATTAAGGAAACTTAAAATAAAAAGAAAATAAAATCCTAAAATATGTATTTCTAAAAAAGAAAATAAAATGAGAAAAATAAAAACTTTCATTGTAAGAGGTTGACCTCTTGAAAGCAAATATTCCTCTTCATCTTCATCAATAAAGAAGAAGAAAAGAAATTTTTTAAAAGGTGAATTTTTTATTTATTGCAACTAAAAAATTTATAATTTTAGAAAGTTTTCTCAATTAAGAGTAACCCTCCTCTCCAAATAGAATTTTTATAAAATTTTTCACATTCAAGCCCCTCACTCTCTACCACTATTATAGGTTACAACAATCAACAAGAGTCATTGTATTTGGCTTGAGCTCCAAGAAATAAATCTCAGCCATGTATTATTTCTATTACGAACCAATCAGTTGGCCAATCAGTTAGTCAAACGGTTGGTCGACCAATTGGCCAATCAGTTGGTGAAGCAATTGATTCCTTAGTTGACTTGTTAATTCAATTTTTTTATTCCTTGAGCTTTTATTGGCCACCTATTGGCTTCATATTGAGCTTCAATAGCTGGTTGAAAAATGAGAGAATTTGGTTCTTTTGGGCTCTTTTTAAATAATTCTTCATTTCCTACAAATTAAGAGAAAAATACTTTATTAGTGATATATTTATTCAAATAAAATAGATAATAATGGTATAATAGTGTAATAAAATATGATGATTAGCGAGGGTCAAATCTGACCCCTTCCTCGCACTACGACAAATCTTACATAAGCTCGTAGTAGCGATTTAGCAAAAGATCCTAAGGCTTTAGTGTCAGACTGTGACACAATTTTCTCTTTAGTTGAGAATGAAGTCCGTAGCGGAGTTGCCATCTTATTTAGGGTCTTAAAATTATAATTGACCCAAGCTTATAATTTCAAGAAAAATAAGAAAAATTTGTTTTAAAGTTGGGCTCTTTTCTATGTGTCGATAAAGCGTCGATTTTATACTCTGTTGATGATTTGAAGTATTGATGAAGGGTCTTCTTGCTGATTTTATATAGGTTGCTAAAGTTGAGCCAGGCTTGATTTATCTCTGGATGGGAAGATGCTAAGATGATAACATGCTAAGATGATATTATGTCCAAAAATGAGCGATCTCCCCTCCTCTTATAAGATATAAGAGAGAGAGAGAGAGAGAGAGAGAGAGAGAGAGAGAGAGAGAGAGAGAGAGAGAGAGAGAGAGAGAGAGAGAGAGACCATTAAATGTGCATTAGTGACCATTAACTTAGAAGATAATGGGGGTGAATCATTTCCACAAAAATAGATTTGAAATGGTCATGGGCGAGGTTCACCAATAACGATCGTGGGCCAAGTTCGCTAAGAGGCTAGGGACGAAGTTCATTCTAGCAAACTTTGCTAGAATGTGGGTACCCCACTTTCCTTGGGTGTGGATGATGTGGCCCACGTGAGCTATTTGCGTGAAGTTCGTTTAGGGTGAACTTCGCTTGAAGCTTCTCTTTGACTTTGTCTTCGGAGCGAGCTTCATTATGAGTTTGGGCAAGTCTTGCTATAGCTTGGGCGAGCTTCGCCAAGGCATATACTTGGCCCCCATAAAGCATTTAGCATATGTGCATTTGCTTTGTGAGCTTGTATTGGACTGAGCATTAGTCTAGGGGAGAGTATCTTTTAATCATCTATAGTCACCTCAAGCCAATCTTGAGCCGCACTTGCTAAACTAACTCTAGAAAATTTCTCGAGTTGCAATCTTTTGAAAATCAATCACATTACCCGCATGTGGCACATCCTAGTTTCCTTCACCTAGAACTACTGCTGGTTGATTGAGAGCCCTAATTAACCTGCTGCTGGAGCAATTCATCATGCTTCTCGCTAGCTACTCTTACATCTGCCATCCGCTTCATATGAAGCTCCTCATCACTCTCTAGCTTCCAACATCGCTTGAAGAATTGCCAAAAGCTTGATTAGATCATGCCCATTAGTATTGCTTGATTTGGCTCCCATAGCCATTTCTTACGTAGTCTTAAGTGATTATCAAAGAAAGGTAAGGATTCTAATGGAGATTAGAATCAAGGCAGGGATAATGTAATGTGTTGTATTGGATGTGATATTATATTTGATGGGAAATCGAGCTCTGGTGCTAATACCACTAAAACCCTATCACGCCCTGATCTCGAGAATGACTTGTGAGCATAATATTTATAGAACCAAATATGAGACATTCCATAAATACTCTGTAAACCTTTTTGAAATATACACCCACAATCACTCACAAAAATAAATGTACATGAAAAGTATAGGTCTTATAATAACAACATCAACATCATAGGAATAATCAAGTGAAAACAAATTGAGACAAAACAATTATCCAAATAAGGACATAACAATTATCCAAATATCACATCCACTAGATAGATAACTTCAATCTTCAAAGAAAATACAAATGTCTTGGCTCAAACATAGCCATCAAAACTAGATAATATGTCTTAAGAATATCCAAGAAGAATCTATTTCATAAAATAAATAATTAATCTAATATTGTTTATATTAGTGCTACTGTATGGCTTTAGATATTTCCTTATCACCTGCTTATTTAAGTGAACTTGGTCCGTGGTAGTCAAATTCACATTGCTACCTGAAGAAGGGCTCCAAAAATGAGGTTTGACATAATTTCTAAGTGAGAAAATATGGAGAACTACATGATTCAATGTTTAGCTGACCAAATATAATAAAAAATTTATATACTAGATAAGAAAGAATAAATAAATGAAAGAATACTGATCGTAAGCCCAAGGGTATCTCAAGTTGTGTTGTGCACGCAACATACATATAAACAACATAAACAACTTTTTAAAGATATTAGTTACATCCTTATTTAGAAAAGAAAATGATTGATCTACTTAAGGTGGTTAAACATAACTAATACAAAATCATAAATATAGAAACTCACACGGGAGTCCTCTGGCCAACCAACCAACCTTAAGGCCCAATTAATATCATAACTTATCCCCCATCCTGCTATTATTTAAATTGCACATGTAATCTTGTGCACTAGCATCCTTGTTCTATGACAACCTCACATGACCTAGTTAGTTAACCAGAATAATTTTGGTCAGAGATCATGTTCCCACTCAACTCATGTATAGGGACTAACTACGTCGGGGGACACTCCATATTATAGCATATATGACTCTACACCCGTCTACATGTTCAAAGAATAAGTGTAAATCCTATTATGTAATCACTATCACAAATTACTCATAATGATTTCATTAAATAGTTTATTCACCTTATACCAAGATATATACTGTATTATCATTTCCCAAGTTAAATTGAGTGACCAAAACACTTTATATATGTGTAGGTATCCCATGGGCTACTCCGACATCATCAAAATGATCTTAAACACTCATTAAACAAGATAAAATAGCTAATTAGTATATTAAGACCACTAATTACATAAGTAAAGATTTAATTATGAAATTGCACAAATTTAGATGTCTAAAAACTCAAACAAAATGTCTGGGAACAAAATTAGACATCTGAAATGTAAAACCAGATGTCTCTATATTAAAAACTGAATTCACTATTTTTATCATTCGAAATCAGGCATCTACCTGATCAAATCAGACGTCTGAAGCTCTTTTCAGACATCATGTATCAGAGCATCAGATGTTTGATCAACAATTAGACATCTGATGTCACCACCAGACAACTCTTATTGTCGATTCTGCTACTGTATTCAATTCAAATTGCCTAGTTCTTCATTGTTTCGCCTTGAAACTTCTCATGACTCTTACCAACAATATAGGGATACATAAATTCATATTTTTAGCACAATTCTACTATCTTTCTAGGTTCAAACATCAACTAATTTATGAGAACTAGGGTTTTTCATAAAATACTTAGAACTTATCATGTTTTTTAACGATTATGTTCAGGCAAACCAAATTTAGTCTCATAAATACTATTCCAAACAAAGGATAAAACACCAGAAAGAAACCCTAATAGATTTAGCATGAATTTTTAGGGCTTTCATAGATCCACAAGGAAAAAGATTGAGGGAGATATAAAAAATTATTCCCCAAAACAGAGCACAAGTTGAGAGAACCCTCGCTTGAGATGAAGATCGAGCTATCTTATTATGATTCTCCCCTTTTTGGTCTTCCTCTCCTATAGAAATCCTACTCCCAAAATGAATACGTTATGAGAAAGAACAGAAACCATAATTTTTGGGTTTATATAGGCTACAGGCCTAGTTGCAAAATAATCCACTAACTTATTTCTTTTACTCTCATGACCCTGAGAGTAGCATATGCAAATTCCCTTTACAATTAGATCCAAGTCATGATTAATTCATGAATATCATTCCAATAAAGTTATACATTAGGGTTTTCCATCATATCGAGTAGAAATAAATATTTATTTTACAAAAATCCTCTTAATTAAGTATAGTTTATAATAAAAAATTTCGGGGCCTTACATACTTCACCTACATGTTTTGCCTGGAATCATATCAGTGCACCTATCATACTTCACTATATGAGGCTCGACGCTGTTATCTTCTGTGTTGCTTATAGAGGGACAATGTGGCCGGAGCAAGCCTGAGTCCAAACAACCACCAAGAGGCATAAGAGTCATAATTCGGTGGAATAATGATGCATTGCCTATTAGTGCTTGGGCGCCTAGATTAAATAATTATATTAGGGTTCTCGTACGTAGAGCAAGCATCATCAATCCTCATTACAATTTCTGAGAACTACCGTGGACCGCCTATGAGGAGATATGGAATGAACTTATGGTAACTTTGTATTATTTTTGTTATTCATTTATTATTGATTAGTAATAGATATTGAATTATCGTAATTAAAATATGTATGCAAATTTGTAGGAAAAATTCTGCCTTGAGGACTTTGATGGGGCTTGGCACTATGTTTTTTATGTTAAAGTTGAAGCCGTCCTTAAACACTGGAAACATTAGATTAAACAATAAACCTATAATAGGTATACAGAGGACTGACAGAGGTTTTTGAACCTCGATGATAGGGTTGACGAGCTTCCTTTCATAGCTCTCCTCATGTATTGGGACACTGTTGCTACACAGGTTAGTTTTATGAAAATTACACTATTTACATGATATATTTATTCATTGCATCTTTACTAAAATACATTTTTTAAAAGAATTAATCAATGAAGGGATCAATAAATAGAAAGAAAAAGGTGCATGACTACCACTTGGGTGCACACTCCTATGCTAACCTAGAGGATGGTTATTGTCGAGATACGGTATATATTATTTAAAGTTTTAAATGATATTAGTGCTTAGTATGACTGCAAAGTCTCATA
>JBAKGM010000279.1:3390103-3410799 GCA_037177215.1 Asparagus racemosus
AGAGAAAAAGTGGTGTACAACCCCCCCCCCCCCCCCCCCCAAAAAAAAAAAAAAAAAGAATCCCCTCGGATTTTAGAGTTTTAAGTTAATTCAGTGCATAACTATACCCTTGATATATTTTTGGTTAAACGAAGCTATTATGCTCTGTTTCAAACATGGCTCTGCTTCCAAGACCATATTTTCTGTTCTTTTATTTTCACTCGCATTTGTTTTATTTATTTATTTTTGTGTGGGACTTGGATCCATTCAGGTCAAGATAGGTCTGGTAAGTTGTTATTTCCATTGGAAAAAGAACACCAAAGTTTTCTGCTTTAAAGTTTGTCTGCTCTAGTTTTGTTTGATTCACCGGCAAGTCAGCCAACTGCATTATATATCTTTATATTTCTAAATCTTTTAAATTATTTCTAATGAGGACAATGCAGGGTTGTTTATGAATGCCAGGATACTTAAGGTTGAGTTCTGATGTTTCCATCAGATGAAAGCACAACATGCAGGGGAAAAAAAAAAGACCAAATCTTTTGACTGTTTATATCAACTTGCTACCTACTTAACAAGGTCACTGTCAAAATTTTTGAAGTTGATCATTTACCACATGCTACGTTGCATATCCATATAAAATCCACAAGCAGTTTACCTGCTGAAACTGCCATGACATGAGTTTTTGAGTATTCTAGAAATTCTCCCCTCGTATATACCTCATACATTTGAGTGGTCAAAGAAGCAGGAGTGGTGAAAAAGAAAGCCATTATATTGAAAGAGATGTGTGACATACATAGAAACAGCAGTATAAGCATGACAATAAGTAGCTGGTTTTAGTGGTTTTTTTTAAAAAAAATTTTATTTTTTAAGTTTTACTTTTTCCAGTGTGCTACATGAATTCTTTTTCTTGATCAACTGTGTCTTGTTACCGTTTCATATTGCCTTTTTTATTTTTATTTTCAAATTGGCCTGCATCCATCATCAATAATACTTTTCCTCATTTAGAATAGTGTCAAAAACAACTCGTGGGCTGCAGCTTTCAAAGACAGCTACATGTAATGCGTAGGATTTAATCATGTTTCGTTAAATATAACATTGAGATTGAGAAAACATAATCTCCACCTCATAATCTTTCATGGAATCTCAACTTACTAAAAGGGACGGCTAATTAACGCGCTTTCGTCTCTACCTAATGCATGAGAGTGGTTGTTATCATCTTTTAATTCTTTGTTTTCTTCGGTAATTCTCACATTTTCCCTTTTTTTCAACCGAGTGAAAATGAAATGGGTGCCAACAATTACGTTAATGATTGGTGCCTTGATTAGTAGATGCGACCATCGTTGCTTTCATGGAATTCTCAGGAATACAGGAAAAAGCGAGCGTCATACAAAAAATTGTGTCATAACTAGAATTCTCAATCAAAATTTGGTGTTTGTTTCAGTGGAAAATTTATCGAGTAAAATGAATGGAATTTGCTAGCACATCAATAGATTCATGTCAGAAGAGAAAGAGAAGTTCTCTAGAAATTTTCTACCGGATGCTTTATTATAGAATTACAATTTTTTTGTTCCCTTCTCAAAGTGAACGAGGGTGTTAGAAGAAAACGGATCCATGTGAATTTCGAGTGTTTTCTTTTTTAATATTAAGCATCCATTTTTATCAATATAAATTCTATCAGAAAACTTTTCCTATGAAAAATGTTCTCATTATACTTTAGAGGATGGAGATCGTAAAATGATGGTTTGTGCTCTATCCCATTAGTCAAGAGAATTGATGGTCTTAATTCTTTTCTTTTCCCCACTTTTTTTTAGCTTTGTTGTTGTTGTTGTTGTGATGGTGTCTTATTCTTTAATTAATGGAGTGAAGGACTTGGATTATTGATAGGGTATTTAAAATGAATTAATAATTTAAGACAGGTTACCAATAATGTTTGAAGAAAAATTTCCCTTCTATAGAACAGGGTGACCATGCTTCCAACTAATCTGTTAATTATTTAAAAAAACAATCCTTGGCTTGTTATGCATCTTAAATTTCTAAAACAATTTAAATAATTAGAAAATATATTAATATTTTATTATACATATTGCAAGTGTATGTTTGACCATTCTATATAATAATTAATCTAATGAAAATTTTCAAATATACAGAAATAATATCTTAGAGTGTAATAATTACAAATAGTTATTTAAAAATTAAATCTACAAATTTATGGACACAAAGCTTAAATGCTATACCTCTATGTTTCACAAAATAGCTGGAAAAAAAGAAAGAAACCCTGTATCAATCATCTTTATCATCATGAGGTAATATTCTTATGGAAAATCTTTAGAAAATCAGAAAACACCACTGCAAATTGTTTACATCGTATAGGGGAACTAGTTAACAGAACCTTGTTTTTTATTTATTTTTTTTGGTGAACAATTTATTATCAATGTTTACAATGTACCTCATTTGTATATTAGTTAGGCTTGAACTCCAAAAATAACTCTTCAGAACAGTAGATTTTGGGCAGAGTAGGTGATGTGAGTGAACAATTTATTATTTATTCATTTCTAAAGAAAAAGTGATTAATTCAATTGAACTGTCTTATTCCACTTCGAAATCCAAATGCTAATTAAATCCAGCACTAAAGAGCTCTCTCTATGTTTTAATACTTACAACCACCATGTATAGCAACACAGAAATGGTTGCCTTGCAGAATGACAATTCTACTTAAACCATGGTTGTAGACAAGTCTGCACTCTCATTTGCCTTGAACATTACTAGTAAGCAACTTCTCATAACTAAATGCACTAAAGTTTAATCCTTCACAATAAATTTATGAATATTGAAAATTTTATCTTATCCCATCTTTGCAAAACCTTCATGATTGACAATAATATTAATCAAAGTTCCTCGTTTCTATTAAACCCTCACTTCTAAAGTTCTAAGCTAGCTCCTCTAAACTTATTGACGATTTTCCTTTTGAGGACAAATATCATGCTGACTAATAGGAAAACCAAGTTCTCTACATCGGGGCCAGATTCTCTACAATTTTGATTGTAAAGAATGCCTACAATACTTAGTTAGGTGGGTTGCTACGATTGGCTTATCTCACCGGGTCCTACAATTAAAAATATTTTTATATAATTTAGATAATAAATATCATTCATGGGGTTCACTAAGTGAAGAGTTTCGATTGGTGAGATGTAGAGAATCTCTACAATCAAGGATGGAAAGGATCTCTACCCCCCTCTATGTGCCCATAAATTCTCTTTGATTATCCAAGGCTATGCAAACATGGATAATTATACGCTCTACCTAATGTATGTTTAGTTTAGTTTATTATGTCCAGAGCACTTCAAACCTTCTTGTTGTGCATTGATCTAAGAGCTCTCATCCTTGTCCAGTGGACTCCGCATGAAGAAAACTTTTAAAATTTCTCGTGTTTTGGCGGGTTTTGTTGTATTTGCATCAACATATTTGTGTTCATTGCTTATGAGGTCTCGAATTGAAATATGAAGTTGTTAGCCTCATGAATATTCTTTAGCCAATGTATCAAAAAAACTCACGACATTGCTTTCAGATGACCACATCTCAGATTATTCATACACTTTAAGTAGGTAGGGGGTTCTTTCCTAGAACTTATTTTATCATCTTCAAATACCAAAGATTTAATCAAGCTCTAGCCAAGATCAATTGTATAGGGAGTTTTTAAATTTTCAAAGCACATCTTTTACATAAAAAACATTGGAGGGCATGTATAATAGTCAACAGGGTTGGTGATCAGATGTCACTAACGGCACACTTGTTGCCCTCCAACATTTAGAAAAAAACTTAAAAGAATGAAGCTAGACGTGCATATGCAATATATAAGTGATCAAGCCGCCTAGGCCTATATAACTCTAAAACTCAATTAAATGGTCTGAGATGTAACCAACTAAAATGCCATTAAAGAACTTTCTTCAAGATTTCTACTCCATTTTCATTGAATGTATCACTTTCATAGCATCCCTATAGATCTTTATTTGCTTTAAAATAACAAGCTTAAACCTTGAGGTTAATATTAAAAGGAGAGCTAATGACAATTAGGGTGGATTTTTAGCCTAGGGAGGTGGGAATTTTGTTAGTGTAATTAGGTCATGCTTGGATGACCTGTATTAAAACCAGTCCTCATCCAACTAATCTTTGAGTCCTAAAATGGTTCAAGCAACCAAAGAAGATTGCGTCCTTTGATAGAGAGATTAGTACTTGAAAAAGTTAAAAATATTTTAGAAGTACAAGTGATGAAACTTTGGATGAGGTGCTAGTACTACACAAATATTTCGTATTGTTTCTAGAAGGTCTATTAGTATTCAAGGCCCTGAGCCTATGACCATGATGAATATACATGCCATGAGTTGGTAGCTTGAGAAGATTTGGTGAAATTTAAAAATTTTCCCCCCTAGTTTTCATTTTTCCTTAACCCTATTGTTAGTTAATCATGGAAGTAGTTTTAGGTTAATGATGTTGACCCTATTTACTTGTTTTTTAATGTGTGATATCATGTTGTACGGAATTCGTTAATTATTGGTCTTAGCCTTAAATCTGTTGTACATTGTAATAAAGATTTAAAAGAAGTGCATATTACCGTGTTAGTAAGGTTAATCCTAGTCGAAATTTATGTGCTTAGGGTATAATGAAACATACATCTAATTATAATCATGAGCTTATGGCCCTCATTGCACTAACTCAACACAATTGCTACCTTTGAGACAGTCAAAATGTTGTGTTTCAAAATTCAGTCAAAGACAGGTTTATTCTGGGTGATTGTATCTTAATTCCATAACTAGACACAATTGACTACAACATGAAATTGCTTGTACGGTTTAATTTGATATTATTCTATAGCTTATGAATTGAGAACTTAGCCTTTAATTTAAATAGGGCCCTAATCTTGCTTATTCCACATGATTTTGCCAAATACCTAAAACTAGACAAGCATTGTAGCTAAGCCAATATATCATTCTTTCTTGTCACATTATTCGACGACCGCCTATTATATGGCCATGGACGATTGGCCATATAATTAAGATGAGCCAATCAAATCCTATTATCGAATTCATCTAAAATTGTATTTTGCCATTTTTTTCGCCCTTTTCTTCAATTGGCTATAAAATACAGAGTATATCCATCCTATTTCATTAACGGCTATAAAAATAGAAACACTACATGAAATCTATGTGTTATGAGCAGTGGCAGTAGCTTCTAGAATCTTCTAGATCATTATTCTCCTAATTTCTCTGTATATTTTGGAGTTATATGTGCAGGCGGAGATCAATAGGAAATTGTGTGACTTAACTAACACCATTACTCATGAAGACAGCAACGCTCTTCGAAAATTCAAGCCCATGTCATTCGCTGAACAACCAGGGGCATATTCGTCCAATAAAACACAAATCCTTCGTGGCAAGCACACCGATTCCTTCCAAAACTCTGTACTCCCTGTTTCAAGAGTACGAACCTACCCCTCTTCGAATGACCAAACTGCCCCCATCCAGCCGTAAGCATTTAAAACTGTTTACTCCTCGTTAAGGGGTATTTTCGTCATGCACAACAAAACAAACAACCACCGGGTTCTCTCTCCCGCCAACCCGCAATTGACCGCCCGTTTATAAATAAATTCCTCCCGTTAACGCAAACCCAAATAAAAATCCCCATTTCCTCTTCTCTCCCCCCGCCGAAAAAATAAAGTCCACGTGTCAAGATTCTTAAATTTACACTATTGAGAATTTGTTCAGATCTGAACTGTTCAGTTACAGATCCAACGGCTAGAGGTAATTGTGCTATTTTTTTTTAAAAGGTCTCGCCTTTTTGCTCTTTTCACTGTGATTTTCTTCAACAAACCGCAACTACTGATCCCAGAGAGCTCATCATCGTTGAATTCGTGGAGTGCATTTCATTTTTAAAAGAGAATCGTGATCAAGAAGCTAATAAATTGAATTAAGAGCGAGAAAGAGAGAGAAGGAACAGAGTCCGTACCGTTGGACCGCAATGAGAACTCCGAGGAGCACCGGTCACCGTCGGATTGCCGATTTCTTCGCCGCCGATGACTCCTCAGACGACGAGCAGTTCTACGGCTCCTCAATGCTGCCGGCGTTTCTCGACGACCAGAGCGAGCTCGTCGAGGTAATGCTCGAGATCGACGAGGAGTCAATGGAGGTCCGCAGCGTCACTCCGAAGCATGAACCGGCGTCGGTCTCGGATCACGGTCGGAGCCTCAGCCGGAGCTCCTCGAACGCTTCGAAGAAGATCCGACGAAAGTTCGGGTGGCTGATCTCGACGACGTCGCCGTCGTCGACACCGAGGCGATCGGCGGAGGGTTCGTCTAATCTAGCGCCGAGAGACGCGAGGCGGATTCGGGCGAGGCTCGATCGGACCCGATCAGGAGCTCATCGGGCGCTTAGCGGGTTGCGGTTCATAAATCGTGCAACCGGCTCGGTTGAGTCGACGGAGCTTTGGCGGCCGGTCGAGCAGCGGTTCGACTCGTTAGCGAAGGATGGGCTGCTTTCGAGAGAAGATTTTGGGGAGTGTATAGGTTTGTAATTTCTGTATTTTGTTTCTTCACTTTTTGCGGTGTGGTCACCGCCCGGTGATTTTTAAGTTTGCAGGGATGGTGGACTCGAAGGAGTTTGCGAGCGGGATTTTTGATGCATTAGCGAGGCGGCGGCGGCAGAAATTGGAGAGAATTACGAAAGAGGAGTTGTACGACTTCTGGGTGCAAATTTCTGATCAGAGCTTCGATGCGAGATTGCAAATTTTCTTTGACATGTATGGACAAATGCATTTTTTTTGCAAAATTTATATTTACAAATTGGCTAATTTGTAAATTTTGTTTCAGGGTGGATACGAATGAGGATGGGAGGATAACGAGAGAGGAAGTACAAGAGGTGAGTGGAGTAAAACTGTAAATTATGCGAATGCTTATGTCCTGGTTGTGTAATACTGATGATTTTTGTGGGTGCAGTTGATAGGTTTGAGCGCATCGGCGAACAAACTGTCGAAGTTGAAGGAGCAGGCGGAGGAGTACGCTGCGCTGATCATGGAGGAACTCGATCCCGAGAACCTTGGTTACATCGAAGTGAGATTATTCTCTTTTCACCCCTTAGTTATCTCTAATTTACATCACTGCCACTCCTACTGACACGTTGCTGGAGGTTCTACTCGATGCGTGCCCGGTGTTATTTGTTTACTTACCTTCGAATTGTTGGCAAATGAAATTATTAAAATTATTTTGGTAGATATGAAAATAGACGATTGAACTTATATTGCTAGGTTTCCTATCTTCAATAATGGCCATAAAAAAGGCGGTGTTGGTTGGGTTACACGCTATGCTCACCTGATAATTGAAGAAGTTGTTATTAACTTATTATCTAATTCAAGTTGGTACTTGGAGTAATTAAAATTTGTCAATATTTAGTGAGACTTTTTGTTTATATTTATATATCCAAATGATTCTTATTCTAATTTGAAATTTCTCTCTATCTCTCTTTTGACATTATAGAGATCGTTTTCAAATCGCAATAAAATTAATATGTACAGTTATTATAAATTTTTTGATAAAATAATTGCGCAATACCTAAATCGCAATTGTTTTGCCTTTCGTTCATGACAAGTCGATTATTAATCAATTTTGATGGAAGAAACGTGGTCTCCATTGTCCATTATTTTGTCTCTAAAATAAAATTAGCCATTTTACTTTTTTCACTTTTGATTTTACAAATAGTAACTTATATTTTTCAAGTACTCTTTCTTTAAGATATCTTCCCCCTAAAATTACATAGAAATAAGTCTCTTCTATGTTTACGAAACCTTCTCAAAATTAACCTTTAAAAACAAACAAAGTTCTAGCAAAACATTACGGAGGGCATAACAGTAATTAGACATTTCTATTTTCTGTTTACTTTTTGGGAGTAGTTGTGGCAGCTGGAAGCCTTACTCCTCCAGAGAGACACCTACATGAACTACAGCCGCCAACAGAGCACCGTCAGCACTACCACTGGCGGCGGCGGCGGCGGCGGCGGCTGGAGTCAAAACATCAGTGGTCCCATCCACAAACCCACGCTCCGCCGCGTCCTACCCCTCCGGCGCACTTTAGCACGCACCAAACTCTGGCTGGAAGAGAACTGGCGCAGGTTATGGGTCATCCTACTGTGGGTCGCCTCCATGGCAGCTCTCTTCGCCTGGAAATTCGTTCAGTACCGCCGGCGTGCTGCTTGGCACGTGATGGGGTATTGCCTGCCGACGGCGAAGGGAGCGGCGGAGACGCTGAAGCTTAACATGGCGCTCGTGCTGTTGCCTGTTTGTAGGAATACGCTCACGTGGCTTAGGTCTACACGTGCGAGGCTCTTCGTGCCGTTTGATGATAACATCAACTTCCACAAGGTACGCTTATTTACGGAAAGGAAATTTACTACTCCGGGAGTACTATTTTTTTTTTTTTTTATCACAATACTTATTATTCCGAATTTTGATTTATTTTAAATCTTACAGTCACTTCACCTCCACAAATTTCACTCATTCATAATATGTTCGTAAAGAAAAATTTCATTCACTAGATAATCAATAATTATGATAAAGCATGACCTTTCTGTTATACTTCAAAATTTGTATGATATTTCACGCAAAAATTATCTTTGTTTTTACAACATAAAGCACAAAAGCAAGTAGTTTATAGTCTAGACTCTTGCCAACACTACCCTATAAACTTTTATAGATATAATGATATAAAGAGAAGAAAGAATGTGATACGCATGAACCACCATCACATTTTAAACCATGTAAAGGTTGTAGAATATCTATGCCAACAGTAAACTAACTCAACAATAAAAATATCTAAACGAACAGAATATTGAATACACATAATACAAAAGTTAGTGCAATTGCCAAAAAAAAAAAAGACACCATATCTGGATCAATAAATAATTTACCTTTCCATAGGGTCGTCTCTGTACTTTTTGCTGCCGTGAGTAGTCGAATAGGATACACTGTTTGCCGTTAGATTGCGTGTCACGATCTCAGTGGCACAGTACGGTGGCTCCAGCTTCACCTGTTAGGTGGCGGGCATGCAGTGTCAATTCTCCAATGTTGGTATAGTAGCTGTCTGGCCCCTTGCAGGCAACAGGCTTTTTATGATGACGTGGCCTTGTTAAAAATTGGTAGTGTGTCTGCTGCTAGTAATATACCTTATCATCATGGGGAATGATTGCGCAAGATACGATACACTTTTGGGAATTGTATGGTTCATTTCCTCAGTTGTCTAATTATTTTACGAGTCAGAGACAAATGATTTCGCTCAAGTTGTCTGTTGTTGTGTCAAGATCAGCTGACGGGCCTAGGAAAATTATTAAAGCTATATATAATTCATTTAATTAAAAAAGCTCATGACATATTAATAGCCAGTATCAAAAGTGCGAAATTTTTGGATTTAACGTGCATATTTTTAAATCTTCATCTTTTATATTGACTGAGTAATAATTCTCTAATGAGTAGAATTCATTGCGCATATTTTTTTCAAACTTGAAATGAGATACGCGTCCCATAATATCTATCCGCATTCTTTCAACTATGTGCTTCTTTTTCGCGCTAAAATGTCATGTTTTGTAATTTTGATTATTTTTTAAAGTTCGGTTGTAACTAATTAGATTTTATTTGGTCAATAAGTAAACCCAGCTAATGGTGAATCTTTAGATGTCACATCTATTAATAGTAAAAATAGCTGTCAAGACTAAACTCAATAGGAGTAATTTGCAAGAAACAACTTTGGCAGGGCTAGAATGCAAAAGGCATACTAAAAACCAGAGACCGTTTAGCTGCCTAGACAAAACTCAAATAACGGTGAAGGTGATGAAGACTAATTTGCAAAGAGGTTATTGGGAATTGTTTCTTTCAACTTTTTGTCTTGATTCGGTCACCAACCGGTGGGCTCACCTCCTCACCTTTCCACTCTCTTCCAGGTGATCGCAACAGCTATAGTCATGGCCGTCCTAATCCACGCCGGGACCCACCTCGCCTGCGACTTCCCTCGCGTGGTCCGGTCACCGCCGGAGAAATACGCCCTCATCACCCGCGACTTCGGCTCAACCAAACCAACGTACAGCAGTCTCCTCTCCGGCATCGAGGGGGTGACCGGAATCGCAATGGTGATCCTAATGTGCATCTCCTTCACGCTGGCGACCCACAAGTTCCGCAAGAACGGGGTGAGGTTACCGCGCCCTCTGAACAAGCTCACCGGGTTCAATGCGTTCTGGTACTCGCACCACTTGCTCGCTGTTGTGTATGGGCTCCTCGTGGTTCATGGCTACTGCATGTTTCTTGTCCACAGATGGTATCAGAGGACGGTAAGATTAATGTTTGTTTTATATTAGTATTTTAGCGGTTAATTAACATGTGGTATGAGTGTAGAAATGAAGAGCATATTTGCATATATTTCCTTAATTATCATCGTTGACTGTTATATAAGTTAAGATTTAGTTTATTTATATATGTAGCTAGGCACCGCTATTATACCCTTTCGAATTGCATATATTCCTACGTTTCTGTTAAAAATGAGAAGGGACTTACATATATTTATCTTATTTGCAGACTTACCGCTAAAATCTTAATATTTCCTGATATATTCTTTGACATCGAGTTAAAATATCCATCTCCTTTAAAACCATTAAATCGAAATAAAATAAGGGGTTTTTTTTACCCATATGCGCCCAAGTTCAGAGTCTTTTTGCAGAATTAGTTCCCAAGTCTGCATATTTGCTCATTTAGCCCTCCGAGTTGTAACGTTGTTAAATGAGAGCGGTGTAAAAACAAGGTTAAATTTTTTTTCTTTCCATAATATTTCCCTGCGCAAATATACCCTTGGAAACCAGATACTATCACTGACATTTGTCATTAACCTAATTATCCTTTTTGTCATTCATACCGGAGTAACTTACGGATTTTTTTTAAAGCGTTAGAGAACATACAACGTAATACTTAATTCGAAACAGTTATATTTAAATTTTCAAGTGCCTCAATTATGCTTAACTTACAAAGAGAGGAGGCCGGGTCGACAGAAGCTGATACAAGGTTGCAAAAAGGGAAACTTGTAAAACAGTCTAATAATTCCTGTTTCTGAATATTTATTTGGTTCATTTCAAATTTCAGAACACTATTTAACTTTGTCCCTTGCATATGGAAGCATATTCTTATGTAGGTTTCATAATCACAAAAAATAAATAAATAAATTAACTCCTATAATGGTTCTTTACTTATGGCCTCTGTCTTTCTGAGGCTCTTAACTGCTATTTATCTTATAGTTTTCTCATGCCTACTCTTGGACAGAAAGCAAGATTTCCACACAATCAACACATGTGTCCAAAATAGTTAAGTAGACTATTACATCTAATCCACCAAATTTCTTTACTCATATAAGAATTCAGCATGTGTTCCTTGTTATAATACAGACATTTCCTAGCTTTTACCTTTTGGTAGAAGTTTTAGAAAAGACGTACATCGGTTCTCAAGGACAATGTCCACAACTCATCAGACTATTTATATTTTAGAGACTAAGTCAAGATTATTTTGATTAAAGAATTGTATTTGAAACCTAATCTCTCTGTTAAGTTTCTTTAATTATACTGAGTGATGTAAGAGAATAACATAATGTTCGATGAAAGAATTTGATACTATATATTGAAACAGAAAAATCTACGCTACCAAACTGACAGGTAGCAGTCCCTGACTCCGGGATAATTTATGGAATTAGATAACCTCTATACAGGTAGAAGTGTCTTAGATGTCTCAAACGCATTCCTTAATAGATATTATATAATTGAAGGTAGCAGTTGAGAATAGGTCTCTCAACAAACCTTTGACATGTTAAGAGATTATTTCAGCGCAACTTGCTTCTTGTTAAGGAAGTAGTTGAATTCTATGATGTATTGCAAAACATCAAATTATTTAGGAAAGGGCATGATTGTAGAGATTGTCGAATTTTCCAAAGCAAATTAGTTGTGTAGTAAATATCACCTATAGGATTAATGGAAAATGAGTTGAAACTAATAAAACTATGTGGCGATAATTCGTTAGCTCTATTCTAGATTGCAACACTATGTCATTAGAAAGCTAAGGATGCGAAATGTCTTGGTTTTTTTTCAGACATGGATGTATATCTCTGTTCCGTTGCTGCTCTACATAGGTGAGAGGACTCTCAGGGCTTTTCGTTCCAATGCTTATTCCGTTAAGATAATGAAGGTACTTTCTGAATCTCTTTAGGAATTTGACAAAAGCGTCCAACTTCCCCTTTATGTACGCATTTTACAAAATAGTAACAAGGTTAAGATGCGAAAGCAAAAGGCGCCTAGCCCTCCATTTTCACATTTTAAACTCGAGGGAAGAAAGCGTCAGGTGCCAAAAAGGGCGGTTCATCCAGGACCTGGCACCTAAGAATTAACGTTATAAGACAGCTAAACTGTAGTAATAGACTTGATATGTGCTCTTGAGGACAAATGATCTAAAATCAACTAGGCTAAGTTGACACTGTCTTAATCTCTTTTATTTCCATTCAGGTTTCGTTACTACCTGGAAGTGTTCTAACGTTGGTCATGTCCAAGCCGCATGGATTTCGTTATAGGAGTGGCCAGTATATATTCCTGCAATGCCCAGCAGTATCTCCATTTGAATGGTTTGCACTCTTCCATTTATGCATTTCTTAAGGCCACAATTCTCTTGTTATATCAAGCAAACAAGAAAGTAAAACCAAGAAGAGTAACATAAAGGGATTTGGCTGATCTTGTTTGGCCTATATCCATGCAACATCAACATGACGATTCATTAGAATGAATATAATTGTAGTGAACTGGATTAAACATCACCCAATAATCGGACTTGAAATAGATCCACAATTTCACAAGGATGTGTATAATTATACACCTAGCACTCTTATATTTTGGCTCTCCACATAGCAAGAAACTGAACTTGTTACCATCCTCCATGTCAAAACCAACAGGCACCCCTTCTCCATCACCTCAGCTCCTGGCGATGAATATCTTACTGTTCACATTAGAACTACGGGGGACTGGACTCAGGAGCTCAAGCGGATTTTTACAGAGCACTACTTTACTTCCGGGAGAGCCAAATTAAATGAACTGGGATCGTCAGATCACAAAAGGTAAGCATAGGACTCTAGATTTATATTTCTCATAAAGTTAATTTTGTGGTAATTTAAAATCATAACTTACCAATGAAAATGAGTTGAGAATGCAGTGTAACATTTGTGTACTGTTTCCATAAACTGATGTGTACATAATAGAGTATAGATATTTTTACATGGATAATCTTTAATAATTTTTCTATATCTTGAACTAGCTCAAACAATTTTATGTGCATGATCACATCAACGAATCTATTTAATTTCATGTAGCTTGCCGAGATTGCTTGTTGATGGACCATATGGGTCACCAGCCCAAGACTTTCGAAACTATGATGTTCTACTTCTGGTGGGGCTTGGTATTGGTGCTACTCCTTTTATAAGCATTCTCAGAGACCTTCTCAACAACATCAAATTGGTAGATGAACTCTTGGTAAGATTTACACATTTCTCATGTCCATCTTTTCTTTTTGTAATTTTCACAAACTACTATGAACTTTGGGGTATTTTGCACAAAACTACCATGAAATTTCAAAATTGTAGAAAACACCATGAACTAATGAAAATCGTTACTACGTCTCTTACTAATATCTAGCAACTATCAAAGTTCATAAGGGTAGTATGTAAGCTACATAAAGTATAAGGGCAAAATTATCCAAGAAACATCACATGCAAAACACGTGAAAACTTAACTAACGCACGTTGGTTTAATGAAAAGTTCATGGTAGTTTTCTTTAATAAAAAAAAGTTTATGGTAGTTTTGTGAAACTTACCCTTTTTCTCCGCAATACAGTTTTTTATTCGCCTCTTATGTTGTGTTCGTATATTGAACTATTAGGAGATGACTACAGAAGCTAGCAGATCAGATGACAGCACAAGTAGTAGCTTTGGCTTTTCGACGCCAGGTAGTGTCAGCAAGAAGAGGCCACATAGAACTGCCAGTGCTCATTTCTACTGGGTTACAAGAGAGCCTGGGTCATTTGAGTGGTTCAAAGGTGTTATGAACGAAGTTGCAGAAATGGATAGAAAGGTAATAATTCTGACCTCTGTTTAAACTATTGGCTGTTAATATATCTGAATGTGTTAAACTAGGAAAATTGTTGGATATTATTTATTGCTTAAAACAGGGAGTTATAGAGATGCATAATTACCTAACAAGTGTTTACGAGGAGGGAGATGCAAGGACCACTCTTCTCACCATGGTGCAAGCTCTCAATCATGCCAAGAATGGCTACGATATAGTCTCTGGCACTCGGGTACTATTCTATGAAAATTCTCATATTTTAGATGTTTTGAGTGATTCATTGATATGTAAGTGCCATTCAACAAAATAAACAAGATTCATTCCAACCAATATTCCTTTAAAACTAAAATTATTGACTTCTCCGAGAGAAGAGATAGAAAACTTATTCAGTCCTATTCCAAATCTTACCCATATCTACGCTGAAATTGATTGGAATGTTCATTCTCTATAAACACATACTTCTGTAAAATCTGCAGAAATTAATGCATAGAACATTAATAATATTTGCTCAAACTAGCAAACTGCATCAGCAGAGGGAAATTTTTTTTCTCCGTCTTAGTCATAGGCACTCGAGATTGTATATTATGATTTCAACTTGTCTAATGAAAAACTGTCATATTTTGTTGTTATTTACAGGTTAGAACACATTTTGCAAGGCCTAATTGGAGGGAAGTTTTCACGAAAATAGCTTCAAAGCATCGAGGAGGCACTGTAGGTGAGGCAATTCTACCTTTCCTAAATGAAATTGGAAACCCTCCATTTATAATTAGAAGGATTACGATTCATTTGATATACAAGTATCGGTGTGTCTAATGTAGTGCATTAATCGAAACAAACCACAGTAATTTCTCCCAAATGTAATGTAAAATTAATATAACGGATTAATATTTTTACCACTATGAATGCAGGTGTATTCTATTGTGGAACACCAGTATTAGCCAAGGAATTGAGAAGTTTATCCCATGAGATGAGCCACAAGACTTCAACAAGATTTCACTTCCACAAGGAGTACTTCTAATTCTTTGGCCTTAGGTAAAGGGGCAAAATGCACTCAATTTTTGTGTAATTCTTAAAAAAGAAAAATGTTATATATAGGGAAACAATTCACTTCAAATGTATATAAATATTTCTCGTATATAGAGTAGAGAAAGAAGGGGAAATAGAACCATCATTTTTTTACGTAACTTATAACATGTATACAATAAGATTAGCATCTCCTTTGGGAATATGTTGTGACTGCTCATGTATTCTAATAACATATAGAAGCTATAGTTTCTTCATGTAAAAATTGAAGCCAATTACTAATTTGTTTCGATATTACTTTTTGACATGTTAACATATGTTTCTTCTGATGGTTGATTAAGTGTGGCCATTATAACACGTGATCACTTTGCCCTTTTTTTAAGTCTTGTTAATTTCTGAGCCAAGAATTATTGATTTAGTTTATTTTGTTATGTGAAGCTGTATTCAAGTAATTTATGAAGAATCCAAAACTGTTTCATGGTTTCATCAAGTCTATGTTGCTAACCATTGAGAAATATTAGTGATAATTTTTGCCGAACCTTGTTGCATTTACTACTTCTTCTAACTTAAAAGCAAAACCTTAAAATTACTATTCGTACTACAGTAAGCACTATTCTTGCTACTGTATGCTTTAGAATATTAAAAATACTACTCACACTATTCTTGCTACAATATTATTCAGAATATTTAAATTACTAGTCATGCTAAGTAATATTATCAGCCTTAGCCATACTGTTCAAACAATAATGATTTTCCCCCATAATTACTGTTCATACTACAGTATAATTTTTAAATCTTAAACCTACTCTATAAACTACATGGAACTTTTTTGGCCCTTTTTAAATCTTAAACCTACTCTATAAACTACATTGAACTTTTTTGGCCCTTATCCACTGTTCAAGCTGAAGTGACATTTTTAATCTTGAAAGTATTGTTATATCTTTTTTTCTTGCAAATGATGAATTTAACCTTTATCAAATATTTCAAAAATATAAATGAATATTTACAGATTCTACTATAGAAAATTGATAAAATTTGGTAATTTGTATATTATTTTGTTAACTGGTTTGGGAATTCACTCTATAAATAGTAGTAAAAAAATTATCGCTAAAGTTTTTATAAATAGTTATATATATAAATCATATTATAAATTTGGTGATAGATATCATTCAGTAAATAATACCAGCAACAACGCGAGGCCTCAATAGTGAACTTGATAAGGAAAACATTGAAAATAAAAAGGGTGATAGTCTACAAAGACGGGCCTTGGGCCTGTCCATAGAAAGAAATGCCAGTCTTAGACTAGTGGGCTGTTCATTTGTTAAACGGAGCTAGTGTTTTCGTATAAAATACTAAGAAAATCTCTTGTATTTACCATGGAAATGAAGAAGTGGTCTAGTACTAACTAAATCGATAGTGAAAAACTAATCGATTTGCAAAGATGGAAGTACGTAGGATGGATGGGTGAGAAATCTTAAAGTCCCAATCATAAACAAAAACTCTGAAATTGTGGACATGCTGAGTTTTTTTTATGAACCGTTTTTTAATAGGCCGAAACTTGAACTCACACATTGATGTTAATTTTTAAAAAAATCTATTTTAGATTCATAGTCGTTGGAATTTAAACCTAGGTTGCTCTGATACCATCTTAAAGTCCTAACCATTATACCAAAACTCAAAAGTTATAACGAGGGTTGTATTTTTTATGTTCTATCAAAAACAAGTTAGTGGTTTATATGGTATCTTATGCTTTTACACAGCAGATGATCAAGTCACATTTTCATTAAACGTAAAGCGTTATCCCTGACATGTTCTTCGGTCTAGCTTTTGAATTGAAGATACGCTTATTACGTCAAGCTACACGTGAGAGTTGAAATTCATTTTTGTCTTTAAATTGCTCTATAGTCAAAAAAATAATAATAAAATAAAGTAAAATAAAAAAAACTAAACCTATCATAGGCGGAAAACATTAAGATGAAGCACGGTATTAAAAATATTGCTCCATAACTCTTAAAAAGAAGTTCTTAACAAAATTTTCCCCCTTCAAGGGGCATACAAACTTTTGTCTAAAAAATGAGCAAGGCATCCTAGGACAAAACTTGACAAGCGAAAGGACCAATGTCCTCTCCTAGCTGGCTAAACCATTTGATACTTCATTATTCTAGGAATATTTCTCACTTGATGTTACCTTGATCAATCAATTGGGGATTAAACCATAAACTATACCAATCAAATAAACACCAGGTGCTACAATATTTGAGTAAATGAGAGAAATTTTTTTTATTTTAGTAAGTTATGAAGTCCCTAGCCCTTGCATTAAACTGCAGCTAGATTGTTGCCTATTCTATCTACGACAATAGCAACTTAAGCTTTCTCAATGATTCGATGCCATGAGGTGAGCGCTGTCTTCTCTCGTCTTTTCATGATGATTTAATTTGGTTAGGGTTTATGAATGATTATGACTTGTTTTGAGTAAAAGCTAATAATAAGTGTGATTGACAAAGGATATGATGGTGCTTGTGTATGGAATGTATCCTTCTCATCCTACACATAAAATGAAAAGATAATTGTCTTGATTTAAAATGTTTTTGGCACGAATAATATTTAAAATGTTTTCTTTTCATTTTCAGATATTTATTTCTCTAGCTATCCATTCTTCTGAATCTTTGGCCAAAATGCAACTATTTCACCAAACACTCGGAAGCAATGTATAATTTTTTCCCCCTTTTCGACACTATCCTCGCGAAATTTTGTTTGGATTTTCAGATGAAAGTCCAGGACCTCTCTGCTAATTTTCCTAACATAAGTACACAATGCTGAATAGTTATTATGAGGAATTTAAAACACTTTCTTTTTCTTTTTTTAAGGTGAAAAAAGCACCAATCGTTGCTGAACTTTATGTGGAATTAAGCATGTTTTGCTCATGCAACAACTTCTTGAGCTACCAAAATGTGCCTTGCATTGTTATCAGAACTGAGGAATATTACACGCATAATTTTCTCCAGTGAATTGGTTCTCCTCCTTCAAAAAAAAAAATTAATAAAGCAAAAAAATTGTCAAATCCAATCTAGGCTTTAGTCTAATTTGGTCTACCTGTTTCAACTGTAATATTTCTCTCCTTGGCTTCACCAACGTAGGTACTTGCATTTAAATAAGTCATTAAATGAAAACTTTGGTCATCTCTCTAGTCAAATCCTTTTGGGCCCTCTCCCTCTTTACTCTCTGCCTCTGCTTTTAATGATGAATAATGATAATCAACTGGCGTAATGAATCAGGAGAAAAGTTTAATTGCGCTTCGATGATTGATGTTACTGAGGTTATTGAAGAGACGCGTACTATCGATTCGAATCTAAATTTTGATTTTTTTTTTTCCAGAATGAAATATTGTATTGTTGTATGTGAAATATCATACTCCCTTTACAAGAGGGAGCCGTGGAAAAACTTTCCAATGAGTACATTACCCCTATTCTTTTTTGATAGTATATTCTAATGCTAACTAAATTAATTATTAATTATCATTGTCAATTAATTATATTATATGTCAATTCAAGTTTGTAAAATTTGGTCCCTAAAACTTCTAACTTTATTGTAAAACTCCACATCATATTAATTATTAGTAACGTATGATAATATATTAATAGATAATTGCATGTTAATAAAGTATTTATGGAAAGAGTAGAAAACATAGAATTATCCTAAAATTATACCATGACACTCATATAGGAAAATTACAAAGAGCATTCTTATGTTTAGGTAACAGGTAGGACAGAAGGTACAAACATAAAATTTTTTAAAACATAAGAATATTTAAGTGCAACAAGATACAATGGGAGGTATATAAGTATAATTTTGGTAAACTATAAGGTATTTAAGTTTAGTTAAGCCCATAAAAGATTTGAAACCTTTGTTATCCATAAACAATAGTATATGATCACATATAAATAATATTCATCAAACAATATGTGGCCAGATACTTAGCTTATATTTATATAGTAGAGGATATATATATGTGGCAAAATTAAAGCATCATATTTTGAGTAAGTCTCAAGATTTTGAATTATTTCTTGAAATTATATATTTCGGTTAAGAAACTTTAGAAGAGGTTCAAAGGACTACTACAAAGTGTTGGACATCAGATAAATATTGAATAATTAAAATACGTGATATCAGATTGCAAAAATCAAGGATATATATATAATACTGAGTGTCATATAGGATAATATTTATACATACATAGCATTATAATATGTAATCTAACGTATTAACGTAATTTAAACATAAGAATTTGCATTAAGATATATGCTTAATATTTGAGAGAGCCGATAGTGGAGAGATTTGGGAGAAGAACTGTGGCTTTTGTGGGTTCTGATTTTGTTTCACACAAACATGATCCAAACCCAAGCCCACAATCAAATTAAAAATGACACTATTTTCTCGATATCTTCAAAGGGATATATCAGCCACATTTTTTATAATGATCGATATATCAAAACAATCACCAAACAAAAGAAAATAATATAAAATATTATCAAGATAAAGTCTTTAACCCGATATATTAGCCGATATAGCAATATATCGACTAATATTTAATACAATGCCTATAAGAGCAAATATGTAAATGTTATTTAGATATTAATTCCTTAATTTTAAATATCCAATATCATATTCCCTCAAAATTTTCAAATTGCTCATAAATTTAGGGACTAATATTAAATTATTAAAATTTTTGAAGGAGAAATTATAAATAAGCCATATTTAAAAGAAGAGTTAATTTTTAAAAAACCCTCTCAATTGTAGGGATTGTTTTAAAAAACCTACTCAACTAATTCAATTTGACAAAACTAACTTATTATGAGGGGTGTTATAGATAACCCCTCTCAATTTTGATGCAATTTTAGAAAACACCCCTCAACTATAGCGTGTCTCATAAAAACTCTCCTAATCTTTCACACTTCTATCAACAAACCTCCTTAACATAATTACTTCAATATGTGATTTGGACAAAATACCCTCTTGAATAAAGTGATTTTAATTAAAAAGAAACCATCAACCGATAATAAAAGGACCACAATTAATTTACAATTCTTTTTCCCTCTATATCACACTTTTTTCTTTCATTTGGCAAAAACCAAAGTATTTCTTTTATGGTTGATGGATATTTTAGTCTTTCCAAGTCAAGTACTTGTCACGTAATAGATAGGACTCAATGATATTATTTTTGAGAGGTTAGGTTTAAGTGAGAAAAGTTCACAAGGGTTAAATCAACTTTTTTTAATTTGAGATAGATTATCTACAAAACACCTAAAACTTGGCAAATATTTACTCAGTTTTAAATAGTTTTTTTTAGGGGGGTTGACATGCCCCTCATAGTTTAGAGAGAGTTTTCTAAAATTAACACTTAAACAAAAGCACAACTTAAGGCACATGTGACATCAATTTTATAAGAGTAGAGTTTATAGCAAGTCTATCACTTAATGAACTGATTTGGGTTATTTGTCCTTAAATTTATCCTATACATCAACTCTG
>JBAKGM010000279.1:3414075-3449185 GCA_037177215.1 Asparagus racemosus
TCGGTCGCCGGATAAACAACAGGTGGAAGTAAACAACAGGTTGAAGTGATTTTTTATAACTAAACAAAATCCTTAATAACTAGATAAAACATACCATTTTTCTTTGATGAATTCAAGAATTTATTTTTTTCATTAATAATAATAGTTTTTTTTCTGTATTCATCCTTTACATCATTAATATTTTGAAATTATACATTCAAATTACTAATTAATCTTAAATCATTAATATTCTTTACATCATTAATATTTTGAAATTATACATTCAAATTACTAATTAATCTTAAATCATTAATATTTTAAAGCTTTAAACGTTACTATTTCTTTGGAAGGCAAAATGTTAAAACAAAAAAATTTACACATGGACATATCCAAACAAATAATATATTATGATAATTATAAACTTTTTTGCAACCATGTTCTAGTAAATTAATTAATTAATTAAAATATTTGACCACGTGCAGTGCACGTGCATTCCACCTAGTTTTTCAAAAAGAGGAACTCGAATAATTTTGGCATGGTAGCGTTGTATATCATAACTCGTCTACGGTTAATGTATGATTTTGTTTTATATAAATTGAACTAGTTTTTTTTTTCACTTATTGAAATTAATTATTGAAAAAATAGATGCTTAGATACTTTGTGTATATTAAAATGTGCTTAATTAAGCTCCATCTTGTTTCAACTCTATCCAAACCTCAACACACCCATTTGGTTGAGTATTGAAAATTGTTAAACCAGAAAATAAATAAACAAAATCAGGAAGTCATAATATTGAGATTTGTCTTAATTAACAAAGTTATTATAACTAAATAATTATTGAAAGTAAATTATGATCCACTAAATTTACCAAACACTTTGGCTTATAATCCACTTAGCTTATAATTTATTTATAGACTATAAGCTAAGCGGATTACAATCCAAGAAAGTCAAACATACTCTCACACCAAACCGCATTTGCAACTCCAACGTCTTCTACCTAAACAAACCCTCACATCACACCCAACAGTTGTGGTTTTTTTCTAGCACACTTTAGCCAACTTTTAGCTAAATGAAAGAACCAGGACATAATCTAACATTTTTTCGTTAATAATATAGCTTAACAAACCTTAGACTTATGGTCCTTAGTGAATAGTGAGCAGACACTTCATGAGTCTAACAAGACTTTTTGTGGTGTCAGATTTCTCAGCTATTAATAAAAAAGATTCTCCAGGGCTAGAATAGATTTTGGTCAACTTCATCTTAAATTAGGGTTAAATTACTAGGTTTTTCTCAAGAGAGATTTGAGCATCTAACTCCAACGTTTATTAAATGCTTTCATTTTGTTTGGTTGTGAAATAAATGATTGGTCGTCACATTATAGAGTCTATTACATGTATACCAATTGATTTGATAGAAAATTATTGAGGTTACTCTAGACCTACTATCTTATTACATTCATTACTAAGATGCACATATTATGGAATACAATAAAAAACAAATAATGCTACTTATCATTTATGAATTTATCCATGAATTGGCAAATCTTCTTCACCCAAATTTTTTTAAAAAAAATTGTAAATTAGAAAAGATTATTTACTTGGGCTTGTGAAAATATCTTCCATGTCTTACCCAGAGTTATTTGTTGGATATAAAATAGTGATAATAATTGGAGCTATTAGTCCATAATTTATTCAACGCAAAAGAGAAAGGCATATACTTTTATATGGGAAGTATATTCATCTTTGCTCATCCATTTCCCTTTGGACGCAGTTTCGGACATTTTCCATGTGGACGACAACTGAGATCGCGGGCAGGGGATATCTTTATTAAATTAAGGTCTTTGATCTTATAATAAATAAACAAGATTAGGCTCTTAGTTATATCTAATACCATATAAAGTCTAGTATCTGGACTACTACTGCACGTATTTAGATTATTATTATTATTATTATTATTGCCGTCACAAGCACCCACATACGGCACGAAATAATATTTCATTCTTAGAACATCTAAGTGTTTAATATCAGGAACAACTCATTAGGAGGGGAGAAAAAACTAAAGATATGGACTTCTCTTTTGTGGAGGAAGTATAAATAAACTTTCAGAAGAAATTATTATTATTTGGTTGGGAATGGGGTGTAAGTGTTAAATACAATAAAAAAAAAGTTTAGATAGCTGAGTTCTCTTTTTACATTAGACTAAATTGTTATTTATTTTTAAGGAGTGAAATCCTTTCTCAAAAAGTTGTTAGCATTCAAAATGTATAATAACAACTTTTGGACACTTACACCGGACAAATTAAAATAATTAAAACTTCTACAAATTGCATAAAAACAAGGAACACTATCGAATTCTCAATATTCATAAACATAAAAGATGCGGAGACGCTCTTAGTTTGACAATAAACTTATTTTCGCACGTAAGTATCTTTTTAATTATAAGGTGTCAATAACATGTTTGGTAAGGATTTGCTATTACTTATATTTAACTTATAAATAGGAGAAAAATAAATGATAAGTAACTTAAAAAACTATCTGACGCTCTAACAAAATAAATAATAAGTAACTTATAACGAATTGTAAAAAAAGGATCACCTAAGCATATTATATACTGGGTTTTTAGTAATTTATTATCCAAGACAAGGTGAAAAAGACACTTATAACCTCACACAAATATGAAGACCCATATTATATACTGGGTGTCACATGACTCTACCATTGCCTAGGAAAATATTTAAACCATATACTTTTTTTTTTAATGTCACCATATACACACCTTTAGAGTCACGTGGGTTGTTCCTGCCAAAATCTAATGCTATTTTTAAGCGGGCAACGCAAATATTCTCCGGCAAACACACTGTATGGTTATCCTAACCCCAACCTCATAATTAATAAACTAATTAATTAATAATAAATTACTAAAATACCAGGGTAATTGAAACTCGAGAGTCATTTTTAAAGTCCCATTCTTCTTTCTCAGCGGTCATAAAACTTCAATCTTATTTCTGTGGTCCAGGACCACTCTTCTATTGATATTTTCACTCCTAATTTAGATTTCAACAGTTTCACTTCTTTTTGAACTGTTTCTTGGTTTTTTTCCCGAACAGAGACGCTTGTTTTCTACATCATTTTTGTCTCATTATTATTAATTTTGAGCGTTTTCTTTTGCTTTAACACCGTTCAGCACTCGTATTTATGTATTCAGGCTTTGCTTTGTTCGTATTAGTTGAAAAAAGTTTCAAAAAATGCGTCAACATAGACCTTAAATTTGATAGAAAAGGTGGAGTTATTTTTGATAAAAGATACCATAAAAGACAATCTTTCTCATTTCTCATGAATCAGATTTCCTTCACTCAGAAATTAGGCTTATGAATTGTCAAACCAAATTAATCTCAGCTCTTTAAGGTTAGCATAAAATCTTAGCTTCTCAATCAAAATAGTAATTGAAAATTTTGTGAATGATAATCTTTTTTTGATTAAGCAAATAATATTTGTTCGCTACTAGTTTCTTACTTTTCTCACGTTTTTCAAATATATGGAGTAGATGAAAATATAGATCTTGAAGATAAACATGTGGAGAACAATGAGGCTTTCAATCTAGAGCGACTATGATTAAAGGGCTATTTGATTAACTATATCTGCAAAGGTCACAACTATAATTACATAAATTTGAGACATTTTGGTTACAATCGATACACGTTGAACTAATTGTATTATTTAGTTTACTACAATTAGGATTTAGTCAATGATTGTTCAGCTGGGGGGAGCAGTTCACATATGAGTAAATTAAGTCAAACATGTTTTTATATGAATCATTTCATTCACCTAAAATTTTTGACGAAAAATGACGAATTCCTATTTCAGTACTCGCATTTTATAAATGCACTTATTTATTAAAACACACTTTTAAAGACAATTATACATTATAAGATTCAATTAATATTGTATAAAGCAAAGGGAATGCAATAAGAAACCAAGTTGAAATTTTATAGAGTTAAATAAAAAAGTTACATTTTTCAGAAAACAATTACATTGAATTGATATGCATTTAAATGAGTAATATCATAATCTAAACACTTGATTGAGAAGCGCTATAGAAGCAATACATTTTTCACAAAACTAAATACCTAATTGCATTAAAAAATTACAGTTTCAATCTTTCTTCTTACTGTTAGTGAGGTTTAATTTGCAATTTCAATTACGACCGGTCCCAACGGGAGTATAAAAACTTGATATCTAAGTTAGATATCTAAACTTGAAATTGCAAAAAATGAATAAACAATTACAACTAAAATTTGCACGAGACCACAGTTACCTATGCAATTTGTAGGAAGTATAGTTACACCAAACAAAACACGAGTTATTGTTGTAGGATTGGTCCTTTTGAGTGGAAAAAATTGAGTGCCAGCCAACTAAATTACTAATGGCCAGCATAATTGCTAATTATTTTTCACTGTAAGCCGGTGCTCCTTATATTATATAACAACAATAAATGAAATAAATGCATTTATTTATTTATTTATGACTATGTTCTTCCCCTCTGCAATCTCAGGTGGTCATAATGAGCAGCTGCGAGCCTCCTATTTTCTTGTTCATCCATCTCCCATAATTAAACCCACCCCCCCTGCTCTTTCCCCTCGCTATTCTCACCCCCAAATTGTTTCCTCCATTTTTGTTCTTTTCTCCTCTCTCTCTCTCTCTGCACTTGGCACTGTTAGCCACCACCCTTTCACTCAGATTCAATTGTGAGCTCGTCCCATTAATCCAAATCCCCTGTTTTCTTATCTTCAGAAATCCTCCCCCATTCTCAAATCCCTTTCTGGGTTTTGATCCTCTCTCAATTCCCATCAAAACCCATATCTCCATTTCTCTTCTTGCTCCCGTCTCAATCTCTTGGTCCCCTCCATTGAATCTCAACCACCCCCCCTGTTTCCTCAACTTATTTAACCCGCCCTCATTCTCGAATCCTTTTCTGGGTTTTGATCCTCTCTCAAATCTCGTGCCCACCTGAACCCTTTCTCGCTTCCCCTGTTTCTCTCTCTGCGATGGCGTTCTGCTCTTCGATGGCCTCGCCTCTCTGCACCTGGATCGTAGCGGCCTGCGTCTCGTCAGTTTCGGCCGACGCGAAGCAGTCGGTGAGCCGCCGGCGGAGGAGAGCGGTGGCTCTCTCGAGCGTTGGAGATTTGAAGAGTGGGTTGACTTCGGCCAAAGGGTTTATCTCTGCGTTTGAGCCTTGTGAGGAGTTTTACAACACTTCGAGAAATGGGTTCCTGTTTGGAAATGGAAGCGGAGAGGGTAGTCCGAGGCAGCGGAGGGATGCTCGGTCTCGTCCTAATTCAGGTAATTTATTTATTTTTAATTTATTTGTTTTTGTTTGTTGATTTGATTAATGGTATATTTTTTGTTTCTTTTGGTGGAATGGAGACGCTGTTGGATTTCTTTATTGTATGTCTGAGATCTTGTTAGATAATAGTATTTTATTAATGGGATTACAAGAGTACAAACTTGGCCTAGTTTGTTATGGCATGGTTTTGATTTCATTTATTTGTTTATAATCTTTTTTTTTTTTTTTTTGGGTTGTATGTTTATTTGGTTCTTGATATAGTAGTGGAACTGGAAATGGGATTTGACAGAAGTTAGAGCAATTTTATCTGAGTTTAATTTAATAAAGGAAATCTACACTGGAGTGAGATCAATGGTAGAGGAGCATGAAAGTTAAGATATTCAGAATATTATCTGATGTAATGAATGAAAATGTCGACATGGAAGTTGATTACATTTTGACCAAGGGAGAATTGGTTCTCTTTTTTGTGCTACATGTATGGGACAAAAGAAAGTACTGGAATTTTTTAAAAAAATTTTGTTTGTGATCTTATGAGAAGATTGGCTTCTGTTGTTCCATTATATTACTTGATTAATGGATTGCGAGAAAACTAGGATTCAATTTTGTTTTTGCATGTTATTGATTGTTCATGTAAACCTTCTATTACTGCACCATCTGCATGTATGTCTTTCTTGAGAATCTAAGATCTTAGCTGATGGAGTTGAATTGCTCTTAAATCATTTACAAAACTTAACTAGACCTTATCTTATTTCTTTGTAGTTGTATAGAGATTTTAAGTGTAGGTTGATGTAATGTTGGAGCTGACAGGGTTTTGCAGCTTCATTTGTTGTTGCCTTGGTTCCTATCCAAAATTTTATTTGACGGACTAGAACAAGCTTAACTTATTATTTGGCAGTTCAAATGCAATTATATTTGTTTATCAAGAGGATTTGCTTATGGGTGAAGTGAAATAGGTTTAGAAGCCATCGATGCACATAGAACAGCAGAAAGACAGTAGCATAATATTAAGTTACACGTCCCGTTTGATGTTCTCTGTTCATGGATCCTAGGTTATACTTAATGGACAATGGAGAAACCTTATGATAAGCCTTAACATTATGAGTTCCTTTTCAGTTGCTTCAAATGTTCTCTTTTCTTTTGTCATTTATTCAATTTGCATCAAATGATAACAATTAACCGATGATGAATTTGTCTGTCTTGTTTACTTAGCTTCGTTAAGAAGTTCAATAATGTCATGTAAGGGCCCGTCTGGTCAATTCAGTGGACACAATGATTTGAGGTCTTCTTTCTATAGCTACCCGCACTATTTCTATTAGATCGATAAACATGGAAGTAAGTCTAAAATTAATGTGGTAATTTTGAGCTTAATTCTAAAGATACATGGTTCTTCAAGTTCTACTAATACTTTTTCAAAGTGATGGTGTAGCCATCCCCAAAAGTTTAATAGATGAGGCATGGACCAATATTGATTTGGTAATATGTGATGCAGGCAAGGCTATGGCGGTAGCTGTTCAACCTACAGAGGAGATTACAGAAAGGAATAGAAGACATACGAAAGAGAGAAGAGTTGTTGTTACAGGGATGGGTGTTGTGACTCCACTTGGCCATGATCCTGACATCTTCTACAATAATCTTCTCGAGGGTGCCAGTGGCATAAGTGAAATAGAAACCTTTGACTGTGCTGCCTATCCAACAGTAGGTTTTCTCTAGACTTCAAGCTTTGTCGTTCTTGTTCTAATTTTCAACTCTCATAAGCAAAAAGAACTCAAAGGCGCTTTAAAGCTTTCTTCCAGCATCTGACATGTCCATTTTATAAAGAGAATTGCAGGGGAGATCAAATCTTTCTCAACAGATGGATGGGTAGCTCCTAAACTATCCAAGCGGATGGATAAGTTCATGCTTTATTTGCTTACCGCTGGCAAGAAAGCATTGAAAAATGGTGGGATGTCAGAAGATATTATGAATCAGATGGACAAGACGAAATGCGGAGTTCTTATTGGCTCTGCAATGGGCGGGATGCAGGTTGTGTTTTCATCCTTTTCCTTATAATTTAATGCACTTCGACAGTTGATTCATTATTCACTTTTACCAGGTGTTCAATGATGCGATTGAAGCTTTGAGGGTCTCATATAGGAAAATGAATCCATTTTGTGTTCCATTTGCAACCACAAATATGGGCTCTGCAATGCTTGCAATGGATCTGGTTGGCAAACATAGCTTATTTCTGAATTTGGTACTGATGCTTTAAAAGAATGGTGGTGATGTTATTTATTGTTTTCTTCTCTATGGATCTCAGGGTTGGATGGGACCAAATTATTCAATTTCAACTGCTTGTGCTACGAGCAACTTCTGTATTCTGAATGCTGCAAACCATATAATTAGAGGGGAAGCAGTGAGTGATGACTTTATATCCCTTCAACCACTGTCACAAGTCAAAATAGTTATATGCATACTATAGAGTTTCCCCCTATCTTTGAATTGGCTTTTATTTGCTTTTCCTCCATTCCATGATGTTGAACAATATGCTTTACTTTCTTTTTGTGATCTATCTAAATCTAATACTTGCAGGATGTGATGCTTTGTGGTGGTTCAGATGCAGTAATTATTCCCATTGGTAGTTTGTTTCTCTTTGTAATGATGGAATTTGCCTTATAATAAGGTAAATAGTTCTTTTACTGTAGCAACACTCTTCCACATTGCAGGACTTGGAGGATTTGTTGCATGTAGAGCGCTCTCACAAAGAAACAGCGATCCGAGCAAAGCTTCAAGGCCCTGGGACATTGTAAATACTTACTATTTGTCTTTCCTTCATAAATCATAATTTAACATGCAGTCCAAAGTTTATGCTCCCTAAACTATAAAATTTTCTTCATATGTTTTGAAATTTCAGTATTATTACGTAGTTGAAAAAGGATAGGGAGTTGGACTACAGTAGAGACAACAAAGACGAGTTGTTAGTTTTGAAATGTTTACCATTAATTATTCAATGAATTTAACTCTCTCTAAAAGAGTTAACTACTATATGTGTCTTAGTTTTCTTTACAATTTGATGTGTTTCATAAAATATATATTTACCAATTATGATAAAACATCATTCACATTAGAGGTTGACATAATCTTTTAAGATGTTCATTAGTTCTAAGATGCTCATTATGATGTTGGGGATCTGTTCGTTATTTGATTATGTGTTCCGGGATGCAATCAAGTGTCCTCAGGTATCTTTTTGGTTTTATCATGATCTTACTTAGCCCCTTTTGGATTTATATTTGTCAATCTCTCATTGCTTTCTATTTTATTCGGTCAGTTTCAGCTGAACCTCAGAATAGGAAGGGGAAGAATAATATGTTTATAATTGTGAGAACTATAGGTTATTTTCTTTATTATTTTTTTCTTTCTAATTTATGTTTTCTACTTAGAGCTACAGCCTGTTTCCTGTATTTATTGGCTTACTTTAAACCATTAAATGTTATGACAGTATCACGGGCTCATCTATGAAATTTAGTTTCTTTGAAGATTTTATGACCTAGAACTGTTCACATCTATTAGTAACATAAAGCTCATATTCTTAAGCATTTTCAGTGCTTTTACTGAAGGATCTAGTAACTATTTCTTCGTGCAATTAAGAGCTGAGATTTTATAATGGATGTAACCTGTAACAAACACTTTAATTTAATGGCCGTAGTACTCTTTTATCTTATTTTCAACTCCTACATGCCAGGAGCGTGATGGATTTGTTATGGGAGAAGGGGCAGGTGTGCTGCTGTTAGAAGAGCTAGAGCATGCTAAGGTTCAATTAAATTAAGCTTTCCATTAACATATATATAGGAATTTCGCTCAAATCTGTCTTGAAATTAATTCCTTTTTTCCTTTTACAGCAAAGAGGAGCCAATATCTTGGCCGAGTTTCTTGGAGGTAGCTTCACTTGCGATGCTTACCACATGACTGAGCCACATCCTGAGGGTAGAAAATAAATCCACAGTTCACATTCAGTTCTTGTGTGCTCTCTATATTTTTCGTTTTTAATTGGATCACATTGTTATCTGGTTTTCCTTCGGGTACCAGGAACAGGAATTGCTTTGTGCATCGAGAAAGCATTGTCACAATCAGGAGTGGCCAGAGAGGATGTCAATTACATAAATGCTCATGCAACCTCCACACCTGCCGGTGACCTCAAAGAGTATCAGGCTCTCATTCGTTGTTTTGGTCAGAATCCTGAGGTAAAGTAAATAACATATATGAGTTAAAATATATATATGTAGTGCTGTTATTTGCTAACTAGTTTGTCGCGTATTGCAGTTGAGAGTGAACTCTACGAAGTCCATGATTGGTCACCTACTAGGTGCTGCTGGTGCAGTGGAAGCTGTTGCTGCTGTCCAGGTAAGAAAACACTTGCTTTTCTTGGCAGGTTTTGGAGAAAACATGTACATGATACATCCAATTAACTTTATTGCCTGTATATCATGTAATCTATCAATTTCAACAGCTTCTAGAAGTAGTTATGTTATTTCTTTTCCCTTGTGTATATTGTTTTATGAGATTTTAGAGGTATTAGAAACTTTAACAGTTAATGGAAAGTCCATTAAGATTTTGTATACCAGATGATGGGAATTAGCACTAACTGAAATAAAAGTACTCTTTGATCAAAGTTTCAGTGTTTGATATGTGTGCATTGCATTCAAGATTTTTTTATTGGTCTCTTCCCCAGATGCGCTTTGGTACACTGGCATTGTTTTAAAAAACGGGTTGAGCACCCACCTAATCATAAACAGTACCTAGGCCTCCTGCTTAATTCTTGAGAGCACCTAGTCAAATATGGGCTCCTTACATGGACTCACCGCGTCAAAGAGGTGTTCATTGTCCTCTTAAGCATAATAACAGATGAATAAAAACAGGTCAGGTTAAAATGGAGTAGATCAGAACTCGATCCAAGTTCCCCTCAAATAAAACGGTGACGATAGGATTTTAAAACTTTGAAAAAATTATTCCTTCCTGGGTGCTAAAAAACGCCTACATGCCGCTTAGGTGCCGAGTGCGGGGCGTTATGTTTGGCGCCCAGGAGTGCATAGAGGTTTCTAAAAGCTTGTACATTGGTAGGAGGTATCTTCTCTATAGAGTAATTTTGAGCAATCAATGTTGCATGTATTATTGGAAGCGATATACTTTGAAATGTAGTTGATAATTGTAGGAATTTGTCGTCTAATTTACTATTTCCCCAATTCGTCCAGAAACCCTTGGCAAACTCTATAGCTTCTAATTTGGAATTTTTCTCACGTTGTTTAGACGTGGTACATTAAAGACGGATGTGGGGACATGTTAGACAGAAATTTCATATCGGATGGCTGATGTCAAAGATATTTAGTAAATATTAGGGTATTAAATAAGATAGTATGTAAACTATCATATATGTACATACTTGATGCATTAGAGAATGAAGCTGTGGAGAAAGATTTCTTTACATGATTAAAACATGAAATTATTAGAAAGGTTATCAATATTTCCATATTATACTGTTGAAATATAAGGAGAGATTTAAACGGCGAGAGATTTAATGGGACAAAAATTTATCGACAATAAGCAATCTAAAAGGAGAATGGACTTATCAACAAAACAAGTCGATGATTAATGCATGGTTGGGACAGTGCCACAACACAATCCACCTCGAGACGAGTAGGAAAAAACCAAAAGAGCTGCAAAACTCTTGTAAATAATTTAGACCTTAGTCAAGCCACAATTCAAAACTCTTTAATACAAATAAAGCTCAAATTCATATTGCAACGTCTTGGTCGATTTTTTTTTGAGTCGAATGTCACATGAAATATCAGGAAATTTCCTCCGATATACCGCTAAAAATTTGCCAAAAGCAGTAAAGATTATTGAAAGCATATGTTATGCTGCGAGCCTTATAAAAAGACATATTGGCCAATATATCGTTCATGTCAGCTGATATTTAAAACGACTGTTAGATGATATAGTCATATTGCATGATGAGAATGGGGTTTTTCCCCCTTATCGCTTTATTTACAGTCACTCGATAATCAATATTCTATAATTCAATTCCAACCGAGAGGACACTAATGAGTGCACCGTGATTTTAGTTGAAACCATGTGCCTCTCATATCAAAAAAGGTATCTACATTAAGGCCTTATAGATTTAAAATTTCAACTTCAATATGAAAATTAATCTTTGTTCTCTTATTCGATTTTCAAATTCCTTTAGTTTCAAATTTGCGACTTTGTAGAGGTTCAGAATTTTACGTCTCATCTGCATCACATATTTGCGGCTAAAAGTGATTATAAGTGATCTTAACTCACCCTCTTTACCAAACAAAAACATAATAAAAGTTAACTATTATGTATAGAGCAAAAGCTCGAGACCATCCCAATCACACCCGGCCTGCGAGTTCATTAGCGCGATGTAAGCCGTGGAACCCACTGAGTGCAACACATAGTTTCACTCTATCCACTAGCAAAATTGACTAGTCAATGTTGCACTTGACTCCTTGGACTTACATTACAAACCATTCAGTCACTCAATCAATATCCGATGTGAGACTAAATCTTGGGATATCACAATGACCCATCTTAATTAGGCGACATGCTCATCGCCGCATGATAATTAGTCTATCTTAGTATCACCATTAGACTATGTGGACTCTAGAGATGACTCTTACGGGCTTCTAGAGGTGGTTCCCACCACACTCACGCGGTGTAGCACTTAGTCTCGTGTAGCACTTAGCTCCGCATTTCTAGCTGACTAACTACCTTGATACCATTTGTAACACCTTGGACCTGCGAGCTAGTTGGCGCAATGTAAGTCGTGAGACCCACTAAGTGCGACACATGGTTTGACTCAATCTACCGTCACAATTGACTAGTCAATGTTGCACTTGACTCCTTGGACTTACATTATAAACCATTCAATCACTCAATTGATATCCAATATCCGATGTGAGTCTAAATGTTGGTGTATCACAATCCCATAACTCAACTCTCATCCTTCTCTTACTAAGAGATCTCTTTAATTGCTATATAAGATTATAAGCTTTTTGCCTATATACATCAAATTTACCCGTATGTTTTCCCATACTGGATTTTTATATCCCTCATTTAATATCGTTGAACGAGAGTTTTGGCGCAATGGCAGAGTTGTCGTATAACCTGGAGGTCACGGGTTTGAGTCCTAGAAACAGTCTCTTGTAGAAATGCAAGGTAAGGCTGTGTACAGTAGCCTTAAAGTGGCTGGGTCCCTTCGTGGACCCCTGACATAGCGGTAGCTTTGTGAACTAGGTTGCCCTTTCTCATTTAATATTGTTAAAATTCATATAGGTTTGCTAGCAAATATGCAGCGTATAAGATAAACAACACTTTCAATCTCACCCTTTTCAATTTGAAATTCAACGGTGTTAAGTATTAAATGTAAGTATTTTAACTCAATAAAAGAATGTATGGTAAATTAGCACATATTCAGATTTCAAGGTTAAATTTGTAAATAGGATAGATTTTGGAGGGTACACTGGTACTGAAGTTTTAGCATATGAATAGGACTTCATGAAATGTGAACCGGTTTTAGTAGATTTAAACAAATATTAACTTCCTTTTTTTAATATTTTAAATAAAATTATTGAAAGTCTGTCCCAAATTGACGTAGAATGGGTTTTAGTGGATTTTTTTGGAGTGATTGGACAGTTAAAAAGTCCAATAAGTCAGGTCAGCTTCATTAAATGAGTAGTATGGTTTCTGGGAGCCATAACTTTTAATCAATAATTACTAAGAAGGAACTAAATAAAATCAATAACAAAAGTATCATATCAAGATCTTCAGAAGCTCGTAACTCTTGCTGTAGAAGGAATTTGGACAAAACTAGGGTCCAATGAACTTTAGTTATTGGCCGTGCTGTAGAGCTCAGAATAAGCTTTCCGAATTGGGGTTTATTGTCCCGTAACTCCTCCTAGATCAAAAGTTATCCTCCCGGATCAAAGTTATTGACTTATATATAAGCAGATTTTTTTTTAATTATACATATTTCATTGGTTGTCCAATAAAAGGAAAACAAGTTATCGGTAAGTAATAAAAGGTGACCACATGCGTCTAGTGGGTAAGGCACCACATAAATGGAAAAAACATCGATAACAATTTTTCATAGTCGTGACATAACATACCCAGAGTTCTAGGCATGCAATATTCGGAGTTATAATAATGCATGTAGATATCTGGATTTAGTGGTGTAGAAGTACTAGACATTTTCAAATGTGTATTTTGGTCTTGGTAAATGCTGAGTTACTCTGGCATGAAAAAAACACTGATTGGATGACTATTTAAAATAAGTTAAAATTCTCAAATGATCTAAGACACTGGACCATCAATATTTAACAGTAGTAGTGCAATACACTCTTTCAATTTATAACTAGTTTTTGCTATGTATTATGCTTTTGATTTGTGCAGTGATTTTGTACATGAGATCCCATTTAACTGCTGATGGGTTCCTGAAAAAAAATTCCTTTGATGATATGCAGGCAATTCGAACAGGGTGGATCCATCCAAACATTAATCTGGAAAACCCGGAGAAGGATGTGGTAATGTTATTTTGTTCTTTCCTTGTCTTCTCACGACCTTTATAACCGCTTAATTGCATAAATGACAACTGATAACAAAGAGAGGGAAAAAAACAGACAGAAATGTCAAGGCAATGCAACCTTCGAAGCCAATTATTCCCAAAATGTTTATTCTTTATTTATTTTGCTTCTAGTCACAAATAATCAAGTGTTAACAGTTTGTTCTAGCTTTCCGTCAGCTGGCTTGTAGTCAAAACCACTGCATATATGATCCCATCAATTCGTGTTCACAACCTTATACGCATGTTAAGTGGCATTTTATCACATTATATTCTCATAAAGGCTTTTGTTATTCTGTGAATTTAGGATGTGAAAGTTTTGGTGGGCTCAAAGAAGGAAAGATTGGATGTGAAGGTGGCACTGTCGAACTCCTTTGGCTTTGGTGGCCACAACTCATCCATTCTCTTTGCTCCTTACAAGTAGACATTGCAATTTAACTGCTGGCCTTCAAATGTGGGACTATGCCATTGTCTGTTTCATGATCTCTTCAATATGATGGCATGTAGTCATTTGCGTTGACGTACATTCTCAAAGTTCAGAGGATGGAAGTGTTGAGAAGAAACAAATTTTGCGCTCTATCCTTTTGTTCTGTATAGAAACTTGTTCATATTTCCTATTCTATTTAGCCCCTTTAACTGTGTCTGTAATCTCTAAAACTGAACCTGTTGTAGTAGTTTTCGGAACAATGTAGAGCAAAACGTTTTATAGTTTTGGTTATGGTGGCAATATGTTTCGAGTCGGCAAGAGATATTATAAATACTCTGTTAGTCTTATTGGTGTTATCAATGGTACAGTGTGAAATGTACCCCGGCAAGTTTTTGTGCTTTGTGGTGTAGTAGTATTATATGACTTGTAATCTAGTGTCATTTTTTTTGGGCATTGTATTTACTTGTTGCTGTTGCTAATCCGTATATGACCATCAACGCAGGCAGGCTCGAGGCTTTTCAAGTGATTCATTGGCTTGAAACTCACATTTATTTTTACCGATATAATTTGTGATTTCAATGCATAAAAACGTTTAGTGTGAAGGAACCATAGAACATGAGGAAAAGCTTGCTCTATTCTTTCACTATTCCTATTTCTCTATACATATCTTAATTGAGCACTGGAGTAGATTGATTCTCACTGAGTTTGCACCTCCTTGGACGTAGACAAGAAAATTGAACTTGGTTCCTGGTACTTCCTTTTATGTTTGACTTGAGTTAAACTTGGGGCCAAATCTTGACGCTAAATTATCAGACACAATTCCGTGTATAAACTATTATCAGTCAGCAAGTATTACTCTAGTACAATGACACAGCTAAACTGCAGCATGCAACAATCACGTTCTGCTGACCTATTTTCTAAAATATATTGATATATATATATATATATATATATATAAACAACAGACCCCTCTTATGTATTGAGGTTCTAAGTGCCTCTCAGAATCGTTATCCTACAGGTTGCATAACAAATAAGACATGAAGATGAATGTGTAACTACTATGTTGGCAGACAAAATGCGAATGATAATAGAAACAATCTATATTTGAAATCTCTTCTCATACAAAGATCTCTCTAGCCACTCTTAGCACCCGGTAGGATGATGCATGGCAAAGGAATGATAAATATGTAAAGCCTCTTGAAGATCACAGCTACAAACACCCTGTAGGAAATTTCTCTGAGAAACATGCAAAGCCCAAAAAACTCAGCGTCCAAAAACTCATGTTACATGCTATACATTGTCAACTCACCAAATTTCCTGCATCACAAAAAGAACTGATGTACAACAAATTAATGCCCATCCCAACTACTTCTTGTTTCCTCTCTTAACTTTCTTCTTTAGGTTCACTCCTTTAGCAGAAAGTGCACTGGAGGCACTCTTCCCTTCAAACTTCTTCGTAAACTTCATCACACTCGCCATTCCTTTACGAGCAGAAGCCTTTCGCTCTGCTCTTCGATTCAACAACTTCCTATCCAAAGGCCAATACGCATAAGGATCAAGCTTATCCTTCTTCTTAACATCACCACTCGACTTTTTATTAGTATACTCATTGCCAGTATAAGCCCATCCAGATTCTGATGTCTTTTGGCGCTTCTTCTGAGCTTTGGTTGAAGATTTTGCAGAATAACGGCTTCCAGTTTGGCTTCTTGTGTCTTGGTCGTGATCTTGGTCACTCTTTGGTTTTCTTAGATAACTGCCATCTTCTTTTACAACTAGGCGACCATCAGGGTCAAGCTCGGGCTCGTCCTGACATTCTGTTTTTCTTTTGACTCGGGTTGAGGATTGAAGTGCTGATCTTGTTCTGTGTCGATCTAGCAAGTCGAGAGGGTCATCTTCCATTTGATCGAGCAGGTCTTCGGGCAGGCTCTTAGCTGCCTGAAGCTTCCTGATTGACCTATAAAAACCATATTACACAGAATGATAATGAAGGCATAGAATTCAGCTATTTTTTGTGACTTCCTCAACTTTCTAATTTAAGACTGGCAATGTTTGGGTACTTGTAAAGAAATATTGAAAACAACTTCAGTCAAGAAGTATACAAGGTGTTGATTCCATGTGATGTCTGCCAACTGAAGAGTAAATTAGAACGAGATTGTAAAATGTGAATTTTTTTTTGGGGAGGGAGGGACTCAGGCAGGATTAAATATGTTTCCGAGAAGATGTTGACAATATGTGAAGTTTTAGATTAATAACAGTCACGCTTCGTTTTGGTCAAAATTCAGGCAAACAAGTCTGAATAGAACCGACTGTCAAGGCAGCATTTGACAGCTAAACACTGGCCAGATACTCACAAAGCCACAGAGATCCGTGCCCATAACCATCAAAACAGGAGTGGACACAGAAACAAAATTGCCACGGAAAAAATATTTAGTATGTATTTGTGTAAACTATGTATGTACGCATTTACATATGCATGTTTGTGCATGTGTCCGCATGTGTATGAACAAAAGTACTGTGCTTGTGTATTGTGTGTTGATGACATCTATATATCTCTGCATATGTAGTTTGTCTATGTAAATACCTCAAGGAAGCTCTTGAGGCAGCTTTGGTATGCCGCTCAACCACTGTCTTTGCTCCTGCATTTTCAGCATCACTATCATCATCCAAGTCGTCATCTCCAAAATCCGAAAAAATGCGAGTGTGATTCCATCTGCTTTGCCTGAAACATGGATAATGCTCCCGTGTTAGCAAAAACTATTCCAGGAAGCACCGAAATCAAGCTATGAGAAGTAATAGCACTGATCAGAGAAAAGAAAATAAAAAACTTTTCACATACAAGATTTTAAACAACGATCACCTTTAATGGTGTCAAATAAAAGCAACTAATGACTAGCCTTTTCAACCAAATTCTGTGCTACTAAATTTTCTAATTGGTCATTTATTAGGAACTGACTCATAATTCATGTGAGGACTGAAGCACCACAAATATACAATAATATATATAAGTAGAAAACTGGGGAACCCAGCAGTCATCAAGTTGAACAACCTAAACAAATGTACCCAACTGCAGTGATCATAATATTAGCCAATGCATTAAACTGAAGCTTCATTTCCACCCAAAAACATATCAGCAGAACAAATCTGTATGAGGCATCAATGGTTATTTCAGATTCTTTAGCACCCATGTTGTAAGATGCTAAAAAAGTGAACACTAATAGATTTCTTTTAAAATGTTTATCATATAATAAGTATACACATTAATAACATAATTGAAAAGGTAACAGGAGACAACAGTATTGATCAGGAGATACAAACCGACACTGATTTTTCTTTTGAACAAAAAGGGATGAGATATGTGCGGGAGAGAAGGCATATCCTCTTTCAGTGAAAAACAGGAATTCTACTAACATCCACTACCATCATGCAGGAAACTTTAAGAATTTGTATGTTTTTCTCTTAATGTAATTTAAAATGTGAAAATTTTAATATAAAAACATGCTCAGAAAGATTACAAAGAATGTAATTGCACTTTCAATGAGAGACAACTAATCCACGAAAACCAGACACAAGGACACATCTATCTCTAGTTAATGCAGGCGCTACCTGGAAATACTTGTTTTAGTATGAATTGATTCTGAATCCTCATCAGATTTTGCTTTTCTTTCTTTCCGCTCTTTGATCTATCAATCGAACAACGATAAAATTAGAAAATAATTAGAACCAACTCAGTAACATAAATGCCACAAGTCAGTTACAAGTGTTTCTACCTTTCTTATGTTTGTAAGGAGTTTCATATGCTCTTCAGGCATCACTGCTCTAACAGCATCTACACCGCATTTTCTCACAAGCATTTCAAGAAGTAGTTTGACCTGTCAAAATGAATGAGAAGAGCGCATACCTCTATCATTGAAATGGCACATTTATTATAGGTAATTTTCTGCAGACAATGAAATTATAAACATGTTGCAAAATCTATGCAGCACATAAGAAATAGAATAGCACCGTTTCAATGTCCAAGAGAAGGCACAACAAGTTGCATCTATAAAACAACAGTAGTAATAACAATGCATAACTCTGCCATGTTACCAGCATTTTTGTTAACACATTTTTACATACTACAAAGTCCAAAGAATACATGCTTTCAGTAAGTTAAGTAAACAAAATTCCAACAATCAAAACATCTGTTTTTCTTAAGAACCATCACCTGAAATTGTTGGGCCACAATTCAGGAGTCGTTTGTTGTGAATATACAACAAAGGATAAGTGTATCATGATGCAGATATCTGACTGCAGGTTTAGCGGAATGAAATCAGTTCATTCCAAATATTACCAACCTATACAAAAGCAGAGGCCAAAACAAATTCAGAAAATACAGTACCTTAGCTTTAAAATGATTTTTAGTATTATCTTGCCATTTCAACAACCCTTCGACCATTGTCCTTAAGTGCATTTGTAGTCCCTCCGACTTGGATTTTGCCACCAGTACCTTGATCAATCCCAAATTTGCCTGCGCGAGTACAGTAAAAACGCAAATACAGCCAAATAAACAAAAGCTTCAGCTGACTATCAAAATTTTCATGACTTAAATTTGTTGCGCTCAAAACAGTAGAAATATACTTTGATTATTTCTCGATTTTTCCTTTGGAGGAGAAGAAATGAAGATGGAAGCAAGCTGTAAGCTGCGCCAATGAGATCTGAGAACTCATAAACCAACCGAGCTAATCCTTTGACAGCTGCACTGATCATGTGTGGCTTTTCACCAGCCAAACCTCCCGCAACCTAGGTTTGAATAGAAAGATCAAAAGACAAATAACGCATTTTAATCACATCACCCAAATGGTGTCCACAACTTGAAGCATCAAGCAAACAACAAAGCAAATAAATGCGCGCGCACACAGAACCCACACACCCACGCATTTGTGCACGCGCGATCACACATCGTCGAAACACCATTTCTAGGGTCTAGGGGCAAAACACCATTTCTAGGGTCTAGAGGTACCAAAATGAAAAATATGCACTCTGAATAATTGATATTACCATCTTGAAAAACTCAAATAGGTTTTCCTTTTTCCCGCCCTGGTCTTCATCTCCACATGCGTGGCCAATCTCAACAAGCAAATCATAAGCCCTATTTCTTGTTTTTCTATTAACCTGCAAGCAAATTCAAATGCGTTACTAAGGATGTAGAATGCTGAAATATTTGCATACATGAGAACAAATAATACAATTATAGCCGATAAAAAGAACATGTTGCAAGATGAGATAAAACAATTAAATAAAGGATTAATTACAATCTTGTACCTTGAGGCATGGTGTAATTACACCGGCGATCCTCGAGTTTGCATATCCATATGAGTAACCCGAAGTTACTGATTGTGGTTACATTGATAACCCTAGGCGTTGCTTGTCATCTAGGCCTCTGGGTCACCCTTGTAATTACAATTTGTAATCCCCGTGTTACCCATATAGATAGGCAGAATTCAAGGTTACCCATCTAATTACACAATACCTCAAGGTATTCGATTGTAATTAATCCTTAAATCAATCACCCAAGGCTATACCGAGCACGGGCATGAAAAAGCTCGACAGATAAGCAATTAAGCATAAATAATAACAAAGATAGGTAAGAAACAAACTATCTGCCAGAGCACCTAACAATTTCGAACACACTGCAGCAAAGATAATTGCCTGAGAACAAGTACGAACTTAGGATCTCAAATAGCTCCCAAAAAATAACAATATAAAAAAGGAAAAAAAATACTATCTGAAACTGGATGTCTTTCCAAATTATTACAATTTAAGATATGCGTAAAGGAAGTCTTCATCTGATAAGTTAAAATCAGATAAGAAGAACAAAAAGTTAAGTGGGAAGTAAGAATTAGATGCTCACCTACAGTGCGGATCGAGGATTTCTTGAAAGTGGTGTCACAACAAAATAAATAATTTTTAAAAAACTCTATGATTGTCCCCCAACAAGTTTTCATATTTTGAAAAAAGTACATAATCATATCATTAATAACACTATAAAAAGCACCACGGTTTTTTTCCCTAAATAACACTATCAAATACATCTTGCTCAATATACATCCCTAATCGGGTTCCTATGTTCTGAACTTGAATGGCAGGGCCTTAAATTTGTCCTTTTCTCAATTACCCCCCCCCCCCCCCCCCCCGCGCCCCAACCAACAAAAAAAAGGAAAAAATTTCTAAACCATTTTCAACTTGAATAGCAGGGGTTCTCCTTAGATTTTAAAAGTTAATGGGAATTATCTAAGAAATGCCAAAATTTTGGAGGGGTTTTCTGAAATTTACCCTTTTTTAGCTGGGTGGGATGGAGTGGAAGTTGGAACTTGGAAATTGAAGTGGGGTCTTATGGGTTAATAAGTGGGTTCAGTTTGTTAGTGAGGTGAGTTCTTTTTTAGAGGGTGGGTTTTAAGTTAGGAAGTGGTCCGCCCCTGCTCACCCACACCCAAAACAGGGAAGTGCAATACCAATCCTTGTTTAGATTATATTAAACATTCCTAATCAATTTACAAAAATGTGTAAAAGTGTGTAATTCATACTAAAACCTTTTGACAACTGTGCAACTTACATTCAATTACAAGAACTTTGGAAGTTAGGAGTTAGAAATCCTAAGAGTCTAATTTTAATGCCGAATATCAACCTATAGGGGGTTCCTGCTTCCTATCAACCATTGTCAAAAACTCTAAACAGAGCAAAGAGAGTGAGATTGGGTGAAAGAGTAGCAGAAGAGGGAAGGAGGCAACAATGATGTTTCTCATCAAGTATAAAGGAAAGAGGCAACTATATGAGATATACCAAACTTTTTCAAACTATAATAGTATTAAACTTATGAGTCACACTATGAAACTCTAGAAACACTGGGAGAGAGTAATTGAGCAAAGACTAAGAAATGAAACAAGTGTGTCTAAGAACCAATTTGATTTTATACCAAGAAGGTCAACTAAATGGAATCTATTTATATATATTAAGCCAATTGATTAAGGCACATAGAGAGAGAAGATAAACAACGGAACCTATTTTTCTTTCAGTGTCATCGTAATGGTTTATGTGCACCTTGTCAGATGCCTGCATCATTTATTGTGTTCTCAATGATGACATGCACTCGTAAAAGAAACAAATAAACAAATAAAACTCTAGGTAATACGGAATGGTTTTTAACAGCTAACTCACAAGATACCCAAATTATATTCTCAGTTCCCCAGAAAGACTAAGTGCTGGAAATTTCATTTAGTTATCCCACAAGCAAAGGAGAGGGTCTGTTATATCTTTTTTTTAGTCCTAAAGTTCTTGACAGAAATCCATGACTTACCTCTTTTAATGCAAGGATTATTTCAGTAAGAAATGCACTGATGCTCTCCCTCTTCCTTTGTTCCGATGTGTCCTGTATGAGGAACAGTAAATATTAAGCTCTGAATAAATATGTAATGAAACTGTCAGTGTTCCAAATTAAAGAGATCCGGAAATTCACATGCCCCAATGCATAAATGTTAGTGCCCAAAATCATTATTACGGGCTATACCAACCTTTGAAACATAGACAATCAAGTAATATAAACTGTCAAGTCTGTGGCGTTTGGCTGAGAAGTGACATGAATCGGTGGCTTCCAACAGCAAAAGAATTAGTTCGTCCACTTTACTTGAAAGAAATTCATCAGATTCCTGACCACGTTCACATGAATACAACTTAAAATCAATCCTCCATTACAGTGCAAAGAAACAAAAAGGAGGCAATTTCTCAAGGTTCTATGGATTCGTACTCAGAACAGGAACACAAAGTGGTACCTTGAGTATGGTCGCCAGAGTTTTATATGCTTTTTTCTGTATTGAACCTTCTTTATCCTGCAAATAGATGGATATTGATAATAGTTACCATGCCAAGTTGTAAAGCAGAAAAATAGAAGAATGAATAACAGAGATGAGCATCCATTAAGACATCAGACACCTGCAACGGAGATCTAATGGCAGTAAATAATAAGTCTATCTCTTCCTTATCTACGCCAGGCAAGAGGCAAACTGCTAAATCCAATAGGAGGCCCCTGCAAATGCCAGACAGCTTCAGATATTGCAGATACTAAATCTCAGTTCAAGGACATACTAAGAAAAATCACGAGATATGAATGTTAACCTTTTCTAAAATAACAATAAATACAACATACCTTGCATGCAATAGAGATGCCGCATTTGATGATTCATCAATTTGCATGTCACTAGAACTTTCAAGCTGTTTTCCTTTGCTTGCTTTCTCAGTCGCACGCAGAAGTTTAATCATGACTTTCTTGAAGAAATTCTTCACTATATTTTTGTCTGATATTGAAGCGAACTCGTGAATGGTGGACTGAAATCCATGATAAAAAGTGTTCACCATGTTGGCATTAGAAATTAGTTGAAGATATGTACAATGCTTAAAAAAACCTCGATGCTTAAAGAATAGATAAGACCGAAATGATTGCGTATAGGTATCACATGTCATATGAGGTAATTCCCTCATATACAATGATGTCGCCCAATGTCAACCAAGGGTAATTATGAGGTTTCCCTCTCCTCCTTTATTCACTTGATTGAGATTGAGCCACATCATTACCTTATGAGGAAATCCCAGATATATGTGTGAGCGTCTACACACACGCACGCACGCACATACACTCAAAGTCAAATGAAACATGTGATGATTCTAGGATAGAAAATAGTTCTATCTCCTAAGACTGACTGTTTCCTGAACAAAATGGATTAGTTCACATACGAACCAAAACCAACAAAACATAAACTGTTGGTATAACAGGCCACTAAAGCTATTCCGGAAATCAGGAAATGCAAATATAGAATACATGAGAATATTAACATATTAATATATTCAAAGAATAAGCATGGGTTTAGATTCCCAACAATGTATCAAGAAAAGAAACTTAATTACCTGCAAACAACCACCATTGTCTTTTGAAGAGTTCAAGAAAGTATCAGATAGAACAGACAACATCTTGGATGATGATGAGCGTATAGATTTCAGATTTTCTTCTGCAACTGCTTGTGTGTAATGTTCCTTTGCCTTCCTTTCTTGATCAGACAGCTTATCATCCAACGCGATAGAGCCTTCCTCGAGTACACTCTTGTTCTGTCTAATCAGAATCTGGTTGCCAAGAGAACACAGAAATAAACAAAAACTGAATAAATCATAGATCAAGATGTCATTCTACCAATAGCACCAGATATTAAACCATACCTGAAGGCTGGAACACATAATACCATGCAACTCAGACTCTCGAGGAAGTGTGAGGCATATAACTTTCTGAAGATCTTTGAAACTAGTGGAAGTATCAACAGGATAGTTACAAAAGGCTGGCAACAAAGACCACAATTGATAAACAAGGCCTTCTGCACTCTTAGCTGAAAATGTGCGGCCCTCTGCCTCAAGCTGCCGTATAATATTCATCAATTTCTATATAAGGTAAATTAGAGTTTACAGTAAATAACCAAACACAATTGAAACCATCAGTACCTTGTGAGATTTCTGCTGTAGGACTTTGATCATGTCCAAAATATTATGCGAAAAAAACTTTAGATGGGCACCAACAGTATATTGCTTCAAAATAGGAAGCAACCAGACATTAGCATCAGAGATGTTTTCAGCATCCAAATTAAGTGGCAGAATGCTTAGAAATATCTCAGGCCTCATTGCTCCAACAGCCGACCCAATACATTCATGAAGCTGCAGTTTTGATGAAGTACATAAGTAATTGAACAAGAGTACATCAGGAACCTGTTTCTAACTTTTGACAACTGAAATATACAGTCAATGTCATATGAACACCATCTTAAGATTCCAAAACTTTGCTTCGGGGATAAAACTTTTAGATTTGCCCTTCCCTGTCATATATTTCACCTACTTAGAATTTCGCAAGATGTAAATATTATTTATTTCATTCATCAAGATTGACCCTGAAGAGTTGCATAAAGTAAATAATCGTGTGATATCTGACCCACTGAAATATCCTCCAGAGCTGTCATACCAGTAGATGCAAAAGGGCGTGAAAAGGTGCAACAATGTCAAACTGGCAAAATATACACTTGAATTATTGATGGTTTTTAAGGCAGATTGATATCAAATTCACCAAATCTCGCAAGACGAATAAATCTGTCGCATAAAATAATTGTCTCGACAGTTCATGCCCTACAAAAGCTATATCTCGCCTCAAACTACCACTATAGCACTCCAGGATCTAGATACTATAATGTTTATCTATATATACAGTGCAATTTCATTTGTGGGTGTCCAGAGAGTAAAATCTTCAAGTCTCAGAAAATATGGCACCAAATCTTCCCATTAAGGGTCAGACTGCAAATCTTTTCTGCTCATCTTATCGACAAGATTTAAGGTTGCTTAGAAATGGAAACTTGAATGATGATGTGCTCTCAGTCTCTCACCTAAGCATCATGTGTCAAGAACTTGATAGCACAAAATAGCAAGCTCTAAGTATGGCAAAATTTGTAGAAGATTTCAAAGTGGTTAGATCTTGTACACTGCTTCTAAATTTGAACCTCCTACGTCGTGGATATGATTCATATGAAGAACTTGCTCCATTGGGCCATGCATTGTATGACCACTTGATGAATATGAAAGAGTTCATTAACTTCCAAAAGTTGATAACTGGATCGCTTAATGCTGTAGAACAAGAAAACTATGGTGGACTAACCAATCAAAGAATTTGAGAGGTAAGGGTTAGCTGTCAAGTTTGTCCATACAAATCAAAGTGAATATCATTTTGAATATACACATGTGAATAGTGTTTTACCCAGGGCAAAAAGAGCCTCAAAGAGAAATTAGCAGAAAGGCAATAACATTGTTGATATAAATAAAAGGTGTCACTGAATTTAGTGGATATTTTTCATATTCTTTTTGAGGATGAAGCAAGAAGGCCCGGTTTGAACGTGAATACCTGTTTGACCCAGATAAAGATGTGTCATGGAGACATCAAAGTTTACTAGGTAGGAGAGTCCTCCACATATTTCTATAATGGAGAATTATTCCAAGGGACTGGAACTCAATCCTGCATATTGCAAGCTTCTACATTGAAAAAAGTTCCGGCAAAGAAACAGACGAGGAAAGCTAAGAAATGTTGCAACTAGACTTGTAACTAAAAGATAGATCTGGAAGTCTGAAATTGGAAAGATAAGAAGAAAAAAAAACATGACAGGGAAGATGGATAAACACCTCGAGCAGCAGAGTCCCTATTTGGTATTCAACAGAACTGTTACATCTACCAACATTTCCGCCTAGAATAGGCTTTAAAAGGTAAGTTGATACTAATTGAATAACCTCTAAAGCTAATACAGCGCACAGGCTCATTTTGAAAACCAACTGGTGGAGGTTGTTTAGTCAGGAAGACAAGGAAAGCAAGACAACCATAGTATATAAGAAGTAAGTTTCTTCTAATATTTTCTTTTCAGGGGTCTGTCATCTGCACAGTCGAGAAACCTCCACCTCTAGCAGATCAGCGGCCCTCCTTCACGTCACTTACCTTATTTCAGCTACTGAGAGATCTAAACAAGTGAATCACCCTTGATATTTGATAATGTTCCAGCCTCCCATAAATCTTGAAAATTGAGTTCACATGATCAGCTTGTCCCAACTAAGTAGGCCCAAATTAGACTTGTAAAGTTCACTTCTTAAGGACATCAATTCACAAATCCAAATAAACCCCCAAACAGCCAAAAAATTTCAATAGGCCCTACAAAAAGTCATATATATTGACCTTAAAGTCCATACATACATTTGTAATAAACCTAGTATAGGTCAGGCTACCCACATGAAAAACCAAGCATTCAAAGCATATCATGGACAAATTAGTATGATGAGCAAGCCAAGAACGCCTTCATGGCACTCCTTTCAAAACTGTATCAAGGTGAGATGTATTTAAAGTCTACCTCAATGCAATTAACAACAGAAAATTACTGCTAAGATGTCAAAGCACAGATATCACATCTGGAGAAATAAATTCAGTGAAGTTTTCAACAGTTTCCTTATCAATATTTCAATGTGAAATTTGCATACGTTCACATCTGTAAGGAGTTTCAAGGGTTAAAGCAATGTTTTGTGTGAGTATAAAAGTTTGGCACTGGTACTATCAGTGTATGGAAGGTGACAGGTGTAAGGTAAGAATGCCAAAACTCCACAACAACGGAACTTTTAAGGCAATGAACAAAATGATTAACATAATGTATACATACCTGCTTTCTGAATGGAAGGTCTTCATCTGGTAAACTCTCCAAATTTGCTAGGCTCCTAACTGTCCCAGCCATAAGACTTGACGAAAAATTCCCTACATACAGGTGGTATATAGCCAGTTATATGCATACTCATACAAGAAAATAACTATTATAGTTATCCCTATCCGGTAGAAGGGCATATTTAATAAACTTATATGTAGAATTAGACAGATTAACCAAATAATATCCTTAGCCATTTACAAAACCATGCCTTGAACAGGAACTGTGAAAAGAATAGAGAACAAGGCTGGAAACCAATTCTTACTTTCTTCTGCTCTCAAAATATCAGCTGAACAGTTTCAACTACCAAGTATATTTCAGACAATGATGTGTGACATGAAAATGAAAGGCTGAGCAGAAAATGTACCTAGTTGATAAAATGCCGCGGAAAGGACCTGAAATGACATATCCCAAACTGCATTATATTTATAACCAAGGAGGCCTTCCATAGTGGAGCATATTTTTTCAATAATTGTTGGACCGGACTTTCTTATTCCTCCTCCAGCATTGAGTGTGATTTGGTCGAAACCCTGCTTCACCAAGCCTTCATCCACACAAGAAGATATCAAACCTTTAAATGCCTCGGCAGCAGCAAATATAGCTTCCTCATGCTCGCTGGTTAAGATTTCTGTTGAGGATTAAAGAACAGTATGAAAATTTACATCATAAATACATGACATCAGAAGACTAATCAATACAGTAAAACAGGATCAAAGCAGACCTCCAAGAGCATTAAATATGAGAGGGAGCTTCACAATGCATATTTCCCTGTTTAGACTGTACACTTTTTTCATGCCGATATGCAACAACCGTGCAGTAGATGCCATCTCATCTGCTACTAAGCTCTTTTCAGCAACATATATTGCTAGTGAGCATAAAAGATCTAATAACACCTCTGCTGCAACTTCTGAAGTAGGACTGGAGCAAAAAGACTGCAAAATCTCCATTACGGTCCTTGTGACGATTGGTTGACGTAGATTTACTAGTGACTTGCAATATTTCATGATATTTGTTGCATATTTCATTGACATAAGAGGAAGACAATCCTTTATTGCATTTAGAATATACAGGACCTCCATAGCTCCTCTTGGTCCTCCAGCTGCATCCAAAGCACTAGAGTCCGATCCACCAGCAAGCAAAAGGAATCTCTCAAAAAGGTTTGTAACCCCTTCACTCGCCAACACTATAGCCGAAGATCCTTGAAAGCTTTGTAGGAGATCATACAGACATGCATGAGATTGTTTCCTCACCTGTTTTCGACACGTTTAACTCTTATCAGCATATCATGGATTATGAGAACATTTATTACTTATAAAAAAACTACAATAGCAGTACCAACATATCAATTTGCAACTTTAATGATTACTATGATCAAAGCTTACGAGGGCCTAACTGGTTCACTTCGGCAAAAGAAATTTTTTGATATGTGTCATCAACAAGAGAAGGAAGAAAGTAAATGAAGGTAACACCGTCCTTACGTGAACAATATGGGAGGAAGAACAACTATGACAAAGAACAGCAGAAAACGGTAATCAATTAGAATAATAGGAGAAAATCACTTGAATTTTTGTTTCGAGATTGTCCATGTTTATTACATCACATTCAATTGTATGGAGTTCAATTTGAAAAATCTAAATTCTGAATTGATAAAATCTCCCTTTTTTTAAAAAAAATAATATTAACAGTATCCTAGTTCAAATCCACCTCCAACCACGATGTGCAAAGAGAACAACAATCACCTGACAAAAAACCCAGAAAGATTCAAACTTTACGCATTACCTTAGGCCTCGGATCCGTAACAAACCCAAGAACAACCCCATAAACCGCCGAAACCTTAGCCCAATTCCCCTTCTCACCAACCTTCACCAAGCTCCCCACGCACTTCAACCCCGCCTTCACTCCGCTCACCGGCAAAGCCCCAAAGCCCAAAACCCTAACCACCATCTCCGCCACTGAATCCCACTTACTCCTCACAACCGCCGGCGAAACCCGAGGAACAGTCATTGCCAGAAACCCAAGAAGAGCGGACGTTGCCGGATCGGAACCCGAATTGGGGTCCCGCGAGAGGCGATCGAGGGAGGAGACGGTGGCGGCGAAGAATGCGACGGGGGATTGGGGGATGGACTGGTCCTTGAGGGCCTGGGCCATGGCGCCGACGGCGGCGCAGAGGTGGTGGTGGTCGTCGGAGGGGGAGTTCTGGTAGCGGGCGAGGATCTCCGATGCGAGGTCGGATTCGGGAGAGGAGAAGGGGAGGTCAGAGTCCATGTCGAGGTGCTCCATGGAGGAGATTAGAGGATTGTCCATGGCTGGCGAGAGAGAGAGAGAGAGAGAGAGAGAGGAGACAAACCCTAGGGTTAGGGTTTTTGCTAGAGAGAGAGAGAGAGACTAGGGGTTATGGATTTTGATTAATTTCTGAAAGTGTTGTCTACAGTATTGGGCCTCAGGCCCACAGCTATGATACAGGGCAATGGAATGTCATGACTTTGTAGGAGGTGGAGGTGATCAGATAAATGGAGGTTGGGCCAGGCTTTTAGTATGATAGAAAGAGTCCAGCCCAAGCCTGTAAAGCAAAAGGCTAGTGGGCCAAATTTCGTTCTTCTTAGAATCTACACTTTTCCAGCTACCTTGTATTGACGAGAATACTTGGATCCTCCCCACCACAAGGGGAAAAATTGTAGAATCTCAATCGTTTATTATCTAGGTAATTGTGATATAATCTAAATTTAAGACACATTACAGCTCTATGTATTATATTCATTACTAGTTTGTATCCAAAGAAAAAATCATGACCACTAGTTAGATAATTAATGGTTGTGATTTAGTAGTGTTCTCTTCACAATTTTTTTTTTTTTTTTGTAGTGAAAAGGGCCCTTATTCATTTTCCACCCATATTGTATTGTTGAGGAGGAGGAGGAGGAAGAATAAGAAGGAGAATAATAATAATAATAATAATTTGGATCATTCTCTGTTATCAAAAAGTAGTGAGAGCTCACTTCTTCATTAAGAGGTGCTTATTTGACTAATGGATAATTGTGCTTATTCTTTAAGCGCAAAATAGGAATGAATACAATATACAAATTTAAAGAATAAGTATAGAAATTTGAAAGAAATCATATATCGTAGATTAAATCATAAAATTTTATGAATAAAAGTAGCGGATCATTCACTATTTTTAAAAAGTATTTACGGCATGCATGACCAAAGCATTAAGCAATGCAGTGCCCATTTAAATCCGTGCGCTGAAGAGCCTCGAAAAATTCAATCAGCAGCCCTACATTTGTTGCAAATTTTGCAGAGAATATTCAAAGAAGTATCTAAAAGCGCAAAGCCGACAAATTCTCAGTGAAAACTAGATCTTTCAGTACATGCAATGCATACATGACACGATACGCATGTATACGCTATATCTTATATAGAAAATACGAAAACTGCCTATGTAGTTCGTTGCATTAGAGCAAGCCTACACTTGCACATCCTTTTCAAGCTGATGCACACTTGAAACTTAGCAAAATAGTCAAAATACTAATGGGCGGCGTCTAAGAACAATGAAATGCGTTAGGTAAAGTTGCAATATGATTTATGTGGAGTTTGGATGTTATTTATGTGCATAACAAAAGGTTTTTCCCAAATGCAAATAGAAGGAGGAGTCATTTTGGCTCTAGAGCGTAGAAAACAGGTCACTCATTCTATAGCTTTGCATCAACTTTAAATAATTAGGCACAAACATTGGAGACGAGACGTCCCATAAATTAGGCCCCTAGTATAATTATTCTATTAAGAGTAGGTGTTGAAATTAGTGATATTCTTGTTGAAACTCACAACATAATTGAAATTATCAAACCAGAGCCAAAAACAGATGAATCTCATGATTCTCATCTCTCGCCTCAAAAACTCACTTCAAAGTCTCACTTCCTACGCGTTCAAACATTATACACAAGTTAGCCAAGTCTTGACCACATCGTGTCATTACATATCAATTACTTTCTTGTTTATTAAGTTGAACCTAAGAAAAGGGATGAAAATTAATTACACTCCATATTTTTCGACAAATTAAACACAAAAAATACTTTCTGAATGAAACGCCAAAAAATAAAAACAACCAAACATGCCCAAACAGGAATGAGGGTAAACTTGAGAATAACCCCTTGAACCTTACGCAAATATTTTCGAGAAATTTTCAGAACTTTCAACTAGATTAAATCTCTATAAACTATTGGAAAATCTCGTAAACAAAATTACCAATCAGAGTAATAAATTTGAATCGTATCAAATCAAACTCTGTGATGAAAATTTCCAAGGAAAACGCTCACGTGGAAGAACAATGCACAACAATCATTTCACATTTTTAGACATGTATAATTTTTACTCTGCTCGTGAGCGCCTCAACTTTACTTCAGCTCATACACATACAAACTTTCAAACACAAATCAAAACACATACATAACATCTCCTCAAGGAAAACATATACAGTACACACATAAGCACATAGTTTTTTACATCTTGCGTAGACAAAAAGAAAACCAAACAAAAATGAGTAAACACGAACCGATCTGACTCTCTGCATTTTTGGCTAGTATATCGCTGTATCAGCTTTAAATGCGTCACATTAACAACACACCAGCATGAACCGTAGAGCGACAGACCTGTCCAAATTACACGACTAGTTCTTGCCAGGAGAAGGAGAAGCAAGCTTAGCGACAAAATACAAAGCGTTACTAGTCAACCTCTCAACCTCCCTCACCTTCCTCCTAACCTCCTCCACCTCCTCTCCCCCCTCCGCCTTCCTCATCCCCTCCAAACAAGTGTCCTCATTCGTCAGCGCCGCGCTCACCCAAGTGCAAACGTTGTCAATCTCCATCCTAACATCATCATCATCTTTTTCTTTGATCCCGTCGAGTTCAGCCTTGGATTTTGATAACTGGTCGGCGGAGTCGGAGAGCTGCTGGAGACAGTCGCGGAGAGGGGAGCGGGAGGGAGGGGAGGGGAGGCGGTGGAGGGTGGAGAGGGCGGAGTGGGTGTGGGAGAGGGAGGCAGAGAGGGAGGATATGGCGAGGGTGGTGGGGGTGCTGGGGATAGAGGGGGACAGGGTGCGAACACAGAGGGCGGGGTAGCGAGCGCCGGCACAGAGGGAGGCGGTGGCGTCACCGGGGGAGGGGCGGGCGGCGGCGGCGGCGGAGAGGAGGAGGAGGAGGAGGAGTAAAAGGGGAGTTGGCATTATTTTTAAAAAAAAAGGCGTTAGTGAGCGCAGAGAGTGCAAATTGTAGGCTGGAGGAGTTTGGGCAGAGGGAGCTGGGTTTATATTCAGATGGAGAGGGAATGAGGCTTGGTTTTTGATATATTTATGATAATGCCATGGGGATGATATCTATTAATCTTAGGTACTTCATCACTAGGGTGCATGTGGGTTGGGTATGGGAAAAGAATCTGGAACCCTCCATAAAACATATATAGGCTAAATGCCCCACTTAAACACCCTCTTGTATGTTTACACTAAAATATCAAAGTGTAATATATAAATGCCCTAAAGTTGCCCATCGTTAGAATATAATAAACATCATTATAAAACTATTATGACAAAAATATCCCTCCATAAAAAATAATAAAAAGATGGAGGGTAGGTATAGTGATAAATATGATCATAAATGGGGTCAATGCAATTATAAAAATGTTATGTGATAATCACATTGGAATATTCCTAGGAATATTCTCGCATGAAACTAACTGAAAGTACTAACGTGCCGGTTTTTTACATCTTAGGGTATTAAAATGCTGTTTTTTTTACAACTCAGGGTATTAAAGTGCTACCATTTACAATTTAGGATATTTAAGTGTAAATGCAAATGAAACAACATGGTATTTAAGTGCCATTTAGCCTAAAACATAATACCAAATTAGTTAGATTCTCGATTTAAGTTAGTACAATCAGTATAAAACATTGGTAAAATTATAAAGATTGCCCAAACAGGCAAGGCGGCAACTGAAGCTTTTGATGTTAGGCATTGTCCTGGAAATCTAGCATTAGGAAAGGGCATTGTATCTTGGTTTCGCCAAAATCACCATTGCTGAGCTAAAAAGACAACGAATTAGTCTTGGTGAGCTCTGTTCTGCATTGTACAAATACTCTTAAACTTCTCTTTCGCTTATAATCGAAAACATACTAATGCTTTCCTATTAAGGCTCCAGCTCTATAGTTTTTAGTACGTCAACATATAAATGTAAGTTTGTTGAGATGCACTGCTCAAAAGGTACTCTCCTTCTGATAACTATCTCCATCATTTGCCTCAAAGCTCAAGCCAACTTAACGTTAACCTCATGGATTCTTTTGAAAAAGACATGATCACAAATCTGTCCAACTTATAGCCCTACAACTCTCCCTAACTGTTCCCCTCACCCATATAAGGAACAAAAATCAGTGAGAATACTTGCTTTAATGTGAGATGAAATAAAGTTTTTTTCCCCTTCTCAAAAGGATAGCTCATCAAAAGCTCACATGCAAAGGTTAGGCAATCATCAAATGGAAAAAGGCCCACCATGTGCTTGTCTCTGGCCTCTTTCAAACTGATCAAGAAAATGCACGTAGAGGACTCAAATAATTGCAGGAGTAATTAATGTCAGCTTGTTATATCGAGTTGCTAGTACCAACCCATCCCAGCCTGCAACTCCACCCAAAAAAAAAAAAAAAAGGACCCCACGCTGTATTTATTGTCTCTGTACTCAGTGAAGGCATGGCTCTGGTTGGCTGAAGATGGACTGTTGTGTTTCTGTTTATATATATTATAGTTTGCTATTGGTATGTTACTAATGAAGTTAGAACTTTTGATGCAGAAATGTTAATGTAATATGAAATTGCACAGTCATGAGTCATCCATACTTAAATGTGTCAAACTAATAGTAGTGAAAATATTTTGCGCATATGTGATGTTCCTTAAATGAATAAAACAATCTTCATTGTTTATTTCTAGTTCATGTTGAAGGGACACGTTTAGTTCCTAAATCATTCTCTTATCTCAAATAGGCTAAGTCACCCTTGATTAATGTTGCAATTACCTCTTGCTTATGTGATTGCTACATTGACCCACATCACACCTACTCGCTGATCACATACTAACTTGTCTTCATTTTAGTGGCTAACACAAAATATATGTGCACAGAAATGGGGGATGGATGTGTATGGACATTATCACGTGCCAAGTAGCATGCCAACTATTATAGTTCACACTTCAACAAATGGGACATGAATGAATCCACATTGATTGTCATTATAAACTAGTAGTAGGCAAAGATTGGAAAATGTAAACAAAGGCTTCCTTTGGTGGTGATAGAGATACATAGTCCAATGGGCCTATATGCAGGGCAAAACTTATAGAAAATGATGTTCATACTTCATACTTAAAAGTACTTAATTTACCAAAGCTGATTAAGAGAAGAAACTCTTGATGTCTTCTCTTTTCAAAGGACATCTAAGACCTACCCTCACCAACAAATTTATATGAAATTTGTTGAGCTTCATTTTCCACAACCTGGACCGTTGCCAACTCCTAGTTCATCAATCGGTGCCTAACCTCATCACCAATCATGTGGACATGCTAGAAATGTGTTAACTATTTGGTAGCAAGTTCGAAGCCAATGCGCCAAACATGTTTTAGAAGCAATCCACATAAGCAGCTTTCAAGAATCGACATTTAAAGAACTGTCTTTTCTTTGATAGTGAAGAATCAAAAGTTATAGGGGTTAATATTGTACATACCGAAGTTTTTTTTCCCCCGTTTGTTTATCAACTGTTCGATGGCTAAAGTCTGTTGCCCTACATTAGACCTTCGAAATTGTGACAATTTAGTGCTATAACTTTATACGCTTAACAATATCTAAAAATTGATCCTTATTGTGGATTGAAACCTCAGCTCATTCCGTCACACCTTTTCTATTATCCTAGTTTTAATATATCATCGGCAAAACTTCAACCTACATTACTCTGATATCATCTTACGTCCCATTTGCCGAATCAAAACTCCTAAATTATGATAATGATTGAAGGTTAGGGTGAGATTCGATACTTTCTTAACCAGTTGGGTATCCAGCCATTGGCATTGCTAGTTGCTTATTAGTGAAGATTGAAGAGACACATGCCCACGTGTTATACCTTAAGCCAGAGGGCCTACCCCTGCCTCCTACTGACTTAACTCTTGGAATCCAATGGGGTGCAGCATCCCAATTATCAGCACCAGCAGTCCTTGTGGCTTATCAAAGGCTAACATTTAAGTGATGTATCCTTGTTCACATTCTCACAACATATTCAACATTGGAAGGAAGAAAAAGAATCCTACAGCTTATCCTCAATAAGAAAACACAGCCGCGAAAAAAGGAGAACACTATACATGATCATTATCAATTAATCGGTAAAATCAACTTTTTTTTTGATGAGGGAGGGAGGGGGGGGGGGGGGGGGGGTAGAGTTCAAACTTCCAT
>JBAKGM010000279.1:3449285-3495187 GCA_037177215.1 Asparagus racemosus
CCCCCCCCCCCCCCCCCCCCCCCCCCCCCCCCCCCCCCCCCCCCCCCCCCCCCCCCCCACAAACTTAAAATGCTAATGCAAACTAACATAACCAACATACAAATCAATAAAATCCACAATAAGTTATATGCAACGGGACATCAAGCCCTGTAACAACATGCAATTCTAGATGATGTTGACATTCTTTGTCATATATTTTAGGGTTTTTTAACATAAACCACCTATAAATAGGGTGATTATAAGAAAACCAGCTTCAAAGATCAATTAATACCGAAACAACCTTTAAAAGGGGTTCGGATTGCAATCAACCCCTTTGACCTATTTTCTGATAAAATTTCAGTTGAAATTTCCAAAATACCCTTAAAACGCAGATGCCAGGCACGTGACATGCCTTCTTAACCAAACCTAGTGTAGTCGCATGCGTGTTTTTAGGTGTATTTTTGGATTTTCAATCAAAATCCATCATAAAATAGGTCAAGATGGGTGATTGCAATCGTAACCCTCTTTAAAGGCGGTTTTGTATTGATTAAACTTTGAAGGCGGTTTTCGCATAATCACCCAATTTTAAAGGTGGTTTCTGTGAAAAACCCTATATTTTAATAGCTCTAACTAATTATGATAATAGGTTATCATTATCACAAAACAAAAATGGGGTAAATTTCACAAAGCGCACATAAAATTTAGGTGGGTTTCAACAAAACCCCCTAAACTATATAAACTAGAGAAAATCCAAGAACTTTTAAAATTACACAAAACTACCATAAACTATTGAAAATTGTCATTAATGACGTTATGAGTAGAATAAAAAGATTAAACGATCATTCAAAATAGTAAAGGAGAAGAGAGTAACCTAAAAGTTACATTAAGCACACGGGGATAAAATTGTTTGAAACATGTCTCATGGGAACGTGGGCCGATCGACCTTATTAGAGGGAGTGGTGTCACATGACGCAACTTTCCTCCAAGTGATTCCTTATATAGTAAAGACCCCGTGAGTTGAATTTACTAAATTGTGTCTATGTATTTGATAGTTTTACTAATGATGTATTACTTGATAGGGCTACTAATGATGTGACAATGTTTTTTATTAAATATGAGAACTTGTATGGCACAGTTATAATTTTTTTTTATCATTAATTATGTGGTGATACCACTTTTCATGCACAGGAACACATGACAACTTAAGCTAATTGCCACAATCATGGTTCAAGGGGTTTCTCTGATTTACAAACTTCAGGAGGGTTTTGGATGAAATACCCCCATAGTTTGGGGGACTGTGAAAATACTCCAAAAAATACTAAGGAGAACACAAAGGTAGAATATACAATAAAGTAGCTAAAACTACTTTGATTCAGCCAAGGGAACATAACTAACATTTTCTCCAGACTTGCAGTAAATCTCCAGATACCTCCACCAGATACTTTGCCCTGAAGTGACACTGTGACGAGCTTCGTTCTGCTGCCCGATATCCTCTCAGAGTCTGTTGATGTAGATGACATGATATACAATACCCAAAAAATAGTAAGGAGAATTCAAAGGAAGAATATACAATAAAGCGGCCAAAACTACTTTGAGTCAGCTAAAAGGGAACATAACTAACCTTTCTTCAGAGTCGCAGTAAATCTCCAGATACCTCCACCACATACTTTGCCCTGAAGAAGTGACACGCTTTGTTATGCTGCACAATATCCTCTCAGTTGTTGACGTAGATCACATGATATAGCTGTATGATGAAATTAACTGCATAAAGAATCCCGTTATAGAAAACGAAGTCCCTGAATCCAGCGATGGGCCTTCTATGAATCCCAGCTCAGGATGCATCTCCAGGTCTAGTGAAAGCGAGCTCGGTTGGGCAGCAACAACCGATAAAAGTAAAGCTAGGAACCCATGTTGTGGATCATATATGTTGTGGATCATAACCAACCATCTACAGCACAAAGTTTAAGCCTTAGGGAAACAATGCATTATAGCAGCTAATATTGGCTAGTATCTCTTATATCGATACTGCTCTTATAGCCATTACCTTTCAGCATATCAGCAAAATAAGTCTAGAGAAGCACAAAAAGAACAAATTTCCGTGACAATAAAGTTTGAAGAAACATGTCAAGCAACTTGTTGATGGGAATAGGTTGCTGCAAATGCCTTTACTTTTGTCAAGTTTCTTCCAGGACTTTTACATTAACGCCATCATCTAAACATTTTCATAGCCAAGGCATAATGGAAAGGGCAGACTCATGCCATAAAAGCTCAATTCTAGGTTCTAAGTATGAAACCAGTGTAAACTTGACCGCTAGCATATCATCATCAACTAAATCCCATTTGACTTAACCTCAAGTTTTGCTCTTGAATCAGACACTTATCTTCTGCCTTCGTCACATTATTCGTGCTCACACCTTTAAATATGCAACTAAATCCGATTTGCTATAAAATCTTTTCTTACATAGAGTCATTACGTTATATATGTTATGTGTGGATATGTATGAAATATAGATTTTCTATCGATTTATTTCTGTCATTCCTTTTATTTTTGCTCAAGCCGGATGATAAAAAATTATCATGTCTGGTTCCTTTGGGGGATGGATCCATAAGATTTCACCTATCCCAATAACAAAGAAACCTGATTTGAATGACCCTGTATTAAGAGCTAAATTGGCTAAAGCGACGGGGCATAATTATTATGGAGAACCCGAATGGCCAAATGATCTCTTATACATTTTTGCAGTAGTAATTCTAGGTACTATTGCATGTAATGTAGGCTTAGCAGTTCTAGAACCATCCACGATTGGTGAAGTGGCAGATCCATTTGCAAGCTTGGCCGCTGAAATTCAGTTTTCAGTGGGAAAATATGCGTATATAAGTTGCATAATCGCTTTCTTATCGAGAGGAAAAAAGATTGTAACCAACCTGTTGCTTTTCCTGTCTCCTAGAAGTTCTGCTTGATTATTTCCGAAACAAGCTGCAAAATAGAACTTTGCTTCCAAACAGGTACATAAATTAACTAAAATCAAAGTTATCAACTTTCGAATAGTTTGTAGTGGGATTGTATAGGTGAAGAAATCCAAATAACACAGATGGTGGTTGCAACATAAATTTCGTTTCCGTTTTGTAGTATGAAAACAGGCAGCTAGTAAGCTGGTGCTGTTAACTTCAGAGCAACTTAACCAAAAATGAGGCGTGGAGTATCAATACACACCTACTGAAAAAATGAGGTATAGGATTAAAAAACAAGAGAACAAGATTTACATTCAGCTTGAGTTGAACACATTAAAGAGGCAGTCAAGCAATCGAGATAAATACATATACAACCCAAAACCATAAATTGGGATATTAATGCTCAAATGACAAAATAGTACTTTATTTTCCTCAAAATGAACGATCAACACATATACGGAAAAATCAGTAAATAACAAAATCTTGAAACTCTGAAAATTTGTTTAGGAGAAAGAATCATGATACCCTTATAAGTTATAACCATCTCATTCTTCAAAATCATGATACCCTTATAACCATCTTATTCTTCTTCCCTGCAGACAACAACAACACTTTCCCATCAACAATATCATCCACATCAATCATCTTGTCATCATTATCAATCCTTCTATTGTTCAAATAAAGCCCCCCTTGCTTCAGTAATCGTCTCGCTGCAGACTTACTATTAAGCAAACCAGTAGAAACCGAAAGATCAACTAAACAAGAATTCAACACTTGATCATAAGCCAAAGAACATGATGGAACATCCTCAGCTATTCCTTCAATTGTTTCCCAATCTAACTTAGTCTCTGCTCCTGGTCTTAGAGCTTCAGTTGCCTTCAATGCCTCAACTAAACCCTCTTCTCCATGAACAAAACGAGTCACTTCTTCCGCTAGCTTTCTCTGCACTGTATTTGGAACATAACCAGGCTTTTTCATTCCCTCCTCCAACTCTCTAATCTCCTCCATACTCAAAAAAGTTAAAATCTTCAAGAACCTAATAACATCTACATCGGGCACCGAGAAGAAATACTGATAGAACTTATAAGGCGACAGCATTGCGGGTGATAACCAGATAGCTCCTCCTTCAGATTTCCCAAACTTCGTGCCATCGCTCTTCAACAAAAGGGGGAAGGTCAATCCATAAGCTCCTTCAACCTGCAATATCTTTCGAATCAATTCGGTCCCAGCGGTTATATTCCCCCATTGATCACTTCCACCAATCTGAACATTTACTCCGTGATTCTTGAACAAGTAGAGGAAATCATAGCCCTGTAGCAATTGGTAAGTGAATTCAGTGTAGCTCATTCCCTCTTCCGAGCTCAATCTCTTCTTCACGCTCTCTTTTGCCATCATAGTCCCAACCCTAGCAAACCTCCCAACCTCTTTGAGGAAATCCAACAACGTAATCCCCTTCCACCAATCGTAATTATCCAAAATCACAACCGAATTGCTCTCATTTTCTGAACCCACCTCCAAAATCGCATCTTTAGCAAAACGCCCTAGTGAATTTCCTAATATTTTAGAGATTAGCTGCTTAATTGCTCCACTGTTATTTTCTAGGGTTTCTATATCTAATTCCGGTCGCTCGAGGCTTTTGCCAGAGGGATCACCAACGCGACCGGTGGCGCCGCCGATGACGGCGACGGGGGTGTGGCCGTGACGGCGGAACCAGGAGAGGACGATGAGGCCGAGGAGGTTACCTAAGTGGAGGCTCTCGGCCGTGGGGTCGAAGCCACAGTAGACTTTGAGATTCGTGCTGGAGGATGATGCTGACCTAAGGTTTTCGTTTGTGATGGATTCGATGAGCCCCCGCTGTTCGAGGACGGAGATGACGTCGGCGGCCGCGGCGGCGGATGAGGAGGCGCGGCAGAGGAGGCGACGTGGCAAATGGAAGGTTCTAGAAGGTCGTAGGAGCTTCGGGAGTGAGGGGAGGAAGGTTCTAGAAGCTGCCACGGCTGCCGACGCCGCCATTGTCGAAGGAGGAATGAGTTGGTGAGGATGGAGATGAGGGAGGGGATAGGGACCCGTACGAATTTTGAGAAAGTATATAATCTGGTTTAAGTTTGGGTTTCTTGCATATACGCCCTTCATCTTTTGTATATTATTCGTGGCATTATCATCCTTTTTATACTTGTTATTTATCGTTTCTTTTTTCCCTCTTCCTTTCGTTGTTTTTCTTTTCCTGTTCTTGTTTCTAACAATCCACCCGCTATCTCAGTTGATTTTCTCTCTGCAGAATCTAACTAAATTGGATTCAAAAAATAGATTTTTAATCATAATCCGACGTCAAGATCACTTCTTTTTTTGGAAAACCGTAGTCAAGTCTTCATTCTTATAAATACCCTCTGGGGAAATTCTCATCTCTTTTGTTCCAAGACACGGCATTTGTGCGGGATCGCTGCGGTGTGATTTTAACAGTGTTTGGAGTTTCAGTTTGAGCAAATCCAAGCTCTAGATGAACTGGTAAGTTCAGAAACTTGATATGCATGTCCTGTGTTTGATGAAATGCTACAAATAATGATTTTTCGTTGTTTGTAATTTTGATGCATATGGTGCATTGATAGACTCTTTTGTTTTGATGGTGATGTAAATTATCTATGTTAGATGTATTTTGGGTGATTGAAAAGCGAAAACGGGAAGGATTGTGCAGGTTGTAGATGAGTTTTTGCGTCCACCTTAGCTTGATCTTATGCTGCCATGCTTCAAATTTGTTCTCATTCCTAATGGTTTAAAAATTGCCTTATATATAGGTTGATGTGCTCATTGGCTTCATACAAGACCCAATGATGATTAAACACATTATTGGAACTAGGAATTTGAGAAATGGAATCATAAATGGGCTCAACGAGATATCACTTGCTTGTCTTCCGAGATCAAAAGATGGAACCTTTCACGGTTGGCTTGCATGGTCTTCACAAAAGCGGTGGATGACAAAGAGTAAAAGAGTGCAGGACAGAAGCCACAATAAGAGAGTGCATGATCTTGAAATTGCTACAGAAAGATGGAAAGTGATATCGAAGGTGTTAGTTATAATGGAAGTTCTTAGGAAAGAACCAGAACAAATCATACCCTTGAGACGGTTGGAACAATACAAGCAGCAGATTAATCTCAGCAAGCCTCACAAGGTTTCTGACTTCATTAAGAAATCTCCAAAGCTTTTCGAGCTATACAGAGACAAGAAAGGAGTTATATGGTGTGGGCTGACAGAGAAGGCTGAAGAGCTCGTCGAAGAAGAGAATAGGCTCCTTGAAGCTCATACGAACAAAGCAGTTGAATATGTCACAAGGTTATTGATGATGTCAGTGGATAAGAGGCTTCCAATGGACAAAGTTGCCCATTTTAGAAGAGACATCGGCTTTCCATTTGATTTCAGAACTAGATGGGTTCATATGTTCCCCGAATATTTTAGGGTTGTTAAAAGGGATGATGTTGAGTTCTTGGAGCTTACTTCTTGGAATCCTTCTTGGGCTGTGACAGAAATAGAGAAGAGAGCTATGATGGGGACTAATTATGTGCCTGAGTCTCATTCACCGGGAATTCTTTCCCTTCCTTTTCAGATGAAATTTCCTCCTAATTTCAAGAAAATATTCAGAATTGGTGGGAAAATCGAACATTTTCAGAAGAGATCGTATCTATCTCCATATGCCGATGCTCGAGAGCTCACTCCTGGTTCCCAAGAATTTGATAAGCGGGCAGTTGCAGTTATGCATGAGATATTGAGCTTTACCATTGAAAAGAGGCTTGTTACAGATCATCTCACACATTTTCGTCTGGAGTTTGTTATGCCTCAGAAGCTGATGAGAATACTGCTGAAGCACTATGGCATTTTCTACGTTTCTGAAAGGGGAAAGAGGTTCAGTGCATTTTTGACAGAAGCATATGAAGGTTCGGAGTTGATTGATAAGTCTCCTTTATATCTTTGGAAGGAAAAGATCTTGCGTCTCACCGGTTATAGAGGAAGGAGGAAAAGAATTGAGAGTTACAATGATAGTTCCGATGATGAGGAAGATAAACTCTTCGGCAATGATCATGATACTAAACCATCTTTCTTAAGAATCAAGGATGAAGAAGATGTTGATACACTTGAGGATGCTTCCCTTGCAGAGGATTCTGAGATGGATATTGGAGATGTGTTTGTGGAATACAAGGATACTTGATGTCATTTAAGGTTAGTGATTTCCCTGGTGGTACATTTCTTGATAGTTTTCTGATATTTCAGCATCTTATTTATTATTTACTGCATATCATGCATAGCAACTTTCAGTATTTTCTTTTGTTCCTCCTAGTGCAAGCATTATGTATTTTTTATTATTTACTGCATATCATGCATAGAAACTTTTAGTATTTTCTTTTGTTCCTCCTAGACTCCTAGTGCAAGCATTATGTATTTTCTTCATCTGTATACTTGATTTCATTCTTCAGTGGTCTCATTCTTCGGAGGAGATATTAATTCATAAAATAACCTATTTAACTGTTGGGGCGTTTCAGCTAATGTTTGCTCAAATTTTTATTCTGCAACAAAACTACAACAACTAGCTGTAAGTTATTTAATGCTAACCGTTTTGTTCTCCTCCTTCATAAGAACATTGTTGTCCTCCTCAACTTTAAGAATGAGTTTAGTAGTCATCCCTGTCAACAGAGATGCCTTGAGCACATAAATAGAGCAGTGGACTGCTCATATAATTGTTTATACCACTATCCAACAGTGGTATTGTCCTCCACTTCAAAATGGCAGGAAGAAGACTGATTTCTGTGAGAAGACTCTGGAGCTTCATCGATCTTGTCAATTTGGAGCACCTTGGTTTGAGAAAACACCTATATTCTAGCCTTTGTAATTCAAACACCTGATCTCATCTAATGCCTGCATAGTGCATAATTTGTAATCCCGTTGTAATGCACAGTTTTTGATCTCAAAAAACATTTATATTCTAAAGAATTTCTAAACTCTTTTAGTTTTGCTCCCTTAACATTGAAGTCGTCAATTTGTATTCCTAATGCCTTTTTAATGCATAAATTTGATCTTTGCTTCGCTGAAGTGAGCTCAACTTTGTACTAGGACCTAAACATAATTTCCCTTATTTGAAGGATTATTACTAGGACCTAAAAGTAATTTCCCTTATTTGAGGGATTAATCTCAAAACACTAAAGATTTAAGGAGCTAATATCAGGAAAAACCTTATTTTTAAGTTTTCATTTTCTTCCAATTTTTTGATGTCCTATTATCTTATATCAAAGTCTGCTTCTTTCTACTTAAAAGACTCTAGTGCGTTATCTCCTAAATTAAATAAAGCTATCTGTCTACTTTTGACTCCCCGCGATTTTGGCATTTCGACTTGGATTTTCTTCAGCGATGTCACCAAAAATAAGGGTGAAAATGACATTTTTTTAGTCGGTTGGATTTTATCATCCATGTTAGACCAATTAAATTAAATTTCAAACTAATAGCCTTCAGATATGACATTTTCCATCAAAAGCCTTCTCACCCCATATCTGAACCGTGTTTGTGTCTTAGTTCTTACTGCATTTACCAATCAAGCTGATAACATATGACAGATAAACATTGTCAATCAACATAAACACACATTTTTTTCCTCCCATGACTTCAGTTTTCTATTTTAGCTCATTATCTATATCCTGAGAGCACGCCATTGCTCTTTTCAGAACCTAGCATGTTCCTCTTCATGATTAAGATGCATGTAGATAACGTAGAAGCTTGTTCCAAAAGCTTCTCGATCTTGTGTCCATCATGCTACTGAGGTTCGCAATCCATTCATCAGATTGTGAAGCTTCCTGTTAAATTTGCTAATGTTAACAGCAAAAAGTGAAGTGCTCATTATGTACAATTGTTGATCATGTAATTTATGGCTCATTAGACTCTGTATAATGTGTATTATAACTTCACAATGCCAGTTACAGTTTCGCACCTCATTGAAATCTCACCTGTTATGCCATATGCCAATAATTATTCGTGGGCTACTCTGATTTTTTGAGGTTTCTATTCAGAAAATATTCGTACCACCCATGTGTATATATTTTGGTATTCGTCATTCCGTCCCCTTAATTTCTTTTTTTGCTTGTCTTGATTCCCACAGGACTGAATTACATTCTGAAGATGCTTTTTGATCCTCAAAAGGTAATAACAAGAGGGAATGACTTTTCATGTTAGCAAGTTAGCCTTGTATAACCTGAAGCAAGAGACTCGGACATCTCATGGCTACGGATTTGAGAGGAGAATCATGAAGTTTTCTCTTGGTTCAACGTCGGAGAACATAAGCAACAGATACAATTTTTACACGATCTCTTAGATGATCGCCATCGTTCTCCTTTCTGTTTTAATCAAGAATTGAATTGTTGAGTAGAGCATCATTTTTTTCCCCTTCTTTTTGCTTATATACTTTCTCTACACACTTGGATAACAAATATTTTGGAAGAGTTTGAGGGATTCTCAACAACTCATGATCTGTATCACAACTCTTTCAGACTCAAGTATCAAGGTATCTGTGCACCATCTTACTTTTTGTGGAAGGATGCACATGTTTCAAATTTCATGCAAGTGTTGTAAGATTTGGAGTTCAACCTGTCATGGAGGAGGTATTTACTAGGGTTGGGCATGGGCCGGGTCGACCCGTGGGCTGACCCGGCCCAGCCCGCCATGGGTCATGACCCGGCCTGGCCCGTAGCGGGCATGGTCCGACCTGGCCCGTGATATACATGGGTCACGGGTCGGGCTGGGTCCAGCGCCAGACCCGGGATGAGAGAACTTGACTTAGCCCGCCTTCGACCCGACCCAGCCTAGCTCGGCCCTACCCGGATATTTAATTTTTAAATTTTTTTCCCAAAGTACAATTATATAAATAACAACATATAAGAATTAAGTCCAAATGTATTTAGAAAGCGCATTACTACCTGCAATTGAAGAAAGTCCATGTGAGTCTTTTAATGTACTTGAATATTGGAAGAAAGAAGCCCACAACTACCATGTCCTATCTATTGTAGCTAGGGATACATTAACTCTCCCTGCTTCCACAGTCGCATCAGAAAGTGCCTTTTCAGCAGGCGGAGAGTCGTTTCCGAATGGAGAACACAACTTACAGCATCACACGTGGAAATGTGTGTGTGCTTAAAGGACGGGCTCGATACAGAAGAACAGTCACAAGAACAGCAAACAAGACCTTTTCTTAAAGAATTTGATGAATATAACTTGGAGGAATTCGGCTCTTTAAATATTAATGGTTAACTTTTTTCTTTTTTCTTTTATATTTGTAATTTAAATTTAAACTAAAGGAAAGTTATTAACTTCTCGTGGACGTAGGTTTTACATCGAAGTCCGAACAACGTATATCTTTATGTTTGTGATATCTTATCTTTATACAATGACAATGTGTGTCATTGTGTGTGTGTGCGTGTGTGTGTGTGTGTGTGTATATATATATATATATTATATTATATTTTAAACAAAGAGTAAAATAGAAAAGAAATAATTTAAATATAATTAATAGATACAAATATAAATTATTATAGTTTATAAATTTAAAAAAAGAACACAGGCCGACCCACGACCCGTGAGTCGTGGGCCGGGTCCGACCCGGCCCACCTCTAGGTAGATCATGGGCGGGCTGGGTCCAGTCCCAGACTCGAGATCAGAGAAATGGGCATGGCCTATTCTAACCCGGGCGGGCCCGAGTCAGACCCAGCCCGGCCTTGAACCCGACAGGCCGAGTCACGGGCTCGAACCGGCCCAGCCCACGCCCACCCCTAGTATCTACTAGACATGGTCTATGACATTAAATGTGCACTGAACGTATTTTGACATATGGATAGTGTGTAATTACAAAGTCAATGATTCAACTGTTAATATTCCTTTATGCACATTTAATGACATGGACACTAAACACTTTTCTTATTTTGTGCGCTTATAAAGAGCAGAGGAGGGCTTGATTGTCACTATTTTCCTATCGAAAGAAGAAAGAAGGAAAGAAGTAATGAGTATTAGAAATATTATTGATGTTTTTCTACGAGTAAACTCATTGTTGAATAATGATTAGTATTACTATGAGAGAAAAATGCTAAAGAACCAAGGCAAAGGACAAAAATCGGGAACACAAGGTGAAAATTGTTGTTACTTTGAGTTGAGATTCTAATCTATAAATGTAGCTGAGATATAGTAGCATTTTTTGCATTTATATAATGCTTTATCTCAAAAAAAAAAAAAGCTACATTCATTAACCTCTAAAAATCTTAGAGAACATTACATTTATCAAATTCCGAAGTGTCCCTGAGGTCTACGAAGGAGGAAATGAGTTGCTGGTAGAGGAAAGGAAAGGTATAAGGAACGTATTAGACAAAAGAAAAAGAAAAGAAATAAAGTGAAAAGGCGAAATTATTTTTTCTTCTCGGATCAGGTTTTAAGTTATAAATTCCAAACCCGACCCGGTCCAAGTGGACCATTCACAGTCGCTTTTCCTCCCCAGCTATTTCTAGAAGCATCCTTCACTCTCAGGACAATGTAGATTCGCGTATGTTGTCTCTCAAGAATATTTTAACTTACTGCCCACCAGCAAATCAGACGAAGTATGGAAATGTAATTAAAACACAATTATCGAGAAGAAGAGGTTAGTAAGTTAGTGCAGAAGGAACATCATACGCAAGTTTCAGATAAAGCCGGCAACGTCTCCGCGATTGATCTCGATTAGGGTTTCTCAAAAGTTCTAATTTTGGTCAAAAGACCTTATCTTCTCACTGAAGAGAGTGATACAAAGGTGAGATTTTGATCGAAAATTCTACATCATTTCTTCGTTTAATGTGTTGGGCACCTTTCAATTTTTTCAGCAATTGATATTTTCTCGGCATTTCGTCCCATTTTTTTGAGATCTTGTTTTCATTGTTTTTCCAAATGATTTAACTGAAGAGTATATACCCAGAGTTTTCGACATTTTTTAAATATTTCCCCAAATTTTCGTTTCAGATTTTATCCAGTTTTAAATCCTTCCAAATAGCAGTCAATATCGGAGTAATTACTTATTGCTTGGTTAATCCCAGCAAAAAATAAAATTTTCCACAGTCAATTTAAGATTTTTGCCCGTAAATGAGAAGTTTCCATCTTTGACTAATTTCTAGCTGATATTTATACTTCAGTTCGATTCATCAATGGCTGCCTTTCAATTATCTGGATCCGTAGTGACTGGAAAAGTCCCTTCTTTCAATGGGCTTCGCCTCTCTAAACCCACATTCGCCGCCCCGTCATCAGTTGGAGCTTCTGGGCTCGGCGCCGTGCAGAGGTCCTACAGGGGTTTTGTTGTCAAGGCTGCTACTGTTGTTTCCCCTAAGGTATGCATCTAACTCGTGTCTGATTTTTCAAATATAAAGTTTTTTTATTTCTCAGTATCAATTGGTTCTTGTTGGTACTTGTTAAGCGATACGTTAAGCAATGAGTGCATTCATAGGAGTTAGAGTTGCTAGTGCTGCTATTGAGATAGAAAATGAGAATCGATTGAGATCGTTTGGTCATGCACCACAGAGATACTTAATGCACCTGATGGGAAAAATGATAATATCATAGTGAACAAGGTAAAGAGAGCTAGGGGTAGACCTAAAAGAACTTGATGAAATCAATTAGGACGGATATAATAATAGTTACGTAACGGAGGAAATGACCCACAATAAAATTGGATGTATGATTCATGCAATGACCCCCTATATTTGGGGTGAACGCTTTGTTGTTTTTGTTGTGATATCAATTGATTCCTGGATTAATCGAAAGGGGTATTATTGTTGAAATTTAGAATTTGTAAAAGTATATTAGAACCTTAGCATGGAGGAAGATTTGAAGGCAAATGTGCAAAATTATGTTCTAAAGACTATTATAGAGACCCATTGCATTGTGGATGATAAGTAGAATCTTATAGGGAATTATGTTGATATCTTATTGATTTTTCAAGGGGAAGGCGTGAATTTTCATGTATATATATTGCTATATGGTAATTAACTTCCCATACAGTATGTTAGACTGGTTGAAAATGGAAATTACTAGTGTAATAATAATGCAGAATCGAAAAGTACTGCATGAGATTTTTTTCCCACATCAAAAGGGTAAGCATACTGCATGAGATATGCATGTTAACTTTTATGATCTTATGAATCAATTGAGCTGGAGTATATTTCAAGCGAGAATTATGTTAATACAGTGTGAGTATAATGAGGATTTTGACTGAATATTGTGTGTTATATTAATGGGGTTTATGAACTATATGCAGTACACCTCTGTTAAGCCTTTGGGTGATAGAGTACTTATAAAAATAAAGACTTCTGAAGAAAAGACTCAAGGTGGCATTTTACTTCCGACCACTGCACAGACTAAACCTCAGGCAGGTGAGGTTGTTGCTATTGGGGAAGGCAAAACCATTGGAAAGACCAAAGTAGACATCAGTCTTGAGGTAGCTCTTTTGAATCTCTCGTACTATGGTTTTATGGCTATTATAATTGTTTGGATTATTTCTGATGTATCTGCTAATATGTTTCAATTAGATTAAGAGATCAATCTTTATTCAGTCCCATTTGAACTGATAAAAACTATCTTCTTATACACAGACTGGAAAACAGGTGGTGTATTCTAAGTATGCAGGGACAGAACTGGAATTTAATGGAGCTAATCATCTCATTTTGAAGGAGGATGATGTCGTAGGGGTTCTTGAAACAGATGATGTTAAGGATCTCAAGCCTCTAAACGACCGGGTCCTTATCAAGGTTAAATTTCTATCCTTTCTATTGTATTTACAATTATGTGAGCAGTATTCCTCATGCATTTTTGTTTAGTACTACTTTTCCTCAGCTTCTGCCTGTAAAGGATCTTTTAGATATAGCTTTGCTGAAACTTCCGACTTAGTTGGTCACTAGAAATGAGAAGAATTGTGTGATAGATGTGATAGATGTTAGGACATATTTGATAATTGAAATGTAATAGTTGCCCAATGTTGGAAACATGATGGAGGCAAACATAAGTTTTAACTGACATGGTTCTGTCAAACCTTAATTTCCTTATGTTCATGCAACTGAATTATATCATTGTGCACTCCCATCTTGAAAGAAATTAGTTGTAGGTTTGTTTTCTGATAATTATCCTGGAAATGTTCTTATTTGGATCACGTTAGTCTGAAATCTGATCTGTAAAGGCCTGAATGCTGTGATATGATTGTTGTTCCTTAAATAACTTAGTGACTGCTTTAATTGCATTGAATGCAAATGTTAGATACGGTAAGAGAGTACATTTTATTTCATCGCAACACATGGTTCAAGTTTGATGCGCCAATGCCAAAATGCTAGTTTGCAGCAATATGGTGTCATGAGAATGAGTATGTTTTCAAAATTCTGTGACGTACAATGACAAAAAGTCAATGGTGACTATTGATAATAAGTTGTGCATCTCTGAATTAATCTCCAGCTGCGTTATTGTTTTGCCAAAGAACATTGTAGGAAGAATGTATGAAACATATTGGGCACTCTGACATTTCCTCTGTGATTTCACTAGGTTTTAGTTTTTGAGAGTAAAAGGCGAAAAGGAGAGATGAGTCAGGAACTCCAGAAACTATCACTTGCGGGATAGGAACTCCAGAAACTATCACTTGCGGGATTTTCAGTTTCGTAATTAGGAATCATTGGATTCCTGGTCAGTTTTCGCATGCAAATTCTTGTTACTCTAAATTATAGATAAATATTGTTGTATAAAACAAACTGCACACGTAAGCAAAGCCCGTGTACCTGCTGATAGTTCTTTTGGGTACCAAAAAATAGTCATAGAGCATACCTACTTATTCCACCAAGTGAAGCAATCCGTCAGATTATAGATTACTGGTTCCTTAAAATCTATTTGACCATTAATCTTATAAATAATTAAGCTGACTTGCACTCTGAAAAGTAACTTCAAGGCTAGCCTTCGGTCATAAATTTAGGTTTTCACAGCCTTTTTGTGTTTCAGGTTGCTGAAGCTGAGCAGAAAACCGCTGGAGGTTTGCTTTTAACCGAAGCTGCCAAGGAAAAACCCTCCATTGGAACGGTAAGATTGCCTTTCCTCCTTCTTCAACCACGACGATGTCAAAACTTTGGAGTTAAAAAACTTATGTGGAAAATCTGAGAAGAGCAAAGTTCCAGTTGCCCTGGTATTCATTTTCATAGGGGTTAATTGTCAATAGACCCCCTTGAGTTCTTTTGTTGCGGACAGACCCTGTTTACTCTTGCCCAATTTGCAGATAGACCCCTCAAGGGAAATGTTTTGGACTCTTTTACTCTCAGGGTTCTATTTGTCAAAAAATTATTTTCTCTCTGAGGGTAAAAGGGGAAGAAAATTCGATTCATGGGTCTATCTGCAACAGTGTCACTACATGGGAGTCTATCTGCAACCAGGCAAATACTACAGGGGTGTATTTGCACCTAACCCTTTACAAAAACCTAGAGTCCTTCAGGCTTCAGGTAAGGAAAAGCGTGCAGATGCAAGTGACACATTTGATATGATGATTGATTCTTTTTGTTTGTTTGCTGTTTTGACTCAGGTTGTTGCAGTTGGACCTGGAACATTGGATGAGGAGGGCAACAGAAAACCACTGACCATCACAGCGGGCAGCACCGTTCTCTACTCCAAGTATGCTGGGAGCGAGTTCAAGAGTGTCGATGGTTCCGACTACATTACCCTCAGAGCTTCGGATGTCATGGCTGTTCTCTCCTAGAACTATATAGCATTGCTTGAGCAAACAATATAGTTATTGTTTTGGAGAAGTGCATGAACTTTTGAATGGAGATTTTGCGTTTAGCGTAGAGGCAAAAAGAGGCCATCGCAGCTGTTTGTAGTTTGATTCAGTGACAGTGCGTTATCTAATATAATTTCACCTTTGAGTTGTCATTACTTTTCTACAGCTTGAGCCTCGGCATGATGTGTTGCCTGAAGTAGTTCAGGTTCTCGGCTGTTATGCGTCGCTTTCCGGCTTCGGATTTGTTAGAGCTTTTCATCTTGGTTTGAAGATTTCTGCACTTATGGCTAATTGATTTTGGTCGTAACTTGTTTCGGAATGAAAAATTAAAAAATGGGTAAAATTTATGAGAAGAGTCAGTGAGAATGAAAAAGGTAAAATTTATGAGAGCGTCAGTGAGAGAGGAAAATCATTCTTTATCGCGCAGGAACTGCTACAATGCGGGGACGAGTGCAGGCGTATGGCTTTGTGTCTTCTTTCTCGAGCCATTTTGTGAGCAGTCGTCTTGCCACTTAAATACAGGACAAAAGGTAATTTATTGCACATAGTTCTTATGAAACTATTTGACACTTCAATCCCATAGGAAAAATAGTTCCAAGCTGCAATCAACTCTTAATATATTTAAACTGAATATGACTGGAAGATTGGGCAAGAGTGAGCAGATGCCGATGAAACGTAGACTCGCGAAGAAGCTACTAAACCGAAAAAAAAAAAACACAGCCAAAAAATCGCATATATATGTTGAGAACCCAACTCGATGAACAATGCTCGAGTAAACCTGAAAACATTCCCTTTATAGCAAAACTAAGAGCTCCTCAGCATCAGCACTCTCTCCCGTGTTAGTAGAGCCTACAGTCATATGATGATACTTTCACCTAAAGAGTTCTATATTTAGCACTTTCTGATTTCTGTGGTTACAACAAAACATCTTAAATACAGTGATCCGGACCTCTCATCGAGACCTCTATTTCATTCGCCAATGAAATGATGCAGCTGTTGAACCTCTGCTGCTGACAATATCTTGATGCTCTGAACACAGGTCACAAACTCCCTACACATACATAATACAGGACAAATATCATCAACATCAGAAATAAGTAAACTATATAAAATTCATTAAATTTAGATGTGAACTTACTCCCAAGGGTCATCTCCAACCAACAGGATATCATTCTCATGATCTACGTACACTAGTTTCCAATCGGTTCTATGAGGGTCTTCGAGTTGCCCTTCAATTCCAAACATGCGAGCTAGGTCTTGACGTAGGTCATCGTAGCCTCTGTAACGGGTGACATCGATGGATCTTCCAACAGATCCACGCTTTTGAACCTAAGAAATGCAAAGAAAGATTTAATCTTTGTAATCATAACCTGCCATTTATCTAACGTTTACACGCACAAACATATCCATAGTCTTGCAACTGGTTCAAAAGAAACCTTATGTTAGCTAGGGTCTTGTTTTTATTCTTGGGTCAATTGCAAATAGTATTGTTGTTTTGAATTTACTACCCTTGTAGTTTTGTTGCAACCGATAGATACCCCGGGTTGCAATTCTTTTTACTTTTTTACCCTTGAGAAAGAGTAAATTGTTTTCTGACAAATATGCCCCTAAGGGTAAAAGAGAGAGAACATTTTCACTAAGAGGGTCTATCTGCAAAAATAAAACTAGAGAGGTAGTAAGTTCGGAACAGTAACACCATAGGTGGTTTTTCTTTCTTTTCCTCTTGAATAGTTCGCGCAGTATTATTAGGTGGTCTAACCACATATCTAGCTTTGAACTCAACATTCTTTTAATATAAATGTAAAAATGCTTGTTTGGTGAGGAATCAATAATGCTTAACACAAATATATCGTTCAAAATGCGTCATACCTTCGTATATGTCCTCATCCGCTGCGGTTGGTTACCCCAAATCCCTCGACCCAAAATCCCATTCTCATTAATACCACCATCATTCGAACACCCAGGCCTAAATGTCATATCAGCAACCCCAAAAGATTGAGAACTAATCGCTGCAGTAGAAATCTCAGTCTCAACCTCCCTTTGATTTCCAAATCTCGATCCAAATCCTCTTGACATCATCACATCAGGCAACAAACCATCGTTATTACTAACTCCACCAATTTGAACATCATTATCTAAAGAAACAGGAGGAAAGGGAAAGCAGTCATTTGCACTTCCATCCAAACAAAAAGAGGTTGCAGATGAAGCATCCAATTGATCAGACTCTCTTCTTTCGTGTTGTTTAAGTCTAGATTCTGGTTTGGTTCGGATTTCTTGAAGAAGACTGTCCATTGGGGGAAGGGCTTCTTCTTCCTGAATTCGAGGAGAAACTGATGTTGAGCATGAAGGGGCATCGGGTTCTGTGATATTCGAATGAGCTCGAGCTAGTATCTGAGATTTCTGATGACACATTAAGTTATTTGCTGGAATTTGATTACATATTTGAGACTGTGTTTGAGGAATGAATTCAGAGGGAGACTGTTGCTGTTGTAGCCTCTGAAGTAATTGCAATTGAAGCTGCTGCTGCTGCTGCTGCTGAAATTGAAAAACTTGAGGCGATATTGGTTGAGATGATGGTTGTTGAAGCGGATTTCCAGGTTTTGAAACCACGGGCATTTGCAAGTTCTGATTTTGTAACTGGTTCAGAGATGGAATTTGATTATTGGAAGGTTTCGGTCGCTTAAGTTCCATCGATCCTTCACTAAGAGCTCTCTGTAAATGCTGCTGCTGCTGCTGCTGTGGTTGCTGTTGCAGTAAATGGACAGAGTTTTGTTGTTGCTGATGATGCTGTGGATTTTGCTGCTGCTGCTGTTGATTCCAGGAAATAGGTAATTGCTGAAACTGATCCAATTGCTGAATTTGTTGTTTTGGAGGGAACTGGAGGTTTGGAAAAAGGGAAGAATGGGATTGAAAATTTAGGATTTTGGATGTGCTATCATTACTAAGACTATCTTGGGAAATAGAAGGGATGAATGACGGTTGAGACGTTGAGGGGATTAGCTGAGGGTTTTGTTGCATAGCCATCCATTGGACAAGGCTTAGGCCTGGAAAGACTGAGCTTTGAGGGCTTTTCATGCTGAAATCATCGTTGAGCCATGGCATTGCCCTTTTAAATGCATTCTCAACATCAGAGTCATCATCTGCAAATTCACACAGTTTGGTACTAAGTTACGATGTTGAAATTAAGAACTTGCGATATAAGGATATAGAAATGTCATTAATGCGTAGTAATATTTGTACGAGAACAAAGGAATTCTTAGAGACTGAATGTATGAAGGATGCTTAATAGAAAATAATGAATATTATTTTTTTTTTAAAAACAGATGCGCCAAGAAGGAAATTAGATACTGCATAATCCTTTTTAAAAAAAGAAATAAAGATTAAAAAAAAAAGATAGCGCATAATCCTTTAATAGACCTTAAGACAAATATACGACACCAATATTGTAACTCAATATTATGAATTTCAAATATTCTAAATAAGCACATGGCAAATTTTCATTCAGATAAGAGCTTTCCATAGTAAAATCCTACCACATCTTTGCTCAGCTTACATTTTATTATCTACCTACCATCCAAGTTTAGCTTATAGATAAGAACTTCTCAACCAATTAGAAAAAAACAAATTCATAATTCAATTCCTTGGATTATCTGACCCTACAAAAATCAAAATGCACATGCACTGCCCTTACTAACTAGCAGAAAATTGGTGTCTATATAGTACATTAAAAGAAAATTCAACTAGTTCTTGCAGAACCTATTGAAAAGTTCAAATTCACACTCCAATTTTTTATTCTCTCTGACCCTACAGAAATCAATTTGCGCATGCCATGCTAGTTCACTTGTTATTTAGCAGAACTTTGGAGCATATGAATATTACAGAAACAAAGAGCTATTTTTGGCAACTGCCAAAAGAAAACCCAGTTAAGCTATATCTCAAACAGAATATAAAAATAATACAACTATTGTAATGGGAGGTCCATAGTGATAGTTTCAAAATAAGCGTACCTGGCATCCCTGGTTGTTTAGGGAACTTTGGTCTGAAAAAAGGAGGAGGGCATATATAAAAAGGAGTTGTCACAGGTTCAATCTCCCATAGTGATACTCTTGTTCTTCTTTCAGTAGCTGTCGATTCATCCCAGCCAACCTAATTAACACGAGGACTGTGAGGACTATAAATGGTTCATCAATGACTATACTTAAGATAGTATTGCTTCTGAACTGAACTAAGGCTATGATTAAAGCTGTAAGTTCTGATAGGATAATGTATCAGAGAGATATTGAATGATTTGGCATATCCTTCATCCCTGGTTTGTCGAGCTCTACAAATAAATAGGCACAAACTGAAGCTCCTCAAACCCTCCCTTAACATTTTTTGGATAAAGTTATCCTTTTTTTCTTTTTTCTTTTTCCCCATATTCTGGAGGTGGTTTACTCATGATTCTATGGTGATAAGGAATGAGAAAGTACTAAAATCATAAATGGACAGCATTTTCTTTTTTCTTTTTTTCATATTCTGGACGTGGTTTACCCATGATTCTATGGTGATAAGGAATGAAAAAAAATACTAACGTCATAAATGGACAGCATAACTTATATGCAAGTGTTGGAATATTATGCTACGTTTCCATTATAATTCTCAGAACCTTGTTTGTACAATGGTAAAAGCCACTATTATATCCATACCTGCAGATTACGCCACTGTGAATTTTTCCACCGAACATGATCCAAATCATTGATGCCAGTGATTGTTCCCATGTATCTACGTACTCCAGACTCCTCAGTCTCAAACATCATCCTGAATCTCATACCGAGAGAGACTTGGGTGTACATTGACTTGTTGTATTTGGCAAAAGGAACAACAAATTCTGATGGGCTCGTTCTATTTAAAGACACAAGTACTTCAATAAGCTGAATTATAGCCAACAATTTCATTGTGCATAATGCTTTTAAAGGAGTAACTGCAAACAGCCCCCTAGACTATCGCCAAATTGAACTTTCTACCCTTGTAGTTCTATTGTTGCAGATAGACCACCTGAGTGAAAAAAAATTGACCCTCTTCAGGGGGGTCTATCTGATACAATAGATTTTCACTCAGGGGTCTGTCTGCAACTAGGTTACTCGAACACGACGTTTTTGGGTGCCGTGTCCATGTCCGATATGTGTCGGACACGGATTCTCCACGGACACGCCATGGACACATGTAATTCAAAGCAAAACCCAATTTCCCGATTACTTACACTCTAAACTAGTCTCTTTGGTAATATCGGGTTCAAAAACAATCGGTTTTTGAACCCGAAAACTGATACCCATTACTTAGATATTTGAAAAATACTCATCGTATTATATCTTGCGATCTTATCTAAACTTTTGTTGTTAAATATTATTCTCAGTTTGATTTAACCCGTTTCTCCATATCCTACATTTTACAAATTTGCCGTGCTCCGTGTCCGTGTCCACACCCATATCCGTGCTACCTAGATCTGCAATGATACAACTCTTTCCAAGAGCCTATCCCCAATTAACCCTTTAAAGAATACAAGTTCACACCTTGGGTTATAAAAGATAGTAAATGGGCTGTTATTTGCAGCAGCATGAGCAGCGGCAGCAAGGATTCCAATATGCATGCTATCACTAGATAGCACCGATGATGCTAGAGCAGGCTGTTGTCTATTGGCACGCCTAATTCCCAAGAGAAGCTGTGATTTATCATCTCTGATATAAAGAAAATGGTATCCTGTGTTAGAGATACTTGAACATAGATATTGAACAAATATTTTTCACCTGTATACATTAAAATACCGTATAAAGAGGACAGAATCTCCAGCAAAAAGTCTTTTTGTACTAACAAACACACTCCAACCTGTGGTCAGTAAATGCCTTTTCGGCTGACCTGCAAAGGCAAAAGATACAGTTAAAAAGGAAAATTGCTCCCAAATATGGTTTATTATGATAAATAATAATTTAGTACCATTTCTTTGAAGCCTAGTACCTATTTTAATAAGGTTATCGATCCACGCTGCTTGAAAGGTTCAACGTATACTTGAACACACTCTAATGAAGCATGTAATTTAATTGACATTCAAGTAAAGGAGGGTGTTGTGCAGGGATGCAGACTAAATGAATAAGCGTGCTATTTTAGATCTTTGGTTTGCAAATGACCCCCTTGGTCTTGAGCTATTTAGTCTATGCATTCTTTTCAATTTAGAAGAATATCCCTTTGATTTCTTCATTTACGTTATTGATGGTTGATATGTGCCTATAGTTTTGAGGCCTTCGTGTGATACCAATTTGAACATTTCTAGCAAAGACGGTACTTCTTTCCTATGGCTCATTTTGTGAATAAGTTAAAAGTTGAATATTGTGCAAGTCCAAAATCATCCAAATCATTCCATGAAGAAGCATGAAAGTAAGAAAAAAGGAAAAAGACACGCACCTCGATAGATATGTCGAAATGTCCATGAAACATCATGCAAATCTTTTGCTACTAATTCTTGACAAGGCGGTTGCATTGTAAAATCCTAAGAAGCATGGAATCCTGGTAAGTCTCACATCAAATATGACATATAGCCTTTCTACTTCACGAGCAAGGATGATCAAGGGTGAACCGCAAATATCTCTCTCTCTCTCTATACCTAGAAGAACATATCAGCCCTCAACTCTTTTAGTAGCACTTATTACCCCTCAAGGCTTATCTGAAATTTTTACTTCTCAAAAAATGCCAATCCAGGGGTCGTAAGCGCTAATAATATAGTTGGCAGATGATAAGTGCTACTGACAGGTATAGACGAGGAGGGTTCTCTGCAATTTATTCTTAAAGAAAAATAAATAAAATAACATACTAAAGGAGGAAATATCTTTTCAGCTGCACGCCGAGGTACTGAAAATCCACCATGAGTACTCGTATCACTTGCTGTAAGTGTCTTGCAAAAGAATTCTGCAGGATGCTTGTTTTGCTTGAGACCCATTTCAGATGCTAGTAATCCCTCCTTATCATACTATACAAACATCATCAACAACATAAATACAGAAATCCAAAAAAAAAGTGCACATTTATATTTATATAACTTATAACGACAAAACAAACTAAAAATAATGTGATTTCTGACCTACTTTATTAACAGGTTGAAGAGTCATTTGTGAATAAACCTCATCGGTTTCAGCATCAGCCTGATTGAAATAAGGTAGCATATTACATGAGTAAAAAAAAAGCATAAACGCATACTAAATTAACTAATAACGTTTCGATCATACATGAAGGGTAACACTGAGAAGAACACATATAAGCTTAGATGGCAATGAGGGATAACTAGGGATGCTATCAATCTCCTTATGCATGGAAGCTGCTACCTGAAATGGCAATAAGCAATACTATTAGATGCCAATATTAGATAACATTTGTGAATAAACTTGAGATAAAGAACTCACCTGTTCACTATGACCTTGAGGAAAATAGACCACAAGGCTGCCAACTGGAGGCAAAGACACAAGAGGTCCAGCACAAGCATGCCATAACTCTGAATTGATAGTTTTTCTCTCTCCTGCATCATCAACAATGTATATTTTCCTCAATTCTTAGGTACTCAACTCTCTTCTGCTATGCTATGATGAATTTATATGAAAATATGCATATGCTAAGCTCTTTTTTGGCTATGCTTTGCCTTTTGAGTTTCAAGTCTGAAGTGTCCTCAATTGCTAGCCTTATTCTAAAAACAGTTATAATCTATAACTATTATGTCAATTTTATATTATCAACAAATTCCTCACCCTGTCAGCAAAAGCGAGGTAATTTTGTTTCCTTTTGGGGAGAAATAAAAGGAATTTTTTCCACCTAAAAGCTCAAAGGTTCAATAAATACATGAACTTTGTTTAGATTTTAACTCAAGATGGATATCAAGAGAAGGAGTGGCCGTTTCAAAACTACTACACTTGAACAATGGGATGGACTTATAGTAATTTTTTTAACAGAATAATTCCAACGAAAACCATTCATAAACCAGCTAATATAGCAAGTTGAAATTTATAATATTACTAAAAAACCTACTTAATATGAGCTAACATCACCATTACTTCCCAAATCATAAATTCGCTACAAATCCAACAAAACCCATTTCAAAAACCAGCTAAATTACCCTAAATCCAAACCCCTTTTTTTTGGAGAAGAATAAATAAAAATTCTGCAAAAAACACTCACCTTCTACTGAATTCGCAGAAAACCCATTTCCACTCGGAACCTTCATCTCCTCTCTAATCCAAAAAAAAAAAGAGCTTCTATCTTTCCTCCCCCTTCCCTTTAGCTATAGAAAGAAACCAATAAAAAAGCAACTTTTTTCTCTTTTTCCTTAATAAGAAACTCTAACTTCAAGTCTCTTCCAACTCCCTCCAAATTACCAAAATGCCTCGTCGCCGGAATACTCGACGGAGCTCGGCGGAGAGATGAACGGAAAAGGCGCTTCCTTTGCGTCCTTTGCTTGCTCTCTTTGTGCTTGGTTGAAAGGGACGGGAGCAGGTTAAATTAAAAGGAGCTGCGCAGGAACAAGTTAAATAATGTTTTCTCGCTATTTTAAGGGGGAGAGTGGTATTTAATTTAGTTTAGCTTGATTTAATATTGTGCTCTAGTTTTTTTTTGTTTTTTTTTCCCTCTACAGTTTCTGGTGCTTACCTAACTGTAGCCATTCGTTCACATTTGTGTTTGCAGTTTTAGACCTCCCACATTTATATTTTGCATGTAAATTTTTTATCCACGAAACTTTTTTTTTTTTTGTGCTCTAAAAAGTTCTTCCACTACGATGAAAGTTAAGTTATTAAATAGATGAGCAGTATGTTGGTAGCAATTTTCCTGTAGCATTTAAAATACCGACAGTCAGGGTTCATTATGCTTGTGCATGTCCAACAATTATAGGAAAAAATATGAGTTTGAATAGGTTAGAAACATAGTTAATTTATTTTCACTTTAAGGATTTTGCGTAGATAAAGTGGAACTAAAAACAGCTTACGGTTTTTTTCTCAAAAAATAAAACTATACTAAATTAATCATCGATTTTCATGACTAATTCGACTCTTCTTGGTATGCACAATTTGCTTCAGTGTCTAAACAATAAAAGAAACAAGCAAATTAAAATATTCTATCTTCCAAATTTATTGGAATAGTTTTCAACTAAAATTAGAGCGAACTCTCATTATTTCTTTTCGTACTATGTAAAAGATTGTGAGGTCTTTAATTTCATTTTTTTTAAGTACATGCGGTCTACAATTTACTACCTAGATGATAATTAATGAAATATGCTTATGGTAAAGTTAATCCACTGAGTAAGCAAAAGATCCACCTTCAGTAATGTCTCTCTATTGATGAAAATGCAGGATACAGCATGAAATAAACCACTAACCAAGATTCTTCTATATTCATATTATTATTATTATTATTATTATTATTAGATTTTGTTGGGATTTAAATATGCATTTTGCTGCTGCAAAATATATAATGAATTGTGACTGGCCCATATGCGGGCGGAAAAACCGCACACGTCACATGCTTGGCACCATCAGACAAGGACGGCTCTAAGTTTATATTTCAACCCTAATTATGTCATTTTTTTACAAGAATGCCCCAACATAACTTAGTAGTTAAAAGGGTAATTTTTCTTTGTTACGTACTAACAAGTAATTCATGTTACGTATTACATCACTATCGAAATAACACATGCAGACGAAAGCAGCGATCATTATAAAGGAAGAGAATGAAATCAAGCTAACTAGTGCTTTTCAAATGATAAGGAAGAGCATTTGCACGCAATTTGGTTTTTATTAGCTTTTCTTCTAAATTTCAGATAAGAGTCATTCGTAATGATCATGCAAAAATAAAACCTTTTCTGATTCCATCCCTTGGCATGCACTAAATATACATGACAAAATAGAATGGCCTAATAAGCGTTACCTCATCAAGAAACTATTGATAAAAATAAAAATGTATCGTGTCGTTAGTCAAGTGAGCATCATAGTTAATTTACCACATGATAATGGTTAAAAAAAATTTTGACTATTACTTTTTTCCAAAGAAATAATTAATCAAAAAAGCTTATTTCTTTATCAACAGTGAACCCTACAGTCCAGACACCGGTGCTGACACTTGTACGAGCTACAGCCTGTCCTGACCCTCTAAAGCCTCCGAAACAGTGCACGCCGCAGGGATCTAAACACCAAACAGCGTTTCCACCAACTCAGCTTCTCCCACGTAACGCAAACATCGTCACAAACCTGTTGGTGTGCGAGGACAACAGAAACCAAGCTGGATCCGCCTACGTGTCTTGCTCAGGTTTTGTCTGGCGCTGCCCCGACCTCTCCTGGACTCAGGGGCCGCCTTCAACGGGGTCCGCTCGTTGTTGTGGGGGCAGTACCGTAATTAATGCGATCGTTGAGGGGATTCTCCGTACACGAGTTGCGGCGGGAGGTCCTCCTCGAAACCCGCGGGCACCAGTGGGCGGTCACCCACTTTCTTTTCCTCTGAGGAATAATAGAATGGCTCCGCACCTGGGGAAATGGCACCCAGACCCTCACCCTATTCTAGATTTTCGTAGGGGCCGCAATTGGGGTAAAATCGTGATTTTCTTCGAATAAGTATCAGAAGGCCCCTCAACTTTGGTCGATTAGTGGTAAACCCACATCACTTTGAATTTTTTTTTTAAAAACCCTTATGTTTAGGGGTTATCAGAAAACTCCTTTTAACTTTGAGAATTTTATCAGAACGCCGTTACGCCCCACACTTTAGGGGATTTTCTGGTTAAAATCTCAAAGTTAAGGTGGGATTACTAATAAAATCTGAAAGTTAAATGGAGTTTTCTGATAATCCTTATACTTAAAGGGGGTTTTCCGATACTTTTAAGGTTATGGATAATCATTCATAGCTAAGGGGAGGTTTTCTAATATGTTAGCCATTTTTTCTTTCTTCAACTTATTTGGGTTCTTAGCATAAAATAGACAATTTACATTGGATAACAATGAGAAAATCATAGATTAGTTGTGATGTAAGCTATAATTAAGTCTTTGTTGCACGCGAGGAACCTTAAAATTCTCACATACTTGCAATGCCTACTAAAGAGAGCGTTACACATGAACATATGTAACTCAGATTGCTAGTATCCAAATTCCAACCAAATGATGTCTTTAATGAACATTCAGGATTTTTAACTTGAGTAACAATGTTTCCATGCAAAGTTGAACAATCTCCATCAAATTAAGTTAAATTTAAATTTTTTTTTTTAAAAACACCCCAGTCAAGTCGAAGTTGGATTGTTCCTCCAACTTTAAGTACTCGAGTGCGATAGTGACTGATTTGTAACAACTAAAAAATGTTACTTGAATTTTGATATGTATAGTATTTTTAGAAAATTACCGGTACAGTGCCTACTTAAAATTTAAATTATTCTTTAGCAAATCTAGACGCTTTTTATATTTTTTAATGTAGCACACTAGCACATTAAGATTTATGATTTAATTCCTATAACTTCAGTTAATTTATTTCTTTTCTTTACAAAGTAAATTAATTATAGTAATTAGCTCATACTTCTACACATCTAATCATTAAGAAGAATAACTAACATCATCATAAGGTAGCTAATTTTGAAATTGAATCTTATTCACTATAAAAAAAAAGCAATAGAAATGCCACTATTTTTTATCTCAATCGCCTGTTTGTTTTATTGAGTGATTGTGATTTGTTCTAAAAATAGTATTCACTGTATCCTCCGTGAATTGGACATGCTTTGTAATTTGTGCTCAGAGACAAATAACAACCATTACCTATGCCAATCAACGATTATGATGAGAGTAGTGGTCTTTCTACTATATTTTGGCAGTAGAGAGGATCCAAATCCGTTAATTTTTTTTAGTTCCTCTTTGATTTCTAGCATTTTTTTACAACATTTGAAAGAAACATTATACACTGTAGCTGATTTCGATAAACTATCATTTATTAATTCTAAACTATCTCATTTACATATGAATCTTGTGTGTGTTTGGCAATCCTTAATTACAAAAAATAAAACCTAACGCAGTTTTTTGAGCCAATCTTAGCTCAACTTTTACCAAATTTTTTCTTCCCAAAATAGGACAAGGGTCTAACCTAATTCCATTTTGAGGAGCTGCCAAGCAAGCCCTTAGTGCAGTAGGTAGAGAAGCCAACAGAACAAAGCCAACCCTAATAAAAATTCTTTTGTTAATTAAGCCAACCTTATTGATCACCTACAAAATATTCCTTGCACGTGAAACACTTAGTACAAAATCTATATACACATTACTTTATCTACACCTGCATGTTACACGATGATTAAGATAATAACGAGCATAATAACTTGTCCCCCACGACACCTACAAAGCCGTCTCGTAAAATGAAGACAACGTGAAACTTCGATGTCACGTAAAGTTTTAATGTATAACTTCTTTGACCTAAACGCTTTAGGTTCATGTACAGTGTAAAATTGAGTTTTCATTGGGAAGCATTGTCAGGTTTAAATAATGAAAATTTATTGATATTTGTGTAGGAGAATGATGTAAGGGGCTGCTTGGTTACTTTACTTCACCTTCCAAAACTCAATTTCTTTCACTTTTTGATATTTCTCTCACTTTATTGGAAGAATATTTCATGGGTTTGTTTCGTAAAGAAACATAGGGCATAATTATTTTCGATCGCTTTCCTTAGTTTGGTTCAAATTAAAAAGACAAGAAATTAGTTGATCTGTGACTTCATTCTCATTTTCTCCCGTAATCGGCTTCAAAAGGGCGGAAATATTTTTCAAGGAAAATGTCTAGTTGGCGTCTCATTTTCCCTCGCTTTCTTATCTTTAGTTTACAAACCAAACAATTGATTGTGAAGAAAAATAACATAAAAATTTATTGTCAGTTTCCTTTTCTTCACCTTCTGTGTTTTTTGGACCAAACAAACAGTCCCTAAGAGTTTGCTCTAGTTGCAATTGTAGTAAGTGTCAGAGTTTGCTAGTTTTTGGGAGTTGATTGTTGTGTGGACTAGTTTGGATTTGCCTTGGTCAAGATTAAAAGTGCGCATTAGTCAAAAATTTTAATGTCTTACAAAAGTGGACCCTAAGCTCAATTTAGCTTAAGATTTGATCATTACAAAGAGACAAGGGCCATAAGGAGCAAGGTCAATACGTAAATCTTAATGGGGTTGAGAGGATAAAGGTATAATTAGGCTAGAGAAGTAATGCGCATGTGTGACATCAACTCAAACTTTCACCAACTCCGTTAGCACTCTCTTTTTATCCATGCTTTGCAAAATTAGTATTAAACAATCACTTGACAAGAAAGCACTAGGGCTTTTCAGTAAATAGGGACTATATATCATGATTATTAAGATTCTTTAAGATCGTGATCCTAAGATAAGTACCAAGCCTAACCCTCTTATCTCTCAAAAAGTAGCAAGATAAGTAAGACTTTAAGGGAAGCCACAATATATAACTATAAAAGAATACGCATATTATGGCCATCTAATCAAATCATATCAAAATGAGACAATTGCCCTAACAAATTTGATGAGCAATTAGTTGGTTTTTTTTTTTTTTTCATGTCTATAAGTTAAGCAAATCACATGCAAGCAGAACATTTCCTTGGAAAAATGGAAAGAAAATCATCAGCGTGATAACTTGTTCCACAGCACTCCAACAATAATGTGTCCCTTAAAATGAAGACAATTGGGACACCCTCATCATCAAAGAATGAGCAGTTTGCCTAATCTTGTCATTTTCGTGTCTTAATTGCTGTTAGCGGGGTTCAAAGTTTAGGTATTAGTTGTTTCGGCTTGCATGTGCGAGAAATTTATGCCAAGATTCTTCTCGAGTTTCAACAAATGTTCTGTATTAAGCATTATCTAAAGAAACTAATTGTGTGGTTAGTGACGAAGTAGTTGCTTTGAAGCATTTTTAATGATCGTGGATTATGTAGTTTAGATCCGGAGAAACTTAATAAAGTTTGTTCTAGAGAGACTTGGCTCATTTGAAGGTAGGAAATATCTTCGGCTTAAGATTGTTTTTTATAATGATATCAATTAACGATATTCAATGATGTGTGTTATCCATTGTTTGGCCTAAATTCAGCCAAATTTATGGTTATTTATTTATTTATTAATTTTTTTCATTTCTACGTGAATTAGAAGTTTTAAGTCTACGCAAAAGTAGTTTGTGGACTTTTTTTTTTTTTAATGCTACGATCATATTTTCGCACTTCCAACCACATTAATAAAAATTTATGTTAAGCGAAATGTATATGAAGTATTAGTCTAATGTGCATTATATTGAACATGAAGGACAAGTGTTAGTGTTTCTTAAATGTTTGTTATGGACTCTTGCCGCTCAGTCAACCTCAGACTTTAAATTTCAGGCCAATCGATTGGGCTGAAAAAGAGAGCCCGTTATCTAAACTACAAGTAATGGGCTTTTGATTGGATTAGTTGAATAAACAAGGTAGAATTGATGTGGAACTTTATAACTTTAGGCCTATCAATATAGCCTATTCGGAATCGAGCCAAGACATATCAATAGGTAAAAATAACTTATTGAGGAACTTACAATTGTAACCACTCACTGAGGTGAAAAATCATATACAAATTTGTGAACCAGACCCGACCCGCACCGGGTTTGCGAGCCCACACGCGTTTGTTACATTTATCCTTTAAATCCTACCGGATCCAATGCCAATTGAATGATTTGGCTAGCTCCAAAATAACAATTAAGATAGCTCTCATGTTCCATTAAAGAAAATATCGCTCTCATGTTTCGACTCAAAAAGAAAAGAAAAGAAAAAAAAAATAAAAAGAAAATGAAGAAAAGATCTCATGTATGTAGATCAAGTTTCTCTTAAAACTAAAACATTAGAACATGGAATTTGCATCAAATACACAACTTCCACGTGGAAAAATGTTTTACAAGTTCTATAAAATGCTTTATACCCTTCTTAATGAACAATATCCTTTTTAACTTCAATAATTATACTTCTGAAGTCAAATTTTTGTTCCGAGTCAAAATTTCACATTTTCGTCCCGGGATCCCTCACAATCTACTACGTATGTTCTCTGGGTTGTTAAAATTCATTGTGAACGTTGAATAGCATGCAAAATTACCCATTGGATAGCATACAAAATTGTCTCCGTAGTTTTTCATTTTTTTTTTCGATAGTCAAATAGATAAGAGAACATTTTGTGCTTGCGTGTGTTGGAGCAGATAGCTTTCAATTCCAATTTCTCGTTTGACAAACAATTGCAGCTATTCCTTAAAAAAAAAACACAAAGGTAAACAATTGCGACTATGAGATTATATGCACGCTTCTCTATACTATTTGTTATTGTATGCTTTGCACATATTGCACAAACAGAGGTAACTCAATTGTTAGTTTGGTGATGGGGGTCAACTTTCCTATGATGATTTTCCGGACAAACAAAGAGAAAGTAGAGAAAAACTATACGTTCAAAAGGTAGTTTCCCGTATTATTTGTGCATCCAAACTCATGAAAACATAAAAGCTTCTTTCCTTTACTGAATTCCAATTGAAACAAACATGAAAAACAATTTTCCACATAAATTGAAAACACTTGAAAATAACTTTTTTTTTTCCTTATCTTCATTGATTGGTTTTCCTCCATTCATGAGAAAACTATTAAATACGTCTGAGAAAATATCTAATAGAGATGATCCATAATATAAGATATGCACTTAAAAATATCAATAATTTTAATTGTAGATGGGTTTCGAAATTTAATAATCCAAAATTCATTTTGAAGCGCACTTAATTTGATGGACCCCAAAACTTCCTTCGGGCGCTGGCCTAGATTACGATCATAGAGACATCATTGTCCAAACCCATTCAAATGCTGCCACGTACCCTGAAGACTTTTCCACACGTGTTTCTTCTGATCTAACATGGGGAGAACGCCGTCAATCCGCCAGCTTATATCGTCGAAAATATCCAGAAAACCCCCTTTGGTTCATTTTATTTTCATAGCCCCTGACAATTCAGATTTTAGGTTGAGCCTCCAAGTTATTGCAATAGCAAAAATAGTTCTCTCTTAATTGTTACTAAATTTGTAGATTTGGGAGCGATCTCTAAGTATGGCAAATACTGTCGCAACAAGTAATGCAACATATACGTTCAACTTAATTCTGAAACATTTATAGCAATGTATTTTTTTGAAAAGGAAGTATACCAAATAGTGTAAGATATCTATTCAAATTCAGCGATAAACAATCGATGCAAAAGCTATACAAATTTAACTAATCGATGAAGTGACATTGATTTTTATATTTTATATTCCTTTTGAGTATTTGCAATATATATTACAGCCAACTAACCGGAGCATTTACCGCATTCTTTTCTTCGAATAACAAGTTCACCGGCCTTTTTAATTTGATAATGTAAATTCCACTACAATATTTTCTTCTACAGTGCTATATTTTAAATCAACAAATAAGTAAAATATGTTATGTAAAATGTCACCCGAAAAAAAAAAACCGTGGAGTATCAAATTGATAAATAAAAAAGCACCACGCACCCGGGACCTATCTGAAAAAACTCCAAACACCCCCACCATTTAAAAAAAACACAATATAATCCCTCGTCAACGCCTCCGTCGGGGGAAAAAAGCGCATCGCCGGTCGGCAACAGATCCCAAATTCGCCCAAATCCCACCCTCTCTCTCTCTCTCTCTCTAAAATCCCTCCTCTCTTTCTCTCTCTTATAAAAAAAACGCTAGCCCCATGGCCGAAACCTCAAACCCCGCCACCAACTCCGACGATCACCAACCTTCCGCGGCGGCCGCCGAGATCGACGTCACCGTGGCCGCCTCCTCCAACCCCCACCCCCCTCCCCAGACCCTAACCCTAGCCCTCCCCATCCAGAACCCCTCCCCGAACCCGAACCCTAACCCTGGCGACAGCTGGAGCGACGGCGCGACCTCCGCCCTCATCGACGCCTGGGGCGAGCGCTACCTCCACCTCCGCCGCGGCAGCCTCAAGCAGCCCCACTGGCAGGAGGTCGCCGACGCCGTCTCCGCCCGCGAAAACTACGCGAAGGCCCCCAAGTCCGACGTCCAGTGCAAGAACCGCATCGACACCCTCAAGAAAAAGTACAAGTCCGAGAAGTCCAAGCTCGGATCCGGCCAGTCCCGCTCCTCCACGTGGCCTTACTTCCACCGCCTCGACATCCTCATCGGCCCCACCCTCCTCAAGCCCCCGCCGCCGCCCGCGGCCAAGGCGGCGGCTGCGGCTGCGGCTGCGGCGTTCCTGCCGCAGTTCCCGCCGCAGTTCCCGCAGAAGACGAGGACTCAAACTATCGTCAACAGCGTCAGCGTCAACGTCAAGAAGAGGACGAGATCGACGGCGCCGGCGGAGGGGGAGGGGGAGGGGGGCGGGTGGGGATTGCTGGCGAGGGCGGTTTTAGGGTTTGGGGAGGTTTACGAGAGGGTGGAGAGAGGGAAGACGATGCAGGCGGTGGAGATTGAGAAGCAGAGGATGAGGTTTTTCAAAGAGCTCGAGGCCCAGAGGATGGAGTTCCTCGTTAAGGCCCAGGTGGAGATTTCCACGTTGTTTCGGCGTTCGGGCGAGAGAGGTCGCCGGAGGCATCGCCGGAGTTCGAATGACGTGAACGGTAGCGCTAAATGAGAAGCTTTAGCGAGAAGAAGAAATTGAGATGGGCAATTTGTACAGATCTTCGCCGAGCTTTCCTTTTTTAATGTTTAGAGGGTAATTTGAGTTTCATTCTGTTGTTAAAAGAGAGTAGCTGATTGAAATTGAAATGTATCTGCTTCTACTTAGCTCAATATGTACAAAAGTATACTCTCTCCTGTGCTTCAAGAATCTGAAAGAAATGTTGTTATTTGCTTCTTCTTTCTCAATTTGTTTTAAAAAAAAAGGTCTTTCTGGTGCAAAATAGAGCTGGTTAATATGGTTAAATGGCACTTAAATACCCTAATGTTTCACTATCTTTACACTTAAACACTCTAAGTTGTAAAAAGTAGCATAAAAATAGCCTTGGTTGTCAAAAAAGGAGCACGTTGCTACTTTATGTTACATAACAGAATATTCTTAGAAATATTCTCATGTGCATAGTGCACATGAATTTTATTATTGTATTGTCTCTATTTATTACTTTAATTACTATTTTACCTATCTTTTTAATTTATTACTAATATTTTAATGGAGAGCATTTTCTTAAAAAAACTAATGGTATTCGCCTAATTAAATATGGTTTGAAACGAAATTTGGATCTTTGCAGAGAGTCAGTCCAGCGAGGAAGAAGGGACACGTGGCACCGCTTCGGAGAGAAACGGTCGCGGGCTTGGTTAGAGAATTTGGAAGGTAATGATGATGATTTTGGAAGGGGGTTCATTGTGTGGAAATTTGAGGAGGATGGAACTCGTGAGAGGAGTATGATGAAGGATTTTGGTGCGCAAGGAGGAAAATTTGCTGTAGGTTTTTTTTTTAAGGATGGGTTGTTTGCATATATAATCCATACATCATGTATATTTGCATCAAACCCCAAAGTCTTAGTATTTGCAAAACTACACCGCAAATCATCTACTTTGTGACAGAATACCCCTAAAATCAACAAATCATCAACTTAGTGCCAAAAATTTGACTATTTTGTTGACAAATTTTACACTGCGATTACAAATTAGCTAATGATTAATTTCTTTGGGGGTAATTTTTTCTAGATCTGATGATTTGAGGAGTGGTTTTGCAAACACTGAGATTTAGAGGGATTTTTTCTCAAATACCAATGATTAAGGGTATATATGCAAATAATAAAGACCAAATTTTTATTTGAAATATTTTGATTCTGCAACAGGATATAGTGAGAATGATAAACAAAATTTCTTTTTCACATTGAAAAAAAAAACCTACAGAATTTGCTACCAATTTGGTTGGAGCAAATACAACGACAGTTCTTATCTAAAATCATATATTAAAATTTTAATCCCATATCATCAAGTTAGCGGATTTCAACACATATACTATTACTGCAAGTCATTTTTCCAATTTCTGAATTCATAATCACATGATGTTCCCTAATGATTAAATGATCAGGATATTCCTTATGATGATTAAGTGATACAAGAGAAAATACCAGTTCTTCTTCTTCAATAATGCCACAAGCAAAACAGAGGTGGAACTTGGAAGATAAAATATCAACAGAGGTCTGGTCATTGCCGGCAAAAAAAAATGTTGAGTTTGGCATTTTGAAAACATTTTATGAGATTGGCATTTTGAAAACATTTTATCTTTTCTCATTTCAATAATATATACACTAATAGATAGCTTCTACTTAATTACTGTTGTAAAGTATGTCTCTACCCAAAAGGGTCTAGCCGAGTTGGTAAGCTACATATGCGTAGTACTTCAAGGTGTCAGATTCGACTCCCTCAAAGAAGACCCACACATGAATTTAATTTTCTAGAATACTGAAGACCGAGCTTTATGGCCCTAAATCCTACTTTGTGAAGGATAGGCTACCTCAAATCAAATCATATGGATATGATCATTGCAAAGATTGTAGAGCTTTGACATATTTTAAAAAAAGGATCTTTCGCTGAAGATTACAAATTAAACAAAAAAAGAAGCATATCTTCATCGCCGAACAAAACTAAACTTTTGACAACATTTTGAAAGCTGTACACGCATATAATACGCATAGAATCTATAAGGAAGTCAATTTCTAAGAGAACAGGTATTTAACATAAATGAAAATGCTTACCGAAACTTTATTAAAAGACGATATGATATCTAAGTTGATCATACAACAAACAACAAGCTAGTATGTCACAGATATTTGATCCTGTTAATAAACTAAAGTTGGTGTTTCACCTAGCTGTGCCAGACATGGATTAAACCTTTGTTATTGCCAGTGTATAGAACGTCCTGTTCCTCGTCATAAAAGATGGCAGCTACATTTTCAAGCGCCTCCGCCATCAAGCTTTGAATAAAGGTATAATCACTATCATCACTTCCCTCGGGGCTGACACCGAGCCGGGGATTACTAGCAGTAACTTTAGCAATGCATTTCCCAGTGTGAGTGTTGCTGAAATGGACTGCAGGACGTAGGTCTGCAGAGATTTCACTCAAATTGTAAGTGCTTATAAGTTTGGGGTTAGCTGCGGCTAGAGCCTCCATAGTATCGGTATGTTGAACTGACTGCCACTCTAGTTCTATTGTTACCGCGCGCGCGTGAGTGATTCGTTTTGACTCTTTTACCCTCAGAGAAAGAGTTGTTTTTTTTTTGACAAAGAGTAAAAGAGTAAAAGGAAAAAAAATCGCTCAAAGGCCTATATGTAACAGCAAAACTAGAGGCGTATTCAAAACAACCATACTACAGGGGGTCTATCCGCAATTAAAACAAAACTTTGGCCGGAATCTTTACAAAGCAATTCAAGTTACCTCTTTTTGGCATGCAGTAGGATATGATTATGTCCCCATCCCTGCTGACATAGTAATTGTTGAAATTATTCTTTGGGTACCAGAGGTCGTGGTCTTCAAATTCAGTAACAAGCTTTCCCTGGCAGTTCCACACATTGACTTTCCTTCCGGAAAAAGTCAGAAAGGTTTGCTTTCCATGCACCAAGCAGATATTATCTAGAAATCTGTTATGGTTTGCATCAACAGTCTCCAAGGTCCTCACCTGCTCAAAAACCTTCATAGCATGAATTTTATTTAAGCAATGATGAAAGCCAAGAACCTTGGAATGTGAAATTTATGGATCATTTGGCTCAGTATGAATTGTTTTAGTGTAAATTTGTTAGTCAGTGTCTGCAAGCCAATTGACTTAGTTGATTACCATAGTTAAAGACTGTGGATAATCAATTTTACTACTCCTATGCATTTCAGGTGCTAATATGTCACTAGACTAATAGAGTGTGTGCATTTACCATTTACCTCACGTGTATGGTTTTCATGCGAACAAGCTAAAGCTGTGCCAACTAATCATTGAACATCTTGTTCTTTTCAAGAACATAATTGAACATTTCTTTTACGACTGCTCATTTACCCCCATTTTAATGTTCAACAATGGATACATATCATAGAAGAAAGTTGAGAGTAGTCTGAAATAGTTATGCTTTAAGAAAAATTCAACTGAGGACTGGAGAGTACAGAAATAATTTTAGGAAGTGAAGAAGCTTACATCAATAATCTGGAGATTCTCCTCCTCTTGTTTTATGAGGAGTTTCTCATCTAAATGCTTCACGAACTCAATACTCTTCTCTGGGTGCAACTCTAGTGTGAAAGATTTAAGTTCCTTTCCATCTTCACTAGACAATATCTTAAGTTTCAAGAAAGGACAACTCGAACGCGATACCACTCGCAAGATACCAGGACTGACATCAGAAATAATCTTTAGTAACCAAATAAAATAATGTTTAACTTAAACTAATGCAGGCAGAAAAAATTCTAACCTCATCTTAATAGACCCGATACTTAAGTCAGAATTAGATATAGAGTACAAAAGAGAATAGTTCTTCAAGTCATACACCTTGTACATGCTGCAAGTGATTTAGAAACAAACTTCTTCATGAAATTTGTTGAAAAGATCATGAGAATTCCTAGGAGGACAAACACGGAAAGATGCTTACCGGTGGCTAACGTCATAAATTAGTGCCTTTGCATTTATATCATCAAGCTCAACGTAGCTATGCAGATTTGACTCTGTCCCAAAAAGAGGAAATCCCAGATCCAGTTGATTTCCCCCAACATACCTGAGACCTCACCATTCAGATTATGGTTCTCAACATCATATACACATAGATACAAGCATAATTTCTCCACTGTTCATTACACATATATTTAAATAGAGATACAAATATATGTGTCTATGTACATTTATTTATGGTATAGAATTTTTTTGAATGTTGGAAAGGTCATGCATCATATGCTCCAGACACTGGCCTTGAGACTCATATATTATGACAACTCCAAGTAACAGCTTTCCTTCATAATAAAAAAGATAAAGTTCAAAGTACTTAGGAAAATTTTCACATCAAATCCTGATAGCTACATTATTCTGGGGTTTATAATGGACCAACCTCTAGATAATAACTCTTAACAAGTATCTGTTAATTTGAAAACACTTCCAGTTATATTCTAACAAAGATGCAGACAGAGTAGCCATAAATTTTAAGAACTGGCATAAAGAAAAACACCTATGCTAGTTCATTAGAAAAATATGATTAATGAACACGTCAATAGTCTTACTCTATAGGCGTTGAGTTGCATCTGTATGATCTGAACTGGAACCGGGCCAAATCCGGGTCTGGTGCTTGTTTCCATGTTGTGATAAGTGACTCGTTATACTTATTATAAAATATGCCTTTAATAACTTGATCAGGACTCGTGTTCAAGAAGCATAAGTGTTCCTTTGTTTCTGTCAACACCGAAGAAAAGGTACCAAATAACAATCATAACAAACAAAAGGATATCCAGAAAACTAGAGAAGGCAACAGACTGACCTAGGCTAAATGCAGCACCAAGGCCGGACTCAGCAAGCACAAATATTATGTCTTTTACTGCAACAATCTCGGCAATTTTAGATCTTTTCTTGAGGCGTCGTAAGTTTCTAAGACGATCTAAATCGACGTCACTTATGTCAAAAAAATCTAAATTGTCATCATACATATCAAACTCTTCCTGCACACCAAGAAAGTAAAAATACACTTAGCTGGATGGTGCATTCTTTGAACTGAAGAAGACGACATTTCCGTTACAGTTTAAATAATGAATTTCATATGTCGAAAACAATCAACTCAAGAAAACATGTAATAAGGTAAATATATTAACATAACATGTGTAGTTCAGCATATCCTTATAAAAAAATTGCAGCTTTCCTGATTTGCAGAGAAAATCAAGAGTGCTTCACCTACAAGAAAATGATAAAAATAACTACAGTTTTCTGCAATATGATTAATGAGGAAAACAGTCACATAGTTGCTGAACTATCGGAAAATGAAAGAAAATAGATTAAAATTGAAAATGCAAGTCTCAAGAACCATTCTGCTACAAATTTATGCTGATTAAGAGGTTTTGCTTCCATTGTGAAGCTTACCTTGTTCAACTGAAGAAGGAATGGTATATCAACACTCTAAATAACAAAAACATTATTTAGCCAAACAAAGACTCTATGGACAGAAGAAATGCAATAAGCTTTCTAATAAGGAAATCATCATTACTGGAGCACAAATTCAGCCAAACAAAAAAAAATCAAACTCCGATATCCTCGACACAAATGTGTGATAGAGGACAAAAGTTTATATAATAACAAAAACTGAAACGATATTGTTGATGTCTTTGTCACTACACCAAAACCTCTAAAGTTATAGTAAGGGTTCTCTTTTAACTACCTATATAATCTTAACACTTTAAAATATTGACTTATATATTTGATTTATTATACTTTCAACACATGCACGCTGAACTTGAACTTTGGAGCTGAAAGACTGGCTTTGCTAACGACCTTAAAGCCTCTGCCAGTATACCAAAATCCAAAGTTGTGGTGAAATTGTAGGAACTATGCTTATAACATTTACAAATTTATCATAAAAAACCACGCTGTAAGTCTTAACATGAATTCCATTATCCATAAGGAAAAGTGTATCATTCAACTAGGAACTCGCAATATGAGTTTTTGCTTCAAAAAAAAAGGCTCTAAATCAGTAGATGTTAATCAGGATCCAAAAAATATGGCGATAGATTGAGAAAATTTGTTCATTAATCTTAATAAAGCATGTAATCCAAAATGGATAAACAATGGCAAGATCCATAGGTCCATGAGCATTCCCCAGTTGAAACAAACAAAATTCAGGACAGGGCATGCAATTTTATCCTTCCAATTATCTGGTGGCATTAGAAAAAGATGATTCTCGAAGAGTTTAAATAGAAAACGGTAATTGAAAGAGAACAATCCTTTGGATATTGATATGGGTCTAACTATGACCCCTGAATCAGAAATGCATGTGAGGACATTCTTCGAGTAACCTGAAAGATCAAATGACCCCCGTAGACAAATCTCTCAGCGAGCAAACTAACCAAGAAAGTTGGGTAACCCTTTTGCGAGACAATAGGCCCAAGTCAGGGCATACGATGAGCTAGCAATACTACGCGTAAAGAGAATACAGGGTAACCAAGATAAAAATGGTAATTATACAAATATGAAGAACAATGATCATGTTGCAGTTATCGTCCCTAAGGTAACAACATACTAGAAGTAATAGGGATCAACTGGAAAATAAAATCAGATAGACAACTAGCAACTTGTATGGCTGTAAAATTGGGGGGTTTTTTTTGGAAAAAAACCTATTAACCTTATGTCTCCCGGTTAATCCCTTATAAACGTCGTAAAGTTACTATAAAGGAATAAATATTGTAAGTTATAGGGGGTTAAAAGTAAAATATGAGGTATTGCTGTATTATTGGGATTTTCTTTTTACAAAAAACCTAGTGTGTGATTTATCCCTATATATATAAATGATCATGTTGCAGTTATCGTCCCTAAGTTAACAACAACATATTAGAAGTAATAGGGGATCAACTGGAAAATAAAATCAGATAGACAACTAGCAACTTGTATGGCTGTAAAATTTGGGGCTTTTTTGGGAAAAAAACCTATTAACCTTATGTCTCCCGGCTAATCCCTTATAAATGTAGTAAAGTTACTATAAAGGAATAAATATTGTAAGTTATAGGGGGTTAAAAGTAAAATATGAGGTATTGCTGTATCATTGGGATTTTCTTTTTACAAAAAACCTAGTGATTTATCCCTATATGTATAGAGGTTTGTCATTAATGAACCTCGCTCTCCAGCACTATTCCTTAAAAAATTCGGCGAAACAATGAATGATGACTATAAGAAGACCAAGAAGAAGGAAGAACAAAGCTTATTGGTAGGCTCATTTTGAATTTTCTATTTTTCAGATCCTCTAGAAAACCCATTATTGATTTTGTTTCTTTTAACTTGATTCTAGCAAAGCTCACTTTAATTTTGTCTGTTGACTTTGATTCCAATTAATAGGATGAGGAGGAGAGGGAGAAGCTCAAGAAGTGACTGTTGATTTTCATGTATGCTATTTTTGGTTACTCATCCACTTCCATCAAAGTTTCACTGCCAACAGAAGGAGGTTTCATTTGGCAGAATTTTACTTGCACCCTTTGTTATTTGAATTGTTATTCTTATACATGCACGTTGAACTTGAACATTGGAGCTGAAAGATTAGCTTTGCCTACAATCTTAAAGACTTTGCCACTATACCACAATCCAAAGTTGTGGTGAAATTTTAAGAAATATATTTGTCATTAATAACCATTACAAATTTATCATCAAGAACCACCCTGTAAGCCTTAACATGAATTTCATTATCCATAAAGAAAAATTTATCATTCAAATATGTACTAGCAAGATGACTTTTCGCTTCAAAAAATTTCAACTCTAAATCAGAAGATGTTAGTAAGTACGCAAAACATGCCAATAGATTGAGAAAATTTGTTCATTAATGCTAATAAAGCATGTAATACAGAATGGATAAACAATGAAAAGACCCATGGGCACATGAGCACTTCCCAACTCAAACACACAAAATTCAGTATAGGACATGCAATTTTACCCTTTTAATTGTCAATTAGGATAAGAAAAGGATTCTCGAAGGATCTAAATAGGAAACAATAATTGAAAGAGAACAATCCTCTGGATATTGATATGGGTCTAAGTATGACCTTAGAATAAAAAATGCATGTGAGTAAATTTATCGAGTAACCTAGAAGGTCAAAAGGACCTGTCGGTTCGTAGACAGATCTCTAACAGAGCAAACTAATCAAGAAAATTGGGTAACCCTTTTGCAAGACCATAGACCCAAGATATCGGGGTATATGCTAATCTCACAATATAATGATGCATAAATAGAATACAAGGTAACCAAGACAACAATGATAATTAACAAATATGAAGAGTCATGACAATTTCACAGTTATTATCACTAAGGTAAACAATATGAGAGTAAGGATGGCCTTAACAACATATGCTGAAAAAAACTTCACGATTGTCATCTCTTAACTTAGCTAAAGAGGTATAAACAACCCTCACATGAAAACAGCATACAAAACCATAATTTTCTTTTCTTATTGTATTTTCCTAGGAAGATACTTTAGCATCGGAGGAGGGCAGAAGGAAAGGGCCCTAAGACTCTGCATGGACGTTATTGGCTCCTGACTTTTTCAAACAAAATATTCCCATTGGTGTTTTGCTTGAACACCCGAACCTAATTAGTTGGTGCATCCATAGTTGCACCATTCATGAGATAGAAACATGAGCGTAATAGTTACCTGATTCATGAGATAGAAACAGGAGTGTAATAAGCCACTTATTTGCAAGGACAAGAAGGTGGGCTTATATGGTATGCAAGAAACGTGGCATGCTATGGGTTTAGTTTTTAGATATGGGAATATTAGGTTCAGTTTTGCTTGAACACGTTTTGCTTGAACACCAGTACCTAGTTAGTTGGTGCATCCATAGTTGTACGATCCATCAGATAGAAACATGAGCGTAATAGTTCTCTGATTCATGAGATAGAAATAGGAGCGTAATAAGCCACTTATTTGCGAGGACGAGAAGGTGGGCTTATATGGTATGCAAGAAATTTAGGTTTAGTTTTTAAATATGGGAATGTTAGATTCTATAACAATAAGAGTCAAATTCAAGAAATATATTACTTGATATTAGTAGTGGTAAAAGAACCTTGAGAATCAGGTTACAATCAAGGTCGTTTATCTCCCTTAAAAAGTTTTTCTTATAAAAATTTTAACTGGTTTGAATTCTAACTTGGGTCTCAGGGAGTTGGAGAACCGGGTCATGTTCCACTATGATCCAATTCGCTAAAGTTCGTTGTTCCGCGATGGATGAACCTAGGTTACAGTTCACTATAGTGTCCCACATTCCCGACAATAACTATGGGTGCAACATTAGAATTGAAGTGAGGAAAAAGGAAATATATATTATGAGGGAGTGTGGTAACTATTACTACAACATTTAAAATCATAGTTGGAATTTATTACTACAAGGTTTGTTTTTCACACTAAGTAATTAAATATCCTATACAAGCAATTTTAATAAAATAAATCCAAGTATTTGTTTCTATATAAGTTTAGGATAGCAATAAATTATGTTTCCTCTAATTATGATGATACTAAAGTTATCTTGACTATTTCGTAATTTTCCAAACAAGTTGAACCATCATTTAAGCATTAAAATCAAAGAAGATATAGACAAGAAAAGTATAATTTTATGATATTATTAGTTAACATAACTGAAGAAAACAAATTTACTAGGTTATTCACTATATTGCTTACTAAGCTTAAGAACAACAGTAGCATTTTCATCCAATTGGCCTTTTGCTAACCTCTCAAATCGTATTTCCTTATATTGGACCGTCTTCCATATGATTATACTTCTTGTTTAATTTGGTGGATAGATGCATTAGGCTTGTAGGCTATAGTTAAAGGTGTGCAAGAATATGGTTGGGTGATAGGATTTAGTCGGCAGAATTGTGTACGAGAAGAGTTACTGGCTTCTGAGTATGATATTGGAAAGGTTGGTTCTTTTATCTAGGTTTGGTTAAGGATGAATGTTGGTATTTAATGAAAAATGTTCTCTTATTATCAAATCATGGTGATGGTTTATAAAAGGATTAATTACAAACAGGTAGCTTGAGGTATGATGTAATTACACCAGTGACCAAGTCTTTGCATTACAAGGGTAACCTGAGATTACTGATAGTATTTACACAGATAACCCTGAGAGTTGCTTGTTGTCTAGGCATCAGGGTCCCTATGTTATTCCAATTACAATTCCAAGGTCATTTGTGCGAATATGCAGACTTTAAGGACACCCATGTAGTTACACCATACTTCAACGTACTAGTATGTAATTAATCCTTATAAAAACTATAATTAAGTGGACCAACAATGAAATGTTTTGTTACACTATAGTTAATAATATAACACTAGAACGGAAGAGACAATCATATAAATAAACATACAATATATATAACACAAACACAAAATGGAACATGCATAAGAGAAAGCGTGATGGGCACGTGTGTATACTATACTCAATCTCATATATGTTTAATTTAAAATAATAATTACTTGACCACACTTAGATATTTTATATAATGTAAGAAATATTTTCCACATAAAAGATCTTAGTGTATAGCTTGAAAAAGAACTTGGAGTTAGAACTTAGAAATCATCATGCATCCATGCTGGCAAAGAGGTTTTTGTTAAATCATCCTTCTTACTTCAATTCTGTCATACTCATGCCATTTTTTGGGAATATGGGAAAGCATAGCACTACCATTTCGTTAATAAGGGTTTAATGAACCATCTGCATGTAGCTACAAAACGTAATGTCTCCAAGACTTAGAAAAATGCATAAATGAAAACATATGTTTTTATCGTAGGATGGATAAACATTCCAGCCTGAAACAAAATATCCCAGAAAAGATAGCTAAAAAAACCTCTGTCTGTGTGAACAAAAACCAAAATTCTATGCGAATGTTAACTATATATAATCATTAACATCCTTTGTATCAGTATTTTCTTTGTCCCGTCATCATCAGCAATAGTAGCACCCAAATCCGAGTAAATTGTTGTCTTCTAATAGTCTTGATAGCATAATCCCTTTCCTTTCCTGTAAGCAACTTGGACCGTTGAAAGATAAGTGATAGCACAATATGATAGCACTTTATAGAAGATCTTAAATATTGTTCAAAATTCTATTATTGTATTCACTTTATATAATCTATATTCTAACGATCATCCCGATAACCCATATTCCCCTAAGTTCTTTGTTGATTGCATACGCATGCCATCCTAAGAAAAGATTTGTAAATGTATTTGGTTAAATGTAAATTCTAGATGCATTAAGGAATAACTCCCACAATAATGGAGAGGTTTGCAATGCATTATCAACTAACTCTATTGATGTTACATAAAGTACACGTCTACCTACTTTATCTTAATAAGGTTGTCTCTCATGAGGATTGCATTCACAGATGCCAACCATAAAATAATCTAACCTTTAAGTGGTATGTTAATCCTCTATATGAATTGGCTTATAACACTTCTAATCTCACCATTGTTGATAAATCTGTAAGTTCTTTAAAATAAAATATACCCTCAACAGATCATTGCCACATGGGACTATCTTCCTTGAATCTATCAAGTCGAGTTCAAATAGGAAGAGAGATATTGATAACTCTCACTTTAATTCCATCATATCTCATGAGCGAGAATATTTGAAACGATTGATGAACTAGAAGGAAGGATCTGGAACACTTTGATCGAATAACATGCAGTCCTTTAAGAAGACTCGTAACTTCTTCACAAAGATGTAATCAACAAGCTAGAATGATAATCCCACTAAAGGAGGCAGGTTTACTTCAAAGAGCTTTTATTACATTCTAAATAACTTCAATCATACCTTTTATCTCTTCCTTCCATCAAGCTCCACCACATGAAGCCTTAATTATGTTTCTTTTGCTGCACATAAAAAATTTTTACATTGATGCTGAACCTTGCTAAATCTCCATTTTTGTGGTTGCTTTCTTTGTTCTTTCTTTCGCGGATCTGTATTACTATTACATTTTGTTGCTAACAAACCACTCTGATTCGCTATGTTTGTTCTTGATCTACTCAACCAAACTAGCCTAAGAATAAAAGATGGAAACTTTTCAATGCATCAAGTGATAACTTTTTAATATGGCTAAAATCATGTGTTTTTTTTCAACCACCTTATGAAAGTGAGAAGTTTTAAAACCACTTCATCGCTCATTCATGGATCAATTTGGATGCATCGAACAAGATGATTTGCATTGGTCATCCCTGAATAACCTACGATGGCCTTCTCCCCAAACTCCCCCATGGAGTTCTCCATGGAAAATTACCCAACCTATACATATAACGAGTTCTTATCTTCTCAATCCAAGCAAGAGACATATGCTTGAATGAACAGCCAAAAGTTACTCAATCCCAAAAAGAAAGCAAAGGGAAGTTTTCCTTTCCAGCTATCCACATTATCAAGGAAAATGATAAGGACAAATTTTCAAAATAGACCCTTTTTGAGATTTATTTTTAAAAATCGACCTATTTGACTTTTATTTGCCAAAT
>JBAKGM010000279.1:3495287-3505614 GCA_037177215.1 Asparagus racemosus
GGGATGTGGGCGGGGAGGCCGTCGGAGAAGCCGTGGCCGCGGTGGTCGAGGGCGGCGACGGCGAAGCCGTGCTTGGCGAGGTGGGCGGCGGTGAGCTGGATGAACCAGGACGACTCGCCGGTGAAGCCGTGGACGATGGCGACGAGGGCGGCGACGGGGGTCGGGGGGAGCGGGGCCCACTGCTGGGTGAAGATGCGGAGGTCGCCGGCGGGGCTGACGAAGGAGGAGGTCGAGTGGGAGATCGAGTGTCGGGCGTAGAACTCGTCGGCGGTGAGATCGCCGAAGGGGCTGCGGTCGTTGGCCTCGGCCACTGGATGAACCATGATTGGTGAGATTTTTTTTTTTTTTCTTTCTTTCTTTCCTTTCTTTCTTTCTTTCTTGCTGCAGGCGAGGTGTTTGATGAAATGCGGCTATTATTTTGAGATTGGTTGGGGGACTGTAGGTTGAGTTGACTACGGACTGACTGGGGGACTTCGGGTTTAACAATCGGATGGTCGATGGGGCCCACTTTTGGTTTCGAGGTTTATGGTTGGGTGGTTGGAGATTTTAATGCGTTGTTAAATGTTGGGGCAGCATGGATTGCACCGGCCAACTAACTTAGCCTTGCGTGCAATTTATGATGGAAATAGGGAGATTCAGGTAGCAGCCGATTTGTAAAAAGTTACGTCTTAACTATCCAGTAATGTCTAACTGTTGGCTCTGTGCATGAATCTTAAAGTCTGATTGATTTAAGAGTTGACATGGCTTCGATGCGCATTTATTGCAACTGATCCAGTAATGTCCAAAATGACACTGCAAGTATCATTTTGGAAAAATATCTTAATAGATGGTGAAAAATATCTAATCCATCATTTTCACCTAATAAGAGTTGGTGTTTTAAAAATCTAGAATTGTCGAATCAGTGTATTAATATTCAAATTCTTCTCTTTTGAACTAAATTGTCTGTTCCGTGTAATGGAGGTTATCCAAATTGAAGGGATATATCCTAATAAGTTTGTGAGATTAGTTCGTCTACTCAGTATTTGATATACCAAGAACTATCTACTTTTATCTCAAAAGAAATAATAATAATAATAACAATACTAATAATAATAAACTTTCTACTTTTAGATCAATTGAAAATACTATATTTAGGGTGGCTTACATTCTGGCATCCTGAGATACGATATAATTACATTGGTGATCTTGGAGTCTGCACATCTATATGTATGATCCCAATATTGCACTTTGTCAGTTGGGTTTCGCCTGTGTAATTACTAGCATCGATCTCATGGTCATCCGTGATTGGAACAAAATATGTAATGTAATTACTCCTTAAATTTAAGGTGTTATGTTGGATATTCACACTGCTGATAATACCATAACAGATCGAATTACATCCTTAGCTAGACTTTGCTAATTCAGACCAGTTGTTAGTTTCATCAATACGTTTTTTTTTTTTTTTTTTTGGGGTTCTTATATCCAGACTTTGAATCTAATATCGTTGGTTTCACCGATTTATTTGTTTTTACCTATACTTTAATGTTGTGTGATATAAATTCGGACAAATTTTCAAAATAGACCTTTTAAGTAATTTATTTTTAAAAAACGATCTATTTGATATTTATTTGCCATTTTCGACCCAGTTTCAGCCACGTGGCTGAAACTAGGATGAAAATGGCAAATAAAGTTCGAAAACTTCACGGGATTTAAAATCCCGTGAAGTATAGTGTGTGATTAAGATCTCTAATCGAAAATAAAATGCGGGATTCAAAATATACCCAAACTTCACGGGATTTCAAATCCCATGAAGTTTGGGCTACAACTATTTGTATAGATATCGCGTCCACTTGAACTGAAATTTGCAGCCCAAACTTCACGAGATTTCAAATCCTGTGAAATTTTAGGCCATTTTTTCATTAGGGTTGTTAATTAACCATTAAACTTCACGAGATTTTAAATCCCGTGAAGTTTTCAAACTTTATTTGCCAAATTCGACCCAGTTTCAGCCACGTGGCTGAAACTGGGTCAAATTTGGCAAACGAAAGTCAAATAGGTCGATTTTTAAAAATAATTCTCAAAAAGGGTCTATTTTGAAGATTTGTCCAAATGATAATTGTACTATAAGTTCCATACTACTTTTGAGCTACCACTGGCAAATGTACGGCGTCCTTACATGGAAATTGGCAAATGTACGGGGTCCTTACATGGAAATTGTCAAGAAAAATTGTGAGTCATTGTGGTCCCAACTCTTTTATTTGTGGTAGTATGAAAATAGTATTAGCTTTGTAGTATGGTCATGATCATTACTCCATTATTAACCCATCAAATTTGCAGAAGATAAACAACACAACCAGACATTCTCCACTCAATCAACTACCCCATATTGCAAGCCACCAAACCGAGATTCAAACACTTAAGATATCAAAGAACTTACTTTATACAGAATCACTCAATGCTGCCAACCTCAACCATTGATAATAAATAAATAAATCGGAGTCCAAACCTGAAGCTGGATGTTCCTGAGCCTCTCAGGCCCATAGAAACCAATCCCCCGCGAAACCCTCGGCCGCTCCCCGATCTCCCGACGCCGGAGCTTCGTCACCGTGCTAATCCGAGGATCGTCCACCCTCCACCGCGATTTCAAGCCAGGCTCGTCGGCCGAGCTCCCGCTCTCCGCGGCGAAAAACGACGACGGTCGAATGACGACCCTCGAGGGGCCGCCTTTCCAGAGGTAGGACTTGATCCTCGCCATTTCGCCTCCTCGCTAGGGTTAGGGTTTCGAGAAAGGAGCGACCTTTTCCGAGTGAAAGGGGGGAGGGTTTCATTTGAAACGAAATTTGGCTCTTTGCTGAGAGCCCGACGAGGAAGAATGGACACGTGGCACCGCTTCGGAGTGAAACGGTCGGGGGTTTGGTTGGAGAATTTGGAAGGTGATGATGAGGATTTTGGAGGGGTTCATTGTATGGAGATTTGAGGGGGTTGGAACTCGTGAGGGGATGATGATGAAGGATTTGCTGTGTAATTATGAAAATTTGCCGTTGGGGTTTTAGGATTTGGCATTATATGGTGTTTCAAAATGCCATGTAGGACCTACCAAAAAAATGCCATGTAGGAGATGAGAGAGACCCTACTAATTTTTTGGTTGATTAAAAAGGGAAACAGAGCATTAGCTTGGATGAACATATTCGCTTGCCAACTTAGGGGAGCACAAACCCCCATGTTCGGCCTGCAAAACGACCTACGCTCACCGCTCATCTCATGAAATGTCGGACGACCGTTCCCGCGGCTGATGCAAGAGGCGGCGTAGGTCGGACCGTTGATCCCCTTTCAAACCATCAGCTCACAAGCCCCTCAGTCGTCTACTAAGATATGAAAGAGCGACCAGCCGTCGCCCTCTAACCACTCGATCTTTGGACGACACGAAAGGCGGTGATGGTTGTCCACTCGGCCAACCATTCACCCTAGAGATCCTTGGACGACGCGAAAGGCGGTGATGGTCGTCCACTCAGCCAACCATTCACCTTAGGGATCCTTGGACGACGCGAAAGGCAGTGATAGTCGTACACTCGGCCAGCCATTCAACCTAGAGCTCCTTGGACGACGCGAAAGGCGGTGATGGTCATCCATTCGACCGGCCATCCACCTTAGAATTGTCCGCCACTATCCATCCCCCAAGGGCCTGGAGCACCGGACCGTCAGCCCTTCTTCGTCGTTTTACCCTCGGGAACGACGCGACAAGCGGTGTTGGTCATCCCATTTAACCAACTGCTCTCTTGAGCGACTCGAGAAGTGATTCAAGCCGGCCACTCGGCCTCGACTCTCCCCTCTCGTCGCTTGTGAGCCCCCACCTAAACGACGGCTATCTGAAGTCTACACCTGACAATCCATCACTATTGCATTAAATGTACTGATAGCCCCATTTACTCCTCCATCCCTCACGATATTTAAGGTACTCGGACCCATGCTGCTGCGAAGGCCGCCAATCCCATCCCATTAATGGCAAATAGACAATGTCAACTCTCGATCCGCTCACAATTTGACACCTGTAGAGGCATGCTACTGTGACAGGGGCGTGCTACTATGGCAGGCGCATACAGGAGCTGGCCCAATCGTCTCCCGGCACGTGAAGGAGAAGGCTGACTCAGCAGCTGTCCCACACCAAGTGTGAAGATGAGAATGCCCTCTAAACCCTAGTTACAAATAGCGGTAAGAACAGTGAACCAAGTAAGTGGTCTTATCTCAGTGAATTCTCTCTACACAATTTTGCTCTTCCGTTACTGACTTGACTATCGAAGGGACCACCGGAGATTCCAACTCCGCCCCTTCCACAGGTACTCTCTCGTAGGCGAACCTCCCGGCCGGAGCAACGTCACTGGGTATTAGGAGAGAAGGCGGACTCCGCTCTCTTAAAAGCTAAACTCGCAACGAGGTTAGTGACTGTGATTACAAACATCAACAACATGATACTCAAAATTTCTTTTGAAAAAAAAAATTTGTAGAATTTTGCTACAACCAAATTTTCTTTTCATAAACAGATATTAATAGATTATTCAAACTAAAAAGCAGAGATAAATTTCAAAACTCCTTAACCTCAAGTCTAGAATCTGTCATCATATAATATGCGAATAATGGATTTCGGAGGATCAATGTGGCAATTCTTTGCGCTAAAACCATACATTAAAGCATTAATCTTATATCATCGAGTTAGAGGCTATTTGTTTCCATGCATTTAGCAATCCTGCATTTAAAAAATGAGACCCACAAGTTAAAGATCATGTAATTTTTAACAACTACTTGTTTGTTTGGCATTTTTATATTATGGTCGGATCACCAAGATAGATTCATCAAATAAAATTTCCGAAAATTATGTTGATTTCAACCGGATTTGTGAGTTTAGTCACATAATCTCAACAAGTTAATGTGCAACCAAACAAACTGTAGTTAGATTGTATCTCTCATGCAAATCCTCTTTAATACCCATTACAAACAAACAAGATTTAAATATGAAATTTTCAAAATCTCTTACAATGCATTAAAATGCAATCCACAAACCAAATAGTCCCTTAGCGGAGTCAAGTAAATAAGCATTTAACTGTGATGTAAATGTATATAATGCAATAAAAATGTGTATCCAATAGTTTTTGTACAGAGTAAACAGTATATTTCCATTTGGAAACTGATTTTCTGAATGAAATACATCTGAGTGGCAATCTCCGATCGTTGGTTTTCTCCTCTATGGGGCAATTTGAACTTGATGTGGATGGAAGCTTTCGGTGTGGTTGCTCATGAATTAAGTGTTAAGGTGGACTTGTTTAGAAGCAATTAAGAAGGATGTGATTAGGGCTAACTTAACGGAGGAGATGACCCATAACAGAGTGGAATGGAAGCATAAGATTTATGTAGCCGACCCCAAACATTTGAGATAAAGGCTTGGTTGTTGTTGTTGTTGGTTGGTAATTTGAGGCCACATGGGGGATGCCCATTAGAGCTGTTTCTATCTCGAGTGTGGGGCAGCGTGTCTGCAAAGCACGTGGAGTTACTCGCCATACTTTGCATGGTCTTCGATTTACGTGGGAGAGTGGTCTAATTATCCGTAAGGTCTGCACGGACTGCATGAGAGTGATCATCCATCTGCTCGAAAACTAGAATAGCGAGCTTCACCGACTAGGAGTTTTTGTTGCTAAGGTTCGAAGGGAGTGGGAGCGGTGTGCGTTGCCTGAAGTTGTTTATACGCCAATGCACGTTAATAAGGTAGCCCATCAGCTTTCTTCTTTCGACCGTCGTTTGGCTTACACAGGTAGGTTTTGACTAGAGGAGATTCTAGAGATTTTATCTCTTTCCATTGTCGCTGATATTTCTAGCTAGATGTTTTTGGGATGACTCCGGGTTGTTGAGAGTCCTACCACGACAGAGGCATGCCAAATACTCCCTTATTAAGAAGGGCATTCAATTTGTTGGATCCATGGCTGATAACAGTTTGACTTCTAGATGATCCTTGTGCAGGTGATTTGTGGGTCCAATCGTTCCACCAGCCCACCAAAGGCTCAGTCAACGTTGGGTGGCTGGTCAACGTGTCATGGGTCAAATTAGCATCCAAAAATTTTCCATGTTCCCGTCCTCTCGGTCCACTATCTAGGTTTGATGGAATTAGTTATTGATTTATGGCGTATTCAGTTTACTCTTTCATCAATGATGATGGAAATAGAATCTTAGCTTGATAGTTCATACTTAGCCAAATTGGTGGTTGCTACTGAAAGGGAGAAGACATGAAGTTGTCTACTATTTGACTGAACGCATTTGCTGAAACATTCTTTCAATCACAACGTGATCACATCATTCTTATAGCTCTAGGTATATAAGCAAATAAATATCATTATCCTAACTTCTCTTCAGTGTAATCCACAAGTACAAATTCTTAACACTTTTTACGGAAGAACTCTTTAGAACATAAAAAAAGGATGGAGGCAAATTTATGAAATTTTATTAATTGAATGAAAAATGGAATAATGGATATAACATTTAAAAAGAATCCTGGGTCTAAGTATGGAACTTTGAAGATATTAATAGTAGCCAACCTGAACTGCGTTTTGAAAGTTTAAGATTTTTTTGGTTTTACAGTCAAATGTTTATGCTGTTATCCTTTTTGAGTGAAAATGCGCCATTAGTTGATTCCAACAGAAGGTTTGAACGGCTGAATGTTTACTTTGTTGGTGGTCTTTGAACTGGACTACCAATTTTCTATATTTTAAATCCATGCAAAAGTGGGGGTTTGGAAATATTATGTTCCTTAACTTCATTTGACCTGACTCGTTCAATTTCATACATTTGTTGGATAAAGACCGAGTTCATGAAACATCAAAGAAAGTTTCAACTACTCAACCTTCATAATCATTTGTGTTTATTTGAGTCGTTTTCTTGACCATTTCAGAAAAGATTTTAGTTATGCGTTCATGGATTAATCTTCCTATTTTTTTTTTTTATGAATATAGTCTTCTATTGTTGTGCCCCCGACAAGATGCTAATCCATTTGTCTATCGATATCAGTGTCTATAATCCCTCCTCAATTTTGGGACGGCAAGTAGGCCCCACTCCTTGTGAATTCCAGCAGAACTGAAAAAACGACTCCTTATAAATTTCAAGCCTGCACCCAAGAGCCAAACCCACCGTCACCTACCTCCGCCTCCTCGTCCGCTTCCAACATGTCCGCCTCCGCCTCTCCATCCACGTGGCAGCCGGCCGCCGCCTGCACCATCAAGGACAAAATCGACCTCTTCGAAACAAACTCCAAGAAAACCCCGAGCTTATCGAGATTGCGCAGCTCCGACAGCATAAACTTCGACCGCGAATCTCTGATCGATCACAACGACAGTGATAAGGATCTTGGACTCTCGCAGCCTCATCATCATCACCACCTTCGTACTTGTTCTCTACAGAGCATCGAAGAAGGAACGATGTTTCGAGGGTCAACGGTGAAGCAAGACCTGAATCAGCTCAGATTGAAGGCAGACGAGTTGGAGAGAGTGTTTGCCGAACATAAGAGGAGAGTTAACATAGATACAGAGCACGCAGCAAGTGCAGTGAATAGCTGTGAGAGGGGGAGAATGTATGAGAAGTATATGGAGAGGAGAAATGCGAGGAGAAGAGGAGAGTTGGGGAGGAATAGGGAGGAGAAGGCGGCGGAGATGGGAGAGATGTGGGAGAGCCTCGAGCTGATGGCAAAGAATTATCAGGTATATTGTGGACTGGTTTTTCTTCATGTTGAGTTTTTGTTGCTCTTGTTGTGAAATTGAATTTGATTTCAGGACTTCAGAAGAAGTTTTTTTTTATAGTGTTTAACTGAAGTATTCTAAATTATGGAAAATTGTTATATGGGTCATAGATAATCTGAAATTTGGATCCAAATATTTTATGTTTTTGGCGGATTATAAGAAAATAATTTTAGTTTGATATTTTCCATGTCGAAACTCAAATTGCTTTGAGGGATTAAGAAATAAAAAAATTCAAAATTATGGAGCATGCTTATAAGGGTAATAGGTAACGAGAGGCGTGAATACATGAATACATCTTTTTTCACTTGTTTGATGGATTATGAGGAATTGGTAACAATTTAGGTTTGATAAACTAAAATTCACATTTTTATTATGGATTATGTTGGTCCAATGTTTCTCGATATTGGTCTGGTTTCTCGTGCTGAAACTCTAAGTTATTGCTTGGAGGAATTAAGAACTAGATTTTTTTTCCCGGTCATTCAATCAAATTACTCAAAAATATGGCACATGGTTATATGAGTTACAGATAACCTGGAATTTGGATTCAGAAATAAGGTACGTGATTATGAAAACTTTGATGGATTATGAAGAATCAAATTGTTCATAAGTGTCTTTGATTCTATCTCTTGTTCGAATTTCCCACGAGAAATACAAGAAACAATAAAGTTTTCTGTCTATTCGATTTCTAATTCAACTAATTCCCCATTTTTAACCGACAGATAACAATTTCCATGCTTGCTGAAGACGATGAAGACATTCAATCCACTGACGGTTCCTCCAACACCATCAAGTCAAAAATGCTCAAATCAAGAACTACATCATCCTCAACTTCTAGAACATCATCCTCTTCAGTCCTTAAACCTTCATCCAAACCTCTAACGTCTCGTTCTTTAAGAGGCGAATACAGAAAGGAGAACACAAAGCCTCAAGTTCAACCAAATAAAATCCCTCGATGCAAAAGCACGAGTTCAGGCACCAGCTCGTCATCTTCCTTGAGAAAGAGCTCGGTTGCTCCTCTTACACCAATAAAGACTACTAAGGAGAAAATTGGGCTAAAGCCAAGGATCGATCAACAACTAGGCTCTCCTACTGAAAGTACATCTTCTACTCGAGCTAGAAAGAAATGGGGCAGTGTCGAGAAACCTGTACTTGTTCCTGATGGATCAGGTACAAAAGGATTGAAGAGGTTTCTGCACTTTGGGAAGAAGAGTAGAGAAGCTTATCGGATATCAGGTGTGGATTATGATACTGAAGTTGGTTGTGGCCTTGCGTCGGCGCAAATAGGGGATTTGAACATGGATTGTGCACTTGATGCTTATGATGGTTTCAGTTACAGTGAGGGAATGAGCATGCCTGAACAAGGTATCTACTCTTATCCTTTAAAGGTTTCAGATATACGATTAGATGAAATGGAGAGATTTGAGTAGTTTACGACTTGGTATCTCATTACTAGTATTCTTTTAGTTATGCATTGTCTGCAAAATTCTGAAACTGAATGTAGAAGATAACTTTTTTGCAGTTCAAACCCCACGAAGACCGATACCTACTTTCGCACCCTCCAAGTGGAGGAAGGATCATTTCTCAGAAATCTCTCCTAGATGTAATTACTCATGAACTCATTTTCAAAATTCACAAAAAAAATATAGTGCTCGTTAGTTATTTGATAATTTCTTTCCTCTTTGGTATCCTTCATTGCTCACGATTCGAGCATACACTGAAAATTATCTTACATCTTGCAGCACCTCGGTCTTTCTTTTCTCTTTCAACTTTTCGAAACAAGGGAGTTGAATCCAGGCTCAGGTGAAAACGAATGAAGTCTCATTGTCAATCTCACTAGAATAGCAGCATACAGAATTCTTACGAGTATGTTAGAATTATTCTAAATTATGTAACTCTAGGATTTGTATAGCTTTTGTAATGCAGAATTATTATGCCGGTTTTTATAGCTTTTGTAAGACAGAATTATTTTGCCAGTTTACTAGTTAGAACAGAGATTAATGTTTGTGCGATTGCTGGTAGTTTTCCTTATAATTTCTGTAATTTGTGTCACCTTTATTTTGTTTTTTGTTGCGATCTAATTGTACAGGTTAAAGGTTTTCTTATCATCTTAGTTTACACTTCACTTTCAAGAGAAACCTATTTGGTTATAAGTACTGTATTTAATTTCTTCCCTTGTATTGTTTCAATATATAATATTAAGATAATAACACCTTAAAATTAACAAACTCTCAGATACATATAACATGATACTAACAAACTTTTTAAGTAATTGATATATTCACTAACAATCTCTCATAGATATAAATAGGTAGAACGATACCTAGCTTAGCAAAAATTAGGACGGCAGAACCTCATGGTGTGAAAAATTGGGGGAAAAAAATCTTAAATTGGAAAAATAAACAAAGATTACGAAGAAAGTGGGTATTAGTGTAACCGACAGCTACTCATAGTGTGAAAAATTGGAAAAAAAATCTTAAATTGAAAAATTGGAAAAAAAAGATCTTAAATGGAAAGAAAAAAAGAAAGTGGATATTAGATGCGTTATTTCAATTAATGGAAACTTTAAGAAGTGATTA
>JBAKGM010000279.1:3511296-3537010 GCA_037177215.1 Asparagus racemosus
AACAAAAGTGACCAAATTTTACACCCCCTTCCATCCTCTAACCCCCCAAAAAAAACTCCCAAACGAAGTAAACTTGAGATTTTACATTCACTTCCATCCATTTACCTCCATCCAAACAGGGTGTAATTAACCCACCAATTAAATCATTATCGGACAACTCACCTTAAGTTGATAAGTACAGTGGATAAGGCTGCCTGGCAATAGTGTGTGTGTGTATATATATATATGTTCATTTGTAAATTAGATAAAGACATCTTAAAAGGAAATAAATATCTTGGGAGGAATAAACGAAAATAGAAAATTTTAAAGATAAATAGCTCTTATATGGTCCCCGATACAATATTATTGTTATCGATCTTGATCAATCTAGAGGATCCAACAGTAGATAAAGGGGGGTGTAATCAGCATAGTTACGTCAAGTGTGTATTGTAGCTATTTTAAAAGAGTGAGAATATTTCTCAAAGCAAAGCTACAGTTTTGTTAGAAACACAGGTCTACATTTGTCACGCTTGATGCTTTACCTTTGCATCCAATGCAAAAGTCCTTGCTCCCTTCTAAAATAAAAGGTCTATAGACAAAGTTAGTAGTTTCGTTAGGGAAAAAAATATGATGATGCAATCTCTCTCTCTCTCTGAATAAAGTTCAGAAGTCAATTCTAGCCTTCATCAAAGTAACGTTCACCACGGGATACAAAATAGAAAATTGGTCTTGGGCCGTCGGCGGTGGTCACTTTCAGGCCCATTGCAATATTAAGGGCCGAATTGTAAAGGCCCGTTAACATTTATTTCCATTCCGTCCAAAATATCCCTCCATTTTAATACCAATTCTGGCGGGAGCCAATCCATCACCCTCCTCCACAAACTGGACGGCCGAGATGTAAACATTCGATCCCAAAAATTCACCGGCGGTGACCAGATACCATCACCTCCTCACTTCACTCCCTCGCCTCTTCAGACTTCAAGCAGCCCAGAATCTCTTTGGATCCGAAACCCGCCATGAAATCAAAAGCGCCCGATTCCCTAAGCGCACCAATGTCGACCGAGGACGATGACGACGACTTCCAAAACCCTAGCCAAGCCGTCGCCATTGCCCAAAATCTCATCTTGTCGTCCCTTCGAAACCCTAATTGCTCCCAACCGTTGAGGCCTTCGAATGGAGCGCCGCCGCCTCGAAAGAGGCAGAAACCCTCGGTTTCAAATGGAAAGGAGAATCGAAGAGCTAGGCAGGTATTAAAGTCCAATTCTTCTAGGGTTTCTAATGCGCGTGATTTTGAGATCTCTAAATTTGGCGAAGAGAATGGGGTTAGTGATGAGACATTAATGCAAAATTCTAGGGTTTCTCATGAGAGCAAGGAAGCGGGAGAGGAGAAGGGTCAGCTTTTGGGGTCAATTGGATCTGGGTTAGGGTTAACCCAGTCTAGCTCTTCTTCTGATGTATGCGTTTCCTCTACTTTTGAGCAAACAGGTCCTACTGCTATTGAGTCCAAGGAGAGGGATGAGGTCAAGGAGGACATTTTAAGGTCAGAAGAATCGAAGACCATGGAGAATTGTGAAAATGTGCAGTTTGACATCAACACACACTCTCCTCTTGAGGTTGTCAGCAGTTTGAAAGAAGAAAGAGGAAGCTTTTCCTCAAAGTCAATTGAGTCAAGGTTGCTGGAACCGAAAACTAAGTTGTGTTCAACAGATGCTGGAGATGATTGTGGCAATGTCGAGCTGAGAACGAAGGAGAAAGATTCCAAGTCAATGGAATATTTTGACAGGCGTCAGGATAAAATGTGTTCAAAGACAAGAAAGGCTAGTTATTACTCTATGTCGGTTGAATCTAGGTTGTTGGGATCGAGGGTGAGGCGTGATTCATCTGATGCTGTAGATAGTCATAGGGATTTGGAGCTGGGGACTCAGCTTAACGTGTTGATGGATCTCTGTTGTGAAATTGGAGAAGGTGGCTCAAGTGTCAGTGATTTCTCATTTGAAAGGAATGGTTTATACAACGAGTCATTTGAGATGGACACGGATGGGTTAGTGGAATGCCCCTTATGCGGCACTGATATCACTCATTTGAGTGAAGAGCAGCGACAAGTTCACACAAATGATTGCCTTGACAAAGATGGGACAACTGAGGTAATTCTATCACTCTTAATCTTTGCATCTGAACTTATGTGAAAAAATTAGATCAACGTTGTTTAGCGTATGCAAGTTAACCCATATTCATAACTTGAGTATTTTTTAAGCAAAAAATAACCAGTGCAACACAAACTTTATCATTGAAAAAACAGCTTGCTAATTGTTTCAAGATTTGCAGATAGTTAAAAATAGCTAATCTGTTCATCTAGTAGATGTCATAATTGCTATTCACATTAACGAGTTATCTCTGTTCGGTGGTAACTTTGCTATAAATTTCAAGGTATACTTAGCTGGATAGCTTGAAGAATTAGAAATATGAACATGCACATTGATAAAAGAAGATCAAGGACAACTTTAAGATCTTTGTCTATTTGGATACTTACTCGGTTACTCCCACATACTGAACTGGGCATGTGATCGCATAACATCGTTACCGTCGCGGAAAATGATGCATCCTCCAAATACACCGTGTGAGTTGTTAATGACATCGGAGTTCTTTTCTTCTTAGGTTGTGCATTTAAATATTCTCCCATATTCACTATGAGAACAGGAAGTATAATGGCTTGAAGGAAATATTGAGAATCCATACCGTGTAAGGACTGCTTACTCTATGAAATGTTGATGCAATTGAAGGACTAAAACCATTCACTTTGCCCTTGTACCTCTGTTACTCGTGTCTGCATGTTGATTTTGTACACTGATTTCCAAGTATGTGATACACATGGTCAAAAAATCAGAATGCTGAGACTTTATGCTCCTTTATGCCCTCTTGTACATTTCCTGATGCTGATTTTTATGACATAAATTACTGTATAACCGTTCTATGTTTACTATTATGCATTCAATATGAGCTGCATAAAGCCTAAGCATAAATTTACACCTACATGTATGATTTTAAATTAAGCATCTGATAATTTTCATAATTAAACTGCATAATTATAGGTACCTGCATATTCATTGCAGCAGTAATTACTTTATTTTCTGATACTAGGATTTTTATGCACATTCAAGGATTCAGTTATTTATTTATTTATTATGTAAATGTCAAAAATGCCACTTTTTTCCTTCTAAAACTACCACTATTTTTAAACTTTTCTGCTTATATTTGATCCTGCTTGCTGCCTATATAAATAAGGCATTTGTTACGTGACATGTCTTTAGTTGGCAATTATTTGTTTAAGAAAGAATGTGCTCTTTACGGAAAGCTCTTTGAGAAGCCTGTTAGACAACTTTCCTCTTCTGTGTTGCCTTTACCTATTGCAGTAAAAGGATAGACTTCATTGTTTCATTATGCATTGGTATTAAACTATAAGTATTGATGTGGAAAAGTACATATTGTAGGTGGCTATTCCTGCTGCTGAAATAAAATCTGACTCTCCTCAACTAGTTCCCGATGTCAATCCTGTTCTCGAATGGCTACGGACGTTGGGTCTCTCTAGATATGAAGAAGCTTTTATCAAGGAGGAGGTTGATTGGGAGACCCTTCAATGGCTAACTGAAGAGGTTTGCTATGTGTAACTTCTTGTTCTCTACTTTTTCCCATAAATCTGCAGTCAAACTATTGATTTAATTTATTAGCTTTTGATTCCTCTGTGGTCCTTGTTCTGGTGGAGTAATTTACTATTCTGTATTCTCAGAAGCTGATCTGCTTCCAGTTCTTTTTCCCTTTAGTGATGAGTTTGTTTTAACTAGTCCTCCTATTGAAATATTTGTAATGTTGCAGGATCTTCTCAATATAGGGATTGTAGCACTTGGACCGAGAAAAAAAATTGTCCATGCGCTCAATGAGCTCCGGCAAAAGAATAATCATGGCCATGGCATAGAAAGAGACAATTCCATCACAACAACTGATGAGAAAACAAAATCATTGATTCCTGGGAATAAGTTAATTACGGAATTTTTTCGAGGTCCTGCTAGGAGTAGGGGACCTTGCAAGCTCAGCAATGCTCCGCATGGGGTAGAGAAAACCAGTAGGGGTTCAGTTCGTAAGAGGGTTGGCGCTAGAAGTCATGTCAACATGGGAAAACTTAGAGATATACCCTCATGGTGTACCATAGCAGGAACACCATTTCGAGTGGTACGGTAAATCCTCCTCCTACTTCAATAGCCATTTTCTTCTGTGTTTTTTCTGTCTTCATGGATAATTTTTGCTATTTGCTTATTGTGATCATTTATATCCAATTTCTCAAAACACAAGCTAGGTTCTCTGCTTTTGCTGATTCATTGAGGAGTAAAATATGAAACTGTGAAGATAGCAACTTTTGTACAGGTATAATTGATGTAAACAAATTTATCCTGTCAATAATATACAGGCAGACTGCCCTTGCTCTCACATTACCTAATTTTATCTGATCCCTTGTTTTGTGACAGTGAAATATTGATACTATTGGAAAATATAGGAGTTCCAATAAATAGTGTAAAATGCATAAGCGTGGAAATAATATATGATGTTCCTTGTAAATTTAAAACAAATGCTTTGTCTTTAACCATGGTTTCAGTAGCGGAGTCAGGGGTTTTTTTTGGTGGGCTTGGAGGGTTGGGGCGGGGGGGGGGGGGGGGATTTAACAGTTTAACATGCTAATATGTAAAAAGTTTTGCACGATTGATTAGTATCTAAACGACAATACATAACAAAACTTTCAACATCAAATTTCAAATTAGAATACAATGGAGGGTATTGCGAGAATCAAAACTCTCTTGCAATCCATCCGTTCAACATCGATATTAATCCCCCAAATCTTTCATATTTTGAAGTCCCCGAAATCTTCGTATTTTGAAATTAGTCCCCAAATCCTCAAGTAGTTTGAATTAGTCCTTCAAATCTTCATATGTTGGAAGTCGTTCTCTAAATCATTTAAGAGTTTTGAAATTAGTCCCTCTAGTTAGTAGAAGGTTGAAAGCTTTGGGGGACTAATTTCAAGAATTTAACAGATTTCGGGGATTAATTTCAAAATATGAAGATTTTGGGGGCCAGTTTCAAAACACTTTTTGAGGAACTAATTTCAAATATGAGAGACTTGGGGGAATAATATAAAAAAAACCTTTTCTGTTTGATTCATTTACATCTTAGCCCCTATTATTAAAAAAATTACAACAGATTACCACTTATGTTTCTTAATTTCCCAAGGGGGTGCCAGGGCCTTAGTGGACCCTATGTGCCTCCGCCCCTGCATGGTTTCACTAACAAGTCAGTCAGTCAGTTTGCTTCTTTCTTGCTGGAGTCAGTCTAGATTTTGCAAAATGGTACTGCATAACTGAGTATTAGCTTGCATGTTTGTTTTCTAATACAGCTGCAACTAATGATCCTTGATTATAATGGCTCTTAAAATGAAAGGAGTGATAACATAGCTCCAAGGATGTACCATACATTATCTGTTCAATATTCCCGTTAATCTCTAGATTAACGATGCTCCTCTGCAATTGTTTTGTAAATGCAGGACGCCTTCCGTTTTCTAAGAGCAGATTGTTCTCACTGGTTTCTGACACATTTCCATATGGATCGTAAGTCTTTACTTCTCTTGCAACTGTGATAATTTATGTCATATTTATCGTAATTATCATAACTTGCTGCCACTTTTCTACAAAATTGTACCTTCTATATCTCCAAAATCATTATTTCATAATTATACTCTTTTCGTTCTATGAATGGCACAGTCAGAATGTGTTGCTTGTATCGTTCTAATAGTTAGAAAGAAAGGCTAAATTATTTAAAACTGTCATGGCCACTAAGCTGATTTACTTCTTTTCTATGTTGGTTCATAAGGGTGCCTCTGCTTAGAGAATAGCTCTGCCCTTACCCTTTGTATTTGCACATAAAAATTTAAAATCAATCCCATCACCATGTACTTCAAAAATATTTTGCAAATACTCCATCCCAAGATGTTTATTAGTTTCTAATGTGTTATCTTCTAAAATTCATGATTCTCATATACCTGTTATTTGTTGGCAATGTTCTTTCTTTTCCCCCTTTTAATACAGTTTTTAGTTAGTGATCTGATGATATTACCTGAAACTTTTATCTGTGGACAGATTATCAAGGTCTTACAAAAAACTTTTGCCATGGAAAGATATATTGTTCTGCTATTACAGCACACCTTGTGAATATGAAGATTGGTGTACCATGGGAAAGACTTCAAACATTACCCCTAAACCAAAAAATCACGGTTGCTGGTGTTAACTTGACATGCTTAGATGCAAATCACTGTCCTGGATCAATTATTATTCTTTTTGAGCCACCCAATGGTAAGGTATGCCATTATCTTCTCATTGCCTTTTAGTAAATGTTTCGTATAATAAATCCAGATAAGTTTATAAGAACTTAACTGGTTTTGTTGGAGAGAATATGATTTGTTTTAGCATTATGTATTCTTTAGGCTGTTCTGCACACTGGGGATTTCCGGTTTTCTGCAGAAATGGCAAGCTCGGCTGTTTTGCAGTCATGTCATATCAACACACTTGTCCTTGACACTACCTACTGTAATCCACAGGTACTTCATCATCAAATTTTTGCTTCACTTTTCTTCAAAAGTTTTCTAGATTTAAACATTTTTATGCCTATGAAAATCTTTTGCAGTATGATTTTCCAAAGCAAGATGCTGTAATTCAATTTGTCATCGAAGCTATTCAAGCAGAAGCTTTTAACCCAAAAACTCTCTTTCTGATCGGTACATATACTATTGGTAAGCAACCATCATTACACCTTCTTTTTATAAATCTTTTAGTATCAATTTTTTGTTCTCATTTTCCCTTCTCTTTCTCTTTTTGGCAATTTTTTCTTTCTCAAAACCTTTCATGTGAAACATGAATATCCTGTTTTGTCTTGTTATCATATAATATTTTGCTAGCTATGGTCAATTTACGCATAACTTTTTTAAGACATATATCTAAGGTACTAGTTGCAAAATATATATTGCAAATACTGTTGGGAGTCTTGGGACTTTAAAACAAGGATCCTTCATTTTATAAAGGTAACAGTAACTATGGTCAAAACAAGTAGCTGGGGTGTGTGTGTGTGTGTTGGGGGGGGGGGGGGTGTCGACTAGATTCAAAAGTATATTAAAATTAGATATGGGAGTAATAAGTTACAAGTATGATTGGTATGAGATTACAAAGAGAGAAAGGATATGCTGGTACCTTTTGACCTAATATCCAATGTGGAAAGGCATGCTGTAAAATTCAACTGTAGGGGTGGACACATATTGTGTCGGGTGGTTTTGTGGATAGATTTGTATCTGAACCTAGAAGTAAACTTTGATAAGGTTTTGAGAGGAATCAAATCCTCCCTGGTGGTTTTGGTGGAGCAGTTTTTTCTCCATCATGTGAAATTTTACTAAATCCTGTGATTTTAGTTTCAAAACCAACACCACATAAAAGCACCAGAAAACCAATAACCATATAATTTTCTAACGTTAAATGCATAAAAAATTATCTTTTTCCTGCACCAGTGTATTCTGATTGTCCGTGGGTCTCTTCTTACTGGTCGCAGGGAAAGAGAGGCTGTTCCTGGAGGTTGCTCGACTACTAAAAAAGAAAGTTTATGTTGGGGCTGCTAAGCTGCGCTTGCTTAGATGCTTGCAGCTTCCTGAGGAGGACATGCAATGGTTTACAGCAAATGAGAAAGAAAGCCACATTCATGTCGTTCCCATGTGGACAATAGCAAGCTTTAAAAGGATGAAGCATTTATCTCACCAGTACTCTGTAAGACTAACTGTTATTCCTTAGAGTGTTTGATTTATTAAAAAAAAGCTACGGATAAAGTCTTACTGTTTTAGTTGTACTAGAGTTTTTTTTATTTTAATTTTTGATCATTTGTTTTATATGTATCTGTTTCTTAGGGTCGCTTCAACCTAATAGTGGCATTCTCTCCAACTGGTTGGACCTTTGGAAAAGGAAAGAAGAAGACTCCTGGGAGAAGATGGCAGCAGGGTACCATCATCAGGTTATATTCTTACACGCTACTTATTTCTCATAAGAAAGTTTCTGCAAACTCAGTTTGCTGTCATATGGTCCTTGTTGACTGCTTTCTTCGTATAAAAGTAAATAATGCCTTGAAGACAAACATATGTAGTATGGAGGTTATTAAAATTAACCACTAACGTAACAGTTTGTTTAGGTTTTCTTTTGACCTGTTCATCTTAAACCCATGAACAATAATGGAACCTTATGATAAAGCAATAAGGCCTTTGTCATATATAAGCTTAGATGGCATCAAGATAGAAGTACTGAAAGCTGAAACATCAGGGTTGTGTATGTAGTCATCTTTGAAGGAAGAGTAGCTCATCTCAAATCTCAGAAAAGGGGTTGGTAAGAAGCTTCCTTTACTTGAAACATAGTTTCTAATAATCTTCTAATAATCAACAAATATCATCTATATCTTCTTTTTGTATACCTTCTGAGCTTTTATGTCAACTGAAGAAGGGAAATAACACTACTTCATATTCATCTTATATGGATCTTTACAATTTACAATTTTCAAAATGTATTGGTAGTTGTATAAATGCCAGAACAGCAGACCAAGCATTGTCAATTTAAGCAATTCATTCACTATGGATTCTCTTTAAGACAAGTGCAGATCAATTTTTTCCATCATAAGGAACTAAAAAATTCCCTAAAAGTTGGTGCTCTACGGTCAAATATAACTACTTTCAATGAAGCTAATATCCAAGTAGAAGGCACGCCAAAAAGACATAAGATGGCCTTACAATAGACTGTGCCAGAGAGAAATGTTCACAAGTTTGATAACCAAAAAGACATGAGATCTAGGCGGATTTCTTTTGTTTTAAGTGGTGGTGGAGAGGTCTTACTAAAGGTTGGAGGAGGTCGAAGGATGTGAAGCCAGCAGCGGAGGAAATCATAGCCAAAACCTAAATGATGTAGTCTGCGTAAGTGGCTCACATTTCCCTAAGGGCTCCCAAGACCTAGGCCACTAGGCCTGCTTAGGCCTAAACTGCTTAGGCCTAAACAGGCACCTAGGTGATCTAGGAACCCGCTTTTTAAAATATTGTTTCCAAAAAGGAAAACATGTATGCAAAATTTATATTCTCGCTAGTGCATTTACTAGGAAACAAGTTACTTCTATTCGATGATCATTTTCTATATGCTTTGTAAGTTACGAACTTTTATTTTCGGACTTAGATATTTGGGAGCAAGATGTCCTTATGCAGCTTATCGTAGATGTATGTTATTCTCAAGATGAAAGTTATCCATGAGGTTTAACAAAAAGAATTTAAATAGAGAGAGGTAGGGACTAGAGAGGGGCATTTAACTTTAATAATTCATACAAATATATGCATTATCCTACTGTTGGGAGTACACAGTTAATAAAATTGAAAGAAATTAGATTTCTTTCCATAAAAAATAGATTTATTCTGACCCTATACTCAAATCTCTTACCCTATATCTGTCATTCAAAAGTAAAGTGATTTCAGTTTGATATTTTTGTTTGCGATAGTAATAATAATATAACGTGTAACTTTCAAATGAGAACTACTTAGTTATCAAAAAAGTGAGAGAAGTCTGAAGAAAATATAACTGTTCACGGATGGGTTGAACTTCACTTTACTATTACTTGGTTAAACGCATTGATACTGCTGGAGATATTTCTGAAAAAAAAAGAGAGAGAAGCTAAGCTTCCATGTGTCTGTGGGATAATTTTTGTTGTATTCTGAATTGTCTTACTTTTGTAGGTATGAAGTCCCATATAGTGAACACTGCAGCTTCACAGAACTGAGAGAGTTTGTTCAATTTATATCTCCGGAGCACATAATCCCGAGTGTAAACAACGAAGGTCCTGAATCTGCAGATGCCATGATTGCTCTCCTAACGTCTGATCGATAAAACCCAGTGAAATTTTCTCTTATGAGCCAATGTCTTGCTCATGATTCAAGTGCATTGAAAAACTAAAACTTGTAAAAGTTCGGAGAAGAACGAAGTCAATTTAATGAAACAGGAGAGAGTTTCTGAGTTTTACGACAGCTTTGAAGAAGTGAAAGGCTTGAGCAGTAATTTAAGTTAAGCCTTGTTGTATAGTCATCATAGTTGATGTGCAATTTACGGCTCTATGCTTAAATATTCTTGTCATGCATATGCATAGTGCAATTTCTATGTAAACTTTGTTTAGCATTATTTTGTATAATGCTCGAATTTTTATGTAATTACAAAATATTTTCTTGCTTGTTGAGTTCAGACGTTCAGTTCTCTACTTATTTAGCAATGTTTGTACATTTAACGAAGGCTGTTTACTGGCATTCCTCCTATTGCTCATTTTTGCATGTGTTTTAGCTAATCAAGTTTTTATTTTGTTGTGAATATACATTTAAATAAGACTTTGACCATCTTGTCAAAAAAATAAAGAAAAGAACCACCTAGGCACGAGCATGTAAAAGTTAATATATACCCAAATCTTTAATATTTACAAAATTGCTCCTCAAATCAGGGTATTTGTAAAATTGACCCCCAAAACTAGCGTACTGGGTCTTTCTACTATCCTAACTTAAGAATATTGCTTTTGAAAAAAGACAATGTCAAAATGCCCAATAGTTTCTACTAGGTTTGCAATAATTTCCCGTTTAAAAACTAAATTAGCTACGTGAAAGGGATAGAGAAAAAAAATCTATGTGAGAGAATTGGGAGGCAATTTTGCAAATACTCAAATATGGAAGATTTATGGGATACATATATACAAAAACCTCTAATATGTATAGGGTTAATTGCACGTAGACCACTTGTAATATTGTTATTTTGAACTTTTACTACTCCTATACTTTTATCTTGGTAGATTAATCTCACAGGTAAATCTTTCACTCTTTTTACCTTATATGAAACTTTGACATATATTGCTCCCGGGCGGCATCAATGAGTCTATCCGAGGGTAAAAGAGTTGAAAAAAATTCATACAAGGAATCTATTTCTCAAAATTACAGGATCGTAAGTTCAAAACAACGATCGTACAAGGGCTCTACGTGCGATTAACCCTTTTAGCAAATTGTAAATCTTGGCATTCTTTTCAACATTCAATGATATATTTTTGGCTAGTCATTCTAAATGGAAAAAATCGGCGGGATAAATTGCTGAACTCGCTCCTAGAGTCGAGCTTCTGGCATCCGACCCGAATCCAATCCCCGAATGTAAATGAACATATCCGGGTCGGATCTTCACCAAGCTAAACCCATTTAAAACCCGACCCCACGCATTTCTAGGCTCTTCTATCTCACCAAAGAAAAACACACTCCCGAGGTTTTCTCTTTCCCCTTCCAGATGCCATTTTCTCTCCTTTTTCCTCTCGCTTTCTCAATCTTCCCCTCGATTTCGAGGGTTTTTTTTTTCTTTTTCCTTTTTTTTTTAATTTTCCTTTTTTCTTTCTTCGTTTTTATTCTCAATTTCCAAAACCCTAGCCTTCCACAAACTCTTATCGCTGTTATTCGATCGAAGAATAATACCCTAGATGATGAATCAACAGCAGCAGCAGAGGCTGAAGCAGCAAGCTTTGATTCAGCAGGGCCTTATGCAGCAGCAGTACAATCACCCCCTTTTGGCTGCTCCTCAGGTGAAACCCTAACCCTAGCTTCATGATCTCTTACCATTTTGGGCAAATTCCTAATTTACATTGGATGTAGGGCTTGGTCATCTTATTTTTGTGTGTGGTGTTTAAATCAGTCTTCGGAGTAAGGTTTGGAGCTTACATGGTCATTTTTTTTAACAAGGAATTGTTTGTTTATCTTTATAAGAAGCATAATAAGTATTGCAGAAGTCATATGTCCTTGAAATTTATAATACTTCAATATTTTCATGATACAGAACAAACTTGTTCTGTATCTTTACTGGTGCATATATTTGAAATATGAATTTTGTAATGCGTAAAAGAATGCGATATACTTCAATACTTTTTTTTTTCCTTTTATGCCCATATCCAGTAACCAATAGTGCACTGTTGTTATAGTGCGTAGAGTCTGAAAGGTTGTTCTTTGTTCATTTACTGATTGTTTGTCATAAGAGTTACTACATGTGTATCATGGAGGGTAGTAGATATTGGTTTGCCTTTTCGTGGCACTAGACAGCAGGTAGATAGCTTGGATTATTTTTTTTCTAGTTATTATTTTGATAGAAATCTATTAGTTTAGGAATTGTTTTATTTTTAGCTTCAGGTGGGTTTTTAGTGGGGGTTATTTTTTTTTATTTTTTTATTGTTTTTTTACACTTCTTATTTTGCAGATAGAGCCGATGTTCCCAAGTGGAAATCTGCCTCCGGGCTTTGATTCAAGTTCATGCCGCAGTGTGTGAGTGTTGTTAGGACATTTTCTCTATATTTTTTGCTTTTCTTTTTGTTTCATTTGAATTTTGGGCTATAGGTTGTTTGCATTTTTGCCTGTGGCATTTTTCGTTCTGCATGTTTGATCCAGCCACTTTGTTGTTAAACAAACAAATATAAGATCAAGCCATTTTATAGTGCAAATGTTTTTTTACTGAGTCAAAAATAGATATTCTGCATCATAGTGGGTAGTTTATTTGAGGTATTTCTGATTTTGTCATACTAGAAAGGTTACCGGGCCTCGTAGACTCTTTGCCATAGGAGATAAGGTCTTCTATCATTGCAACCTTTGTTTGATTTAACCATTGTTTTAGTTGCATTTTTTTCTGCCTTAATATTTGATGTCTGTCTTATTTTTTTTCCTTTTCGTCCTCTTTTGGGTATTGCAGGTATGTCGGTAACATTCATCTCCAAGTCACTGAATCTCTTCTTCAAGAGGTCTTCCAAAGTTGTGGTGTCCTGGAAGGATGTAAGCTGATAAAGAAAGATAAGGTTAGCACTCTTGACTTACAAGCTCTTTCTTCAAGATCTTAGTTCTCATGTTTGTTTAGTATGTAAACAATTTTGCTTAATGTATAAACTATAGCTTTAGCCTTCCATTTGATGGATATTGATATGTTTAGTATTACTTCAAAATATGAGAAATAAACTGGTTGTCCTGAAAATTTTAAATTCTTATTCAAGATGTAACTGCTATTCAAACTTGTCCTTTGGATAGACCTGCATTCTCTGGTTTAGGATTTTGAAGCATAATTTTTGGTTTGTCCAAGATGTCATTTCTGTGAAACGAGCTTGTGGAACAAATGACCATATGTTGTCAATGCTTGTCTGCTATATCAGTACTGCTTGCGATGTTCGTACTATAACGTGTGGGTGTTTACTTGGTTGTTTTATGCAGTCATCCTATGGATTTGTTGACTACTATGATCGTAGATCAGCTGCACTTGCTATTATGACACTTAATGGAAGGCACTTGTAAGTTACATATCTTATTTCTTTTTTCTATTGGTCAGGCTGTAATTTCTTCTTCATGTAATGATATACAAACTCTGCAGGTTTGGCCAGCCTATCAAAGTGAACTGGGCATATACCAGTAACCAGAGGGAGGATACATCAGGTGATTGTTTTTGTTTTGCCTATGATATTTGTAATAATTTGCTTTTTAATGTGTTTATACAGTTGTATCTCATAATTTCATCATTAGTAACATTATTGTGTGCCTTGTTTTTTTATGAGCTGCAGGTCACTTCAACATTTTTGTTGGTGACCTTAGCCCCGAGATCACGGACAATACTCTATTTGCTTGCTTTTCTGTATTTCCCAGCTGCTCGTAAGCTTCATATAGACTTTTCCTTTCCGTACTATTTTGTGTTATTTGTTGTTGTTTGAAGCAGTAGTTTAGATGGAATACTTCAATTAAATACCCTCAGATCGCATCATTGTGTGTATGAAGTTGTGCACTGATCATTTTAATAGTGTTTTAACTGCTCTTCCTGCTGCAGAGATGCAAGGGTCATGTGGGATCAAAAAACTGGACGCTCTAGAGGGTTTGGTTTTGTTTCTTTCCGGAATCAACTGGTTATTGTTATTTGTGTTACTTTCCTATTGTCCATTTTTCCTTCATATGTATTCGTGGAGTTGACATGATGCTTTCAAATTTCATTTGACAGGAAGCACAAAGCGCCATCAATGACTTAAATGGTAAGTCATGAAGGTTCTATCATTTAATTGTTGTGGAGGTTTCAATATTTTATTGCATGCCAATTTTAGATGATTACGAGCTTTATTGTTGAGTTACATTTTTTCTAATTATGCAGGCAAGTGGCTTGGGAATCGACAGATTCGTTGCAACTGGGCTGCAAAAGGTGCAGGCAATGAGGACAAACAAAACTCAGATGCAAAGAGTGTGGCAGATGTGGCAACTGGATCCACAGGTATGTGTCACTACACAGTAACAATTTAATTATTTGCAATTTGAACCAGCTGTGTTGGTCGTTAATGTAATCTGCTTAGTGAGAAAGTAGCCTATGTTATAATTACTTGAAAGGAAATTGTCTATGCTATTAGTAGTAAGACTAATCAATGAATTGTGTGCTACATTTGTTCATATTTTAAAGTGAATGTAATGTACTGGGAAGCATGCGCTAGAAAAGGGAAGACAGCACATCACAATGATCTGCCATATCCTAGCGCATATTCTTAATTTTTCCAGAAACATGCAAATGTAGAAAAGGACTATTATTGCTCTAAATTAATCTGAATCAAATTCTTTCTGTACATAAAGATTGTTGTGCACAAATTTGATGTTTCTTATAACCTGCTTATGTGGAATTTTCTTAGGCGCGCTTTGATCTACATTGTGGTTAAGTTGTTGTGATATGTTAACTTGCCAGTGTGAAGGATTTATTTTGCATTCTTCATGTTACATAATCATGTGAGGATTTTGGTCAGACCATCATGTGCAATTATAATTCCTCTTTTATCAGGTTGCTTGTTCTTATGCTCTCTTTGATGTTAGACAAATAGTTCTCCAATTGTCTTCGTGACTTCTATTTGATTTAATGATTGTTACCTTTTTGGATCTTAACATGTTCCTCCATATATGAATATTTTGCTTCTTTCAAGTAGTATTCTCATGCCTTTTGTCTCAATTCTTTTTGTCACATCACACGGAAGCTTTTAGAGAGGGGAATTGTTCTGTTGACATGAGCATGATTGTAAGTGATAGCACCTATTTTGCGTTCTGTCCAAATTCATAGTTGGCACCCCACCTTGCAATGTTAACCTTGTGCAGAGTAACATTGCTTACATCATGAGAGAGTATGTATTTATGTACGTGCGTATGTGTGTGCATGTGCTTGTGCATGCATGCATACGTGCGTGCGTTATTAATGTCAAACTTTTATTTTTGTGCTATATATAGTTTTTATTACTATTATCTTGTTTGTCTACTATGTATATATTTTTATTACTAGGTGCAGAAATTTGGTGCTTGATAGTGATGTGGATGCTTCTCATCCACACATTTGAAGGTATCCATTAAATTGTCTCCGCTTGATTACCCACTCATTAAATGATGTGAGAAGTGGCCACATCAGGTTGTAAAGTACAAAGAGAAAAGGTGTCACGTCTAACTGATTCATTCACATATGTGGTTGAGATGCATCCACCTTACTACCAAGCACATTGTGTTTGGTACCCCCCCCCCCCCCCCAAAAAAAAAAAAAAGACACGAGAAAAATGAGTAAATGTCGTCCGCCATGTGAGACATTGTGGCTGACATGGTGGATCGTAACCTTAACCGGCACGACACTGCACGTTCAAAGGCGTATGTCGTTTTGGGACTGATATTGGGGACATAGTGGGTTATATCGGCTTTATTGGGCGCAATTTCGGGTTTGAAATTGTTCCCGATAAGTGTCTTTTCTTTTGCTTAATTGGGTTAACGGGTTTTTAATTGGATGCAAACCCGACCCGACTCAATGCCCAAAAAGTAGAAAACAATCTCTCCAACTCCCCTTTGATTATTCAAAGACCCGATTAGGGTTTTTCCCCCCAACTTCGTTTATCTGTCTCCTCTTCGACTCCCAGTGGCTTCAACGACTCTCTTTGACTCCCACTATTGATTGGGGTTTTGTATTGATACATTCTCTCTCTCTCTCTCTCTCTCTCTCTCTCTCTCTCTCTCAGGGTAAACAGGGTGGGCTTTGAACTGCACATGGATTCTCCCCCCCCCCCCCCAACACACACACATACACACAATTCATAACTGATATTTGAGTTAGCTGTTAGATATTTCAGTTAGATGTTTCGAGATGCATTGAGAATCAAATTTCTACAATCGATTAGTGACCCTAAACATCATATGTTGTTTATTTTTTTGTATGTTTAGATTGCATTTGGGACATTATATCATACATATGCACCCCATCCGATTTGGCAATTTGATCTTCAGTACATATATCCGATTTCCGCTATACGACATGGATTTTAGCTGTTCAACATGAACTCGACATCCGACGTTTAAAACCTTGCTTGGTACCAAGCGCAAACTTTGTGGATGATAGTGAGGCGGTTCATTCTCATCCAGTTATGCAAAGGGTCCCCACTTGAAAATGATCACCTTTTAACTATCCAACCCATGTGAATGTGGTCCCCCTTAAGGTGAGTGGATGGGAATGAGCCCTCTCACTACCAAGCACCAAGTTTGTGCTTGGTACCAAGCATATCTATTTTTCTTATATATATATATTAGCTTATTTGTCTACTATATATTTTTTTAATTTATACTATCACATAAAAGAATACTGATGGTATAACTATGCAGATGATGGTCAAGAGACTGTGAATGATGATGCTCCAGAGAATAACCCACAATATACTACTGTCTATGTTGGTAACCTTTCTCCTGAGGTGAGCGATCATCTTATCTAGATTCCTGTATCTGTTCTATAAGGACATGTTTTTGGAGTTCTTCATTCTAATCTTTGCTTCTTTGTTCGCACTAGTTTTTATGCATGTGCAAGTGCACATGCCAATTGGTCATATTTATGTCACTTTGGAATCTGGATGAAGGCCAAAGATTATATTTGTTTTTCCACACCTTCTCACATTATTTTTCAAAGTTAGCTCACCTTCTTTCGGAGTTTATGGATCCTTCATAAAATTTGCATATTCTACTTTCCCATCTGAGAGTTTGACAGAGATGACATTAAGTCACATAACATGTGGAGGAGGACTTCTCATCAAACTTATTCCTGTAGTAGTTGTCATTTTCCCCATTTTCCCCTTCCTTTATGAGCATTGTGGGAATATTTACAGTGTCAAATAAATGGCAGGTTACACAGGTGGATCTGCACCGTTTCTTTTATTTGCTTGGTGCTGGACAACTCGAGGAGGTCAGAGTACAGCGGGATAAAGGATTTGGGTTTGTAAGATATAGTAATCATTCTGAAGCTTCCCTGGCTATTCAGATGGGAAATGCAAAGCTTCTTGGTGGGAAGCCAATCAGGGTAATTTTGGAGTTCAGCTGTTTTCTAACATAGAGAAAAATAATTAGTAACCGTTCCCATGTACATTGTGAATACTGAAGACTGATGAAGTCTGATAATCATGATTCAACTAGAAAATATTACTATCATCAGGCTATTGCTTAGGGAAAATCAATTTCTCGTGTGGAAATCAGTAAAGATGTTAAAAATCATAGATGCGTGTTGAACCTATGCAATCAATTGGAGCATGAAATGTAAGGTAAACAAACTAGATGATCATAAGATTGTGAAAATGTTCAAGATTATTGGTAATCACGTTCCAAATGTTAAATGTGGTCGAAAGACATTACCATTGAAAGTGAACTGGACTTGATATTGGGAGATAATTAATCTTGCTATTCTGGATATCATATTAAGCCCGTTCCTTGCTCACTGTTCTTGTTTGGGTTATATGTCACATTAATCTTGTTCTCTGCAGTGTTCATGGGGAAGCAAGCCAACTCCGCCAGGGACAGCTTCAACCCCGCTTCCACCTCCAGCACCTGCTCCATTCTCCGCACTGTCTGCAACTGATCTCCTCGCATACGAGCGCTCTGTTGCCCTGAGCAAGATGACAGCAGCCAATCAAGCTCTTCTTCAAGCTCAAGGCCCGAATGCTTTCAAGCAAGCTGCTGCCATGGGGCTCGGCGCAGGAGCTAGCCAAGCCATCTACGATGGTGGATTTCAGAATGCACAGCAGCTTATGTATTTCCAGTGATATGATATTGGAGGTTGTCACCTTTCTTTGATTATTATGCTTTTTTATTAGATTTTATTCGCGTTCCGACAATTATGTACGTTGTGTTGTCTATTTGATGCTCTACTCCCCTTAGGATTTGTTTGTAATAGACCTGGAAATTGTACGGATATATGTAACTGTGCGAGTTATATGTAGATGATGTATTATGTGGGGGATCTTAGCATGGCTTTTCATTTTAGTATGTATTATTATTATTATGTTTTCATGCTTAGAGGGTGTGGGGCTATTTTGTAAACTTGGGTCAGGGCGGAAGTTGGTCTAAATTTATATTGTTTCTTGTTTGTCAAATTTATGGGCTAGAGCTGGCCTTATTTTTTAAGCTCAAATAGTGTTACTAAACTAGTTTTCATTTGGATTGGTTCTGGTCTAGTTTTGTTCAATTTATCAAATTGGCCCTTACGTTTTGGTCTTATGTGGATTGTTATGCTTGGTCAACTTTATGGTATGTTGTGCGTATTGTGCCTTTTATGGTATCAAAATGTTATCTGTTTGTGTACGTGTTGAGATCTGCGGGCTCAAATTTTGCTCTGCTCTATGGTGCTCCTGTTCTTAAGTTTCATCTCTTCTTATCTCTTATCATTTCTTTTCCACCTCATTTGTAGTAAGAGGAAAGTAAATGAAAATTTGCTTCATAATTAAGGATCTTTTTTTTTCACACCGTTTGCAATTCAAGCTGGGTTGTTAGCACTTTGATACCCCCAACATGTGAACAATTTTCTTTACTTTGATACCCCCAAAATTTTAATTTGACACTTCCTACCCTAAAGTTGCACCGTTTTGAAAGTTCAAACTCTCAAATCATAAAACATAAAACTGGCATGAGGTCACTTGCTGATTCCTTTCGCTAATCGCGGCCAAAAACACCAAGTCTCATTGGATTTGGTTCAGCAGTGGGGCCTCCTTGTAGGCTTCTGACCTCGTCTAAATTTGAAAAGAAATGTTTTTTATTCGATCCATCACAAAACCGTGTCTTTGGTCGGGTACAAGCTTTTGGAAGGCCATGCCCAATTGCCCATGAAAGCGATTGCTCCAAGGCATTCCATTTTTGGTGGGCCATGGGCTCTGACCAAATGGTGAGAAATAACGCCAGAGAACTACAAATTACTATTTCACGACCCCACGCAAGAGCGGGGGAAATGGTTACTTTCACAAAATCCCCCTGAACTTTGAGGGGTTTCTGCACTTAATCCTCTGAATCTCCCCCCTACCAAATCATTTCTAAACTTTGGTGCGTCTCACAAGACCCCCCCTAAATTTGAGCCAAGGTAAAGATATGTTATGAGCATCACGCTTGTAATTTCTTTCTCACCATAGAATTATTTTCCACCTTCCTAAACAAATAAAGATCAAGACAACAGATACAACAACTTCTTGGCAACTTCATCCCCACCCCAAATTATTATATTCTGGCAAAAGTGGGTCCATAATTGTCGTGAAAAACGTGTGAACGTCTTCAAGAAGTGTCAGGTTTCATGATGTCGGCGTTTCCCACAAGCTTCTATACTGCTATTTGGTGAATTTCATGTCAACGCCTGAAGCATCATTGATCTCCATTGCTTTTGCTTGAAGAGAGCTATCTCCGCCAAAATATCTGGTTTTAAATGGATTTGTTGGGTTCCCACTCGAAAACTTTTGCTTTGGACATGTGATTCTTTTCGCGGAGAAGTAAATTTCAATGCAACTAGGTGCCCATCTACTAGCCTCTCTAGCTATTTCAGACTTGATTAGTTTTAGTCAGACTACAGAGAATCCAGGGTTTAGATCATAACCTTAAAAGTCTCACCTATGCTAAGATGAAGAATTGACCTTGTCATGATGTGCATTAAGAAACAATGAAAGTGATTTCATTGTTCAGTGTTTAATTTGATCGTTATGCTATGCAGGCCGTTTAGATTTGTACATGTGTCAGAATGTAAAACGCTAACCCTTAATCCTCGTATAAACTTCAGAGTTTTGGTATAGGGAGAGAGTCTTTTGACATGGCATTAGAGTAACCCAAATTCGAATCCCGCTGACCACAAATTTAATGCAAATTTAAAAAAAAATTGCTATTATTATGACTCTAAATTTCAATGCATAAAAAAAAAAAGCCTACCCTTGAAGCAATTGTCCTTTAGATCTAGATGATTGATATATATAATAAGGAAAAATGTATAGGAGCTGACAGCCCATTTCACTGACAGCTCTGTAGTATGTGAGCCACTTACCAGTCATATCGATGTGGGGGCTCACATGTCATAACACTGACAACCTATTTTACAAAATTGACTGTCAGCTCACAGCTCGTCGCCTCTGTATAATAATTAGAAGGTGGGGAAAAGAGAGTACAATGTAACATCACGTTCAGATTTGACTACTTGATAGATGCAAACGTGATTGCTTGAAGTTTCTACCGCTATCGACAGCATTTGTTCTCCTGTCAGATGTCTTGAAATTTTTAGGAGCCGCGTGGTTGACGACTTGACATGGACCTATTCTCATTTGAGTGTTGGAATTTTGTAACCTTTACATAACTTGTGCCATACTAATCAAACGGCCAAAATATCAAGAATCAACTAAATGGGATAATGAGATTATGAGATGCTTAGCTTTCGTATGCTTACTAGTATTAAGTCTATGTGTTGCTGCAGGTATTATTTACTGGGATATATTTGTCGCCAAATTAATAATATGACTTTTGTATATAACTCTTTATAAAAATTTAGCGACAAATTCTTTTACTATTATTATAATACAGAGTGAATTCCCAAACTAATTAATAAGATAATATACCACATAGCAAGTTTTATTAACTTTCTTTAATAGAGTCAGGAAAGATTTATGTATGTGAATTTTCTGATAAAGGTTCAAATCATCCTCTGCAAGAAAGAAAAAAAAAGACTAGATATGAAGAGTATTTTCAAGGGTAAAAAATTTTACTTCAACAGATGGCAAAAAGTTTACTGTCGCATAAACAGTGTCATTAAGCTTCCAAAAATAGTGTATCATGAACAGTATTTAAAATTCAAAATTGCATTGCATAATAAGTTTAATTTAATATTCGGAATTATAGCATAGCATAAATAAATAATGTTTGCTGTAGCATGCAACGATGACCTTTTGCTTTTGTTTTTGAGTTAAAGGTAGTAGATGTTGATAGGTTGATCATGAACAAAGTTCCAAAACCACATGGTTATGTAAATTATTAATTTCCGATGAGCTCATGTGAAAAATTACCTTTTGGGAGACGAACACATGTGAACTTCAAAACAAGGCATTAAAAACACCACACGCCTACTGTAATTTTTAGTAAAGAAATAAAGACAACCAAAAGGAAAATAGTAAAAATAATAAAAACACACTCAGTATGAATAAGAACACAACAACATCCTTAACATAAGAAGAAGAAGAAGAAAAACATATATAATATAGTACATATTTTTAAGAATGTTATAGTCTACTCAAACTAATCTCCTAGTCACCGAAATCAGTGTGAGTTGGTCATTAGCATTTTCTATCTCCTAGTTTCTCAAATCTTGGTTAATTTGGACTCGAGACCTCTCGACCCAAACCAAGCCATGACCGAGTCTGTTCAAGCTTTGCTAGATTCTCCCATTGATGAAGAGTTGCCACTTATTTGATACGGTGCCGATGAATTGATCCTACATTTATAAGAAAGTTAAAATTTTTTGTTAGAAATGTACGTATATTATAATTTAGATGATTTAAGAAATTGAAGAAGATGGAATAGAAGTTACCGACCGGTCTTTTCTTTTGGCAAAGAATCTGTGGAGCGAAGCCCTCCTTGCAATTGGCATGGGCAAATCTGTTATTGAAAAACATAATATTTTATCACTTTAACTATACACCAAACTTCAAAGACAAAGTTAACCAAGTGAGTATTACAATGCAATTTTTTTAACAAATCAAAGTTTAAATGAGCAATAATTATTTAGTGTTTTTTTAGGGAAACAAATGTTAATTAAAGTAAATTTAGCCGTCTATGATGAATACTTGTCCCAAAAATGATTAAATTTTAATGAGTCACGAGACCAAACATATTTAAGCACATATACATCTGTTAATTTTTATTTTCATGTGGAGCAAAGTCTAGACTCCGGTAGTGATAACATTTAAACCCACTTCAAGTTTGTAATCGGTTGAATTTGAAATATAGAATAGCTTTTAGCATCATGTCAAAAGTACTTTCACTACACCAAAACTTTAAAGTTACGGTGAGAGTTCAAGTTTATAACATTTCGTATTCTTCCATAATTAGCCTTCCGAATTCATACGAAAATTTTCAGAGAAATAACTACCAGAAGGACTGGGTGTCGCCTGTTCCGGCTTGCTTCCCGACGTCGAGCAGCACACGGGCAACGCCGAGGCTGTGCTAGCAGCGGCCGAGGCTGCCGGCGAGCTTCCTTTCGCTGCCAACTGCATCAAATCCTCCGCCTTCTCGGCCAGAAAATTATCAAACACGAACACTTTTCCGCAGTAAAATATTGTCAGCTGACCCTTCTCAAATCGTCTACAAAATTTACAAAAAAAAAAATGAATAAATTTTTTTTTTTTTGTGTAATGCTTAAAAGAACTGATTTATGTTGAAGAATTATTTTTTACTTGGTCTCTGTTTTAGCGTCCGCAGAGGCAGAGCCAAAGCCAGCTTGTTGTGGGAACAAGTCCATGGGTTTTGCAGTGCTCTGTTCTGTAGCAGAAATAGTTTCGGTTGTGTCCGTTTCGTTTTCGGCCGAAATGTTAGCTCCAGGTAACAAGCTCATAGTAGTAGATGTCCGATATAATCCTAGAATTTTTAAAAAAAAATTTTGTCACAAATGCACGTAACAAAATAACCAACAAGATAAAGAAAAAGAATTGAAAGAAATAGTGATGTCCATATGTCTTAAATAAAGTCCCTTTAACTATTAAATTAAACCTTCAAATTATGATGAAAGTTGATGGTTACATATTAATATTCTAATACTATGAAATTGCAACACAACTTTTAAAGTTAAGAGTAAACATTTTGGATTATAAATTAATATAGAGATTATTATTAGTCTTTTCTAATGCATATGCTCGTTTAAATTTGACTCTGAATTTCCTTGAAGCATATTATATTGTTCTGGATTCAACTATCAAAAATCAATTGCTATTATAATATAACATTATGAAAATACCACAGAACTACACATTTATCTAACCATTGTTTATTAATCAGGACATTGATTTTTTGAATTTTAATTTGTTTTAGCTTAAGGGGGTTTCCCTCCGTTGTTCAACCAAAATAAGAGAGAGAATAAAATAAAACTTTAAATACCAAAGAGTGTTTTTCATGAAAATAAGAAATGACCTTTGGTGGGCTCTAGAGGCCTAGAGCCCATATCAAAACCCCCAAGCTCACCGTTGATCCTCCTCTCCTTAATGAACTGGCTCAAGCGGCTGCATGTCACAGAGAAGCTAGACTTCTTTTCACCCATCTCTTCCTCTCACCGGCGGAGCACCCGATCCAACCTCTCAGTTGCTTGCGTTCTTCTCTTACCCCGTTAATCTCGGGTCTTGTTCTTCTTTTATAATAAAAAATTAAGAGCGAATCCTTTGTCTCGAAAAGTTTTAAAGCACGTGCGGAATTTAGAGAACGGAGGAAGAAAAGAAATACGCGTGCCAGACCACGGCTGTGTATATGAACTTTTTCCCGGGGGTAGAAAATTGATACTAGAACTGTACATGGGCCCACAATCACGAGAGTGGGGAAGAGTTTGCGTGTGAATTAAATTGTCAGGAGAAGAAAAGTAAAAAAAAAGGGGGTTTCAAGTTTAGTCCCTTGCGATTTTAATATTCAGGTATTAGGTCCTCCAATTATTATAGATTCTCTCGAATCTCGAATCATATAAATTCTTTTCAAACTAGCGAGACATAATAATTTGAGGACCTAATTGCCATTTCAATTATTTCAAAATATTTAAGATTAAGGGACTAAAATCTGAAACGAATACAAAAAAAGTTAATAATAATGATGTGTTTGCATGTGGAATGATTTTGAGTAAGAATTGGGTAATGTAGCTAATGGTTCGTACTCTTAAAATGTAACGGTGGAGGCATGAAACATGAGTATTATATGAAATTATAGAACCTAAATGTTCACTGACATGAGGAACTAATTTCAAAATATTAAATATTTCATATCCGGGACTAAAATGGGAAAAAGGAAAAAAGAAAAAGGACAATGTGTTGCATGTTGAATGAGCTTGCGTGAAGCTTGAGTAATGTAGTTAATGCCTTAATGGTGTCAGTGCTCTGAGAATTTAATGGTGGAGGCATGAAACATGAGGATGCAATTATGTATTTGTAGCGTCTTGTTTTCATGTTCGTACGTTTTGTTTTTCTTTTACATCATGAGTTTTCTCTCAAGGTGTTTGTTTACTAATAAGTTTTAAACTTCTTGCATTTATGTTCATTTACGGGAGCCATTAATTTCTTTTAAGCTAATGCTGCTTATCAATTTGCCAATTATCATTATGGGTTTTCCTAGCGGGTGCCAATGGGCACACATTAGGAGATGGAAGAGATAGAGAAGGGTAGACATCTTCTGATTCTTGGTTGTAGACAACATCTACAGCTCACCGATCATATTTTTTCACTCAGTAGAAGGATATTAGTACAAAAATATTTATTATATAAATTATATAAAAGGTTTTTTTAAATTATTAGGCTCACTGAATAAGACAATGTTATTAATCCACATAAGCAAATTGTAGAAGGATATCAGTACATATCTTCACTCAGCGGACCTCATGAATTAAATTCTTTATCCAAATTATATTAAAAAAATTATTGTGGGGTCGAATAAAACAAACTAATAGTATTAGCCTACATAAGTAATTGTAGGCATTCTCAAATGTAAAGGATTCAGACTCTATATTTTCCTCTATCATCATTAATCTAACAATGTGCGTTAGTTTTAGCACATACTATAAGGAAATATTCTTAAGTACTCCATGAACAACAATGTAGAATTTCTCCACTATAAGAGAGATTAACAATCAAAATAGAACAAATTAACTATTTAACCCTTTCTTTCTTTTTTTTAATAACTCAGCTCAGAATCAAAAGTACGATCGTGAAAGCCATATTGAAACATTTCCAATGTCCAAATCACCGGTTGTGGGTGCTTAACTACTATTAATGTAAACACATCGACGACTAATTTATTCATCTTCTTCAATGTTTTATGAATATTAAAAAAATTAGGATAAGAGAGGACGAGGTTACTCAAGTGGTTGCTCAACTACAGATTTCAACGTAATTTATTTATTTTGGAAGAGAGGTCTTACCTAATATTGGGTCTTGATATTATAACTTGAACTAGACCCGACTAATTTGGTTGCTTTTGGACATAAATCAGAAGTCCTTTTAAGTCCGAAGTCAGGTGCACTTCACCCACTGGGTCACAGGCTGTTTTTTGGGGGGTTTTTTTTTGTGGGGTTGGGGGGAGGGGGGGGGGGGGGGGGGG